>WBNO01023725.1:44107-104762 GCA_013400575.1 Peucedramus taeniatus | reverse complement strand
GCGGCCCGGTGCTCGGAGCGCAGGCCGCGGGCGGCAAGGCCGCGGCGCCAGAAAGCGGAGCGGCGGCTGCACGGCGCTCAGATGGGCCTGCACTAATCCCGGATCCGCGCAGAGACAGAGCGGTGTGTCCTTTGTAGCTGCGAGGTGCTGTCACAGTCACTGCCCTCGGGATGCCGGCTCTGGAGAGGGTGTGCGCCGGCAGGGCGGTGAACAGTCATAGAATCAGAGAAAGGACTATCTTAAAGATAGTATAGAATCATCACGATTAGAAGAGACCTTCAAGATCATCGAGACCAACCATCTGCTCAGCGCTATCCCTCTAACTCCTAAACTACATTGCCCAGCACTTGTGCCAGACACCTCTTAAACACCTCCAAGCATGGTGACTCCATCACATCCCTGGGCAGCCCATTCCAATGCTTGACACCCAAACAGCGAAAAAACTTGTTTATGTCTCTAATCCAAATCCCCACATCCCCCCTGCCATGAGCAAGGACACCTTCTGCTAGACCAGGTTGCTCCAAGCCCCATCCAACCTGGCTTTGAGCACTTATGGGGCATCCACAACAGCCTGTGCCAGGGCCTCACCACCCTCACATGAAAGAATGTCTTCCTAATATCTAACTTAAATTTCCCCTCTTTCGATTTTTACCCATTACACCTTGTTATTTTTCTACAGTGGGCTGCCATGACTTGCAGATTGCAAAATATTCATTAAAACCACTTAGAGCAGCACTCGGACTTGTCTACATGGAAAACTCACTGCATGGGAAGCGAGTGGTGTACAGCCACCCTTGGAGTACCACAGAGTAAATTATGTGCAGTAAATTCACTAGCTAGCTCTGTGAATGCCATTAGGCACCTCTGGCATGACTTGTTGGTGCTGGAAGGGAGCCACACTTTAACAGCATGTTGGACAGCAGCACTGCTGAAGGCCTGAGCAGCTTCTCGTGGTGCTTGATGCCACCCTAGCAGGTGTATTTCAACTTGTACACTTCAAACAGAGGTGTGTTCATTCGTAGACCTTGCATTTAGTGCTGAACCTTTCCCTTGAGTGATTGAGGTTTTGTATTGTTTTATGTTTGCCAGTGGAATCGAGGGGCTCATATTGTCTCCCCCCCAGGGGTTAGTATGTATGTCATAAGATGGAGGTACAAAGGGACATCATGCCTACGTTTAGATCAAGGGTTTCCTTCTCCTGCCAAAGAATCAACACTTCCTTTCCATGAGCAGAACTAACCCTGTACAGCCCACAAAACAACTGTTTGTGTTATACACATGACACAGTATTTGCTGTGCACTTTTGTAAATCCATGTTCCCATCCCCCTTGAAGAGCTTGTTAAAGCTCTACAGATGAGGAATTTAGAAACAATTTTCAAAGCATGGTTACTCAAGCTGGAAGTTAGCTTTTAGCCAGACTTTAATACAGCTTCCAATATTGCAAATAAAAATTTGCAACTGCAGCTGGGTGGTTTGGTTTTTGAAATAACTATATCCATAATCTTCAAGAATAATTGAAAGTTAGCTAAAATCTCTGGCACATATTTGTCACTGAGGGAGGGGTTCTGGATCCTTTACACAGACAAGAGACATCTATATATTGTAATCAGAAAATGGCTCACCAGCAAAAGGGTATCTCAAGTTTAAACAGGTTATACAAATCTTGCAGTCCTTCTAAATGCCCATTGTAGGTAATTCCCTTTAAGCCTGCTCAGAACTTCACTTCAGGGCTCGCAGAGGAGATACTACAAATACAGGTCATTTTTAAATGTTCTGGTTGATTTCATTTCATCTCAACTAGACTGGAAGATAAAACAGATGTACAATATAAAGATACAGTATCTTATTTGAAATTTTAATTTTTTTGCCTGACATAAAAAACCCTTAAGTAACAAGAGGAGCCACAAAGTAGGAATTCTGTATCACAAGACATTATTTTCTAAATAGAATGTAAAGACATGCATTCATTTCTCTTGGTTCTTCTTTCAAAGACTTCACCATTTCCTGTGCCCTGAGTGCACCATTTAGCCACTGAATGTGTTGGGTTGAAGGCCTCTGACAGTTCCAAAGTGAGAGGCTACATCATTATCAGAGTAATGACTGCTTGCCTTTGGTTGTACTGATGATAGTATGGAATAGTTTATGGCATCCTTTTGTACATTTTGTTTTTCATCTGCCAATGAAGAAATGTTCTAATAGTGACAAACAGATGGGATACAGCATTTGCCAAAGATGAGCATGAAGCCTTTCTCACATTCTTTTGCACTTATAACCTGTACAAAACCACTGTCACCAGTGAAACTCTATAGATTATAAAATAAATCAAATTGAAATTTGCCCTTCTAAGCTGCAGATTTTTGTTTACTTGTTTACAACATTAAATCTTTAGATGCCCTACCAGATGATTTTCATAAAGCCTTGGAGAAAACTCTGGAGGACTCTCTGTAATTAAGTGAGGGAAAGGCAAATAAGCAAAGCTTACATGTTCTCTTCCAAGTGGCTGGCTTAGTGCTCAGCAGACATGCCCATACTGGAGCTGAAGACAGGGCTGCTGGCAGAGCTTCCTTCAGACCCAAGCTGGTCAGATGGGATGAACTTTTAGAATGAGAAATCAGTGTCATGTTTTCAGTTTTGATATGAACAGGTCAGCTGTACCTGTGAGAGCAGTGGATTAGAAGCAGTCTTGGACAGGTCAAGTTAAGTTTGCAGCAGAAAACCTCACAACAGGGCTCTGGCTTAAAGACATTCTCCTTTGGCAAAGTCTGTGCCTTCTCCCATACTCATTCAAAGTCATTCACCACCACTCTGCAAAGACAGCAGTCACAAGGGAAGAGGAAAACGAGGACAAAAAGAAGGAGGCACGAGAGAAAATGCCCCAGCCACTCTTTCTGCAGAGAGAAACAAAGCTGAATCCATGACCACTCTGTTTTACAAAACCAGAGCCTTAGATCTAAAAATATGATTGCAACAAAAAGTTGTGGATGAGGACAAGAGGGTTAATAATCTTGGAGCTCACACATGTACAAATACATGCAGAGCTGTGCTAAGAACAGTTGTGTGGAGATTGGCTGGAAACTGAGTACAGGGGAAAAGCAACAAGGAGCTCATCATTATCAAGCGTGAGAAAAAGTTATTTTGAGACAGAGTTCTCATGAGATGAATGCATCTTTGGAAGACAGGATGTGACCCATGTGGCCAGAGATGTGACCACCTCTGCTGTCAGCACATGGAGACAGTATGAGAACAGGAACTGTGAATGAACTCCCCAGGCCATGAGCAGGCTCCCTGATCTGCTGAAGGGAAATTTCATACTCAGTCTTCTGTCATGGAAAGCACATGCTAGAACTGTTGGATAAAGACCCAAACCAGTATCCTTTTGTTAAAGTTGACTCATAATCAAAATGCCAAAAGACCAAGTCCATTTTAGGATTGTATATATAATTCTGGCTGCAACACCCACCCTGCGTGCTTATTATGAACTTTTAGTGATTCTTAAATTCCTGTGAAAGATTAAAAGCCTTTCCTTGTTGCTGTGATTTGCCAGGAGGATAAGTGCCCCAGCAAATATTTAAGAATAACTGTCTCCACTCTGCCAGCAATAATTGTATATTTTTTCTATCTAAAAGTTTTATTCTGAACAAAACCCCTATTACTTTTCTAATGAATGTTCTTTATGTTGCAGATAAGTCCTTTTGGGCCTTCCTGTTAAAAAAAAAAATAAGGCCATGAGTCCCCCTCCTTTGGTAAATCAGGAAGGCAACCCAGTTCCACTGGACGTACTTCGAGGAGTGAAGCTCTGCAATGCTTGCAGAACCATGATCAAAGCCTGCACCTCCGTCAGTTTAATCAGCCTCAAACAGCCAGTGTTTTTTGTTCAGATAATGACAATGGAGTCAAACTACTAGACACCTTTCATTGTCCAGACATAGAGCAAGTAAGGTTTTTATATGGTTGTTGTTCTAAAGCATCATGGTACTGACATTTGCATGTTCCTCTCTCCTGTCTTTTCTCATTAGAGAAAGGTGAGAGGCTTCAGGGATGACACCAACATGCTACTCTTTTTTTGGTTACATACTTAAATACCTTAACTCATGCTTGAAATGTAAGTTATGGGGCACTAGGTGACAGCTAAATAATTATGTGCTCTGTGTCACCAACTTAGCCTCACCCTTGCTATCCATCCACACAACTGTCCCATGTTTAACATTCTGATATCTGAGAACCATCAAACTGATGTTCCCTCAGGTTCAGTTTTTGGACAGGGTTAAGTATTAAGTAGGTTAAAGTTCATTTGTCTCTGCAGGGAGAACAAGGGGCCTGATTTTCTGGTTGAAGCTACTGGACCTTAAAGTCCGTCAATACAATGTGTTTTATTTCCACATTGGTAGTGATGAAGAGGAGTCTGGATCTGTGTATTGCATTCAGTCAGGATACAGAAAATTGTCAGAATTAGCCCATACCTATGCAGACACACACACACATTACCACACACATCTAGGAGCAGTTAAAAAAAAAGCTGGAACAAACTGTAAGCTGTCTGGTGAGACCATCTGTAGAAATTTCATTTTTCCTGGTAAAAAAAGCATCTATGTAAAACATACATAAGGCAGGATAACCAACTATTAGCATGCATTATGCTTTAACCTTATTATGTGTTTGCTAATAATAACAACATAGCTTGTTTTCGTGTTACGCAGTAAAGTTCTGGGCCCCTCGCAGCGACACAGCTGACTGTAGTCTAGCTGCTGTTCTGTGAGTCCTGTCATGGTTGGTTTGGTACATGAAACTTGGATGCTTTATTTGTATGCTTTGTAGTTGCTTCTGCCATCTTTTATTAGTATCACCTGGAAATCCCTGCTTTTCTGCATGTAGTCACACCCAAGAGGAAAGCCTGACTCGGAAAAGATTAGTGTCACTTTGCTTTTTCCCCTCATCTTTTCCCTGTAAAGGAGGAGAGCTTTCTGATCATGGCAGTGTATCAGTAAAGATAGCCTAGATACTAAATACCTTAAGGGCCTCAATCTCCTCTCATATGTCCCAGAATTAAAGCTGAAATAACTCTGTTGACTTCAGTGGTGATTTATACCTGCATTAGTGAAAGGAGAATAGAGTTCTGAGGTTTGTATGAGGGATACTGTGAAATTTATTATTTTAGCTTGTTAAACAGACAGTACGAAATGCACATTTCCATTAACAGAAGATTGTGACATTAAGGATGTGTCTTTCTCACAAGCTATTTACTCCCTTGTGCTAAGGTGCTGATGAGGGTGGCAGCATGAGAGCAGCCCTTGTGCAGACTCAAAGGGCAGATTTAGAGGTCTTCCACATCACAGATGCACAACTTCTTTTCTGATGTTTGGGTCTAACTCTCTTCAACATAGCAACTGTCAAACAAGCAAACACAAACCAAAGCTGATAGCACAAAGTTTGTGTGAAAGCAAAACCTGCATTTCACTTTTGCAAACTAAAATCTTGGCCTGCAACAGTGTGTTTAATACAGGTCTTGCATCAGGTCCAGCATGAGCCAACTGGGCCAGAGCCAGAGAGAATTCTCAACCAGAAGTGGCCTTGTTAAATACTCCTTACTGGGTATGTTTTTCTGCCCATTATTGATCAAGGGCAGGTTATACACCATTATTTTTTGCTGTAGCACAGGCAGCCAGTTTGATGCTGTTCATGCCACAGAAAACTCTTCCTCTGGTTTCCAGTTTGTAGGAGGGCATTCCCACTGCCTTCTTTCCAAGTGATCAAGGGGCATTTCTCCAAATAATTGGATTCTTGTCACTACAATGCAGCAAGCCAGCACAGAAGCCCTAAACTGCTTCTCAATTTTTTTACCTGAGTTTCTGTGACTGAAGTAAAGCTTGTAACTACAAAGGTTGGGTTTATCATTACTTTCAATTAATAACTTTGTCTATCCTTTTAATTGTAATTTCTTATTCACTTCAGGGAACTATTTACATATATTTACATACATTTATTTATACACTTTAACAAATGTACTCATATTAAAACAGTGCATTTCCCTCACAGGCTTAAACCTTTTTCCCTATCATTCAACTTCCCTTTCATTTCACCTTTTGTTTTGTTTCTTGACATTTCTTTTACTTTAAAACACTGCATTTTGTTGCTAAAGGCACCTTTGGTTTCCAGATATCCTTCCAATTTTGTTTAATTCTTCTCAGTAAAGTCGCAGAAAATATTGAGCAGTACATTGATTTTTAACAAAACAACTGGGATGGGAATATGACAAACTGAAGGAAGCCAGAAACCACGGTCCTCTACTTCTGCTGCTACAAAACAAAAGCATATTACAATTAATTCCTACAATTCATTCCTGCAAGTCCTTTCTTAAGCATGTAATCCCAATTACAGACACAGTCCTCATGGCTTCAGGGAAAGTAACTTCATGATCCAGGACTCTCCTCAAGAGAGAAAAATTCATCAACTTGCCTAAGAAGGAGTTCCTCTGGAAGCTGTAGACTGAGGAGAGTCAGAGCACGACTGGAACTCTTTTTTTGCATAACCAGATCAAATCTGGCCTTGGTAATAGTGAGAAATTATTACCATCTGAATTGTAATCCATGGCATATGCAATCGGGGCTGGGTGGTCTCATTATAACTTCTAGGAGAGCAAGCCTCATCTCATAAACCACCACTGCAGGTGGCACTTCAAATGGAGGGCTGCAGGCTCAGCGGTGTAACTCCACTTCTTGTTGAACTCACAGAGCTTTTTTAGCAAAGGAAATGCAACAAAGTCAGTTGTCTTCATATTTTCCAACCCCTGAAGATTTCCACAAGATGTTTATGATCATAATTTAGGGAAAGAAAAAAGACTATAAGACTTGAAGTACATATTTCCTGTGGAGTGACGTAAACTACAAATATTTAAGCGAACATCAGTAAGATGACCCCAACAC
This sequence comes from Peucedramus taeniatus, assembly GCA_013400575.1. NCBI lineage: Eukaryota > Metazoa > Chordata > Aves > Passeriformes > Fringillidae > Peucedramus > Peucedramus taeniatus. Next base: position 97,841 of record WBNO01023725.1, on the reverse strand, counting down.
TTAAGGCAAGCAACAATGAGCCCCAAAGAGAGGAATGCTTCTAAAAGATGCAGTCTGTGTTTTCAGGACACATGTACAAATAATACCAATTTTATAAAACACAACAAATTAGACTTTATTGGACTCCTATGCTAAAGACAAGTGGATTTTTCCATATCCTTTGGCATATCAAATGCAATTGACCTCATTGAGAGGAGAGACGTTCAAAGTGTTTTAATAACCTGAACTGGGCTCCGTATCAATTTACATGAAGAGCCTTAACTGGTGTCTGTTTACTCATTGGGCTCCATTGCAAGGAAGGTCCTGCCTGCCTACCTCACCTCATTTCTGTTCTCATCCCCATGCAAACCTGGTCCGTTCTGCCACAGCAACAGCTAGCAGGCATCCTTGAGTGGCACCCCTGTGGCTTAAAATTTGCATGGAAAATTATAGCTGGCCCAAAAGCAAGTCCAAAACATCACCACCCATGGTGGCAGGACTGGAAGGGCAGCACCTCTGAACACCCCCTCAACAAGAGGGTGGCAGCTCAGCAAAGAGAAGAGAAGAGAAGATGCAGCGATATTTGCCAGTCTTGGGAGCAAAGATGTTAGGGCTGCTTGTCCATGACGAGCCCTGCACTTTGGGCCAGACATGTTTGCTCTTGGCTAAAAACCAAGTTTTTGACGTGAGACAGCCTTGATAGGGGAGTGGCTGCTAAGGCACAAAAGTGATGCTGGTGAACTGAAGACATTATTGTAGCTCAGTTAAGAGCAGATACTACTTTTGTATTTGATTTCAATGTATTTTGAATTTATTTGTTTTCGAAAGCTCTAGAATTTAGGAGACATGTGTATATATAGATAATAAATCAAAATAAGTGAGGAAGTGACAGCATAAAGAACTGAAGACTTTGAATAATATGTTTCATTTTAAAATTACAAGAGCATAAATGCACAAAGTCTTAGAGGCCTCCATCCAACAAAGCACTTACATGTATACTTAATTTTAAGTCTCCCTACAGTCACGCTTTGCTGAATTGAGGCATAATAATGGTAAACTTATAGGCCAAATTCTGGACTGAATTCAGTAGATGCAGATGTCTTTAAAAGGAAACAATATGTGGATGTAGAAAGCACATCTCTAGACACGCATGCCTGATCACTTGCATTCATGTTCAGAAACTGTCAAACGCAGGAACATTTGTTTCCCCTGATTTAAAATACTTGCCTTGTTTGACACAGAGCCACTTTGCCAGCAGAAAAAATGGTCTCTGCCCAGAAGACCTTACAATCTGAAATTTGGACAGATGAATAGCAGGTAAAATATAGAAAATGATGAGAATAGAAGAGAGCTGAAGTAATAGGCTCACATGGTTATTCATTATAGACATGTGCATTCCGTGGTTGCCAAGTTATAAGTTTTAAATATAGAAGTTTACTTTTATGTACAAGTAATAATTATTAACAGAACACAAATCTTAGGGGGCTCTACAGATCATTTTGACAATCCAGAGTGAATGGGAGTTTTGCCACTCATTTCAATAGAGTCAGGCTTTTATTCTGAGACTCTGCTTTAACCCATATGTCCCCAAAAGAGAGCACACACAAACCTTTACAGCCCAACCAGCTCTGCTCTGACCTACAGAGCCTCGAAACTGGGGTGCAAACATCTGGTAACTCCCAGCTCTCAGAAAGAGGAAGTGTCATTCATCACACATCTGTAATAAGCAGCAGCATGCCAAGCAGCAACAAACTTTCTCCAGCCGTTCTTTACAGACAAGCCTCCCAATTAACCTCCTGTCATCCAGAGGTCAGGTAGAAGACTCTCACAGAAGAAGACTTGCTCCACAACACCTCAACCTGCAATTCTGCCACACTTTTCTGGGATGAAAGGGGAAGCACACAGTGTAGAACTGCTGGGGAGGAACGGTCTGTGCACATGGCCAAGCTCATGGCTCCCACCCCTCCTGCAACCCTGGCAGCTCCTAATGCCTCATACCCACGGCTCACATAGGAAAAGGGATTTAAAACTGTCAGGCAGCAGCTTTCACTATTAACTTTCAGTTTTGAAACAGCTGAGACTGAGAGGCTTTGAGGAAATCTGGGTCCGATTTTTATTTTCAGATAAACTGCCAGGGAAATAAATCACACAATAATGATTTTCAGTAATTTTTATAGGAGAACTGACAACTCACTGTGGTGACTCAGTATTTGCAGAGTACTCAACAATATTGTGTAAGCACTTTAATTTCATCCATGATTGAATGAATTCAAGGGGTCTGGGCTTTGTTCCTTTAGCACTTTGAAGGTGTTTTAACATGAGGTGGGAAGAAGGTAGCAAAGGACACACTTTGTCCATGTTGTTGCCGTAGACAGTTTAAGGAATCATGCAAAGTCATATGGAATTAACATTTCTTCTACTATATCAGAACTTTCACCTCACCTAAGAGAAATAAAATTCAGTTATTACACAGATAGATACTAACCTTAATAAAGTCACTGGTAAGGTTGGAGTAATACAGGGGTTGGCCGTGCTCTTGCCCTGTTTCAGTGAATCTGGTCGGGAGGAAAGCTTTCCAGAAAGATGATTCTAATAAGTAAAATAGCTTTGTAGTACTAGCAAAGAAAACCCCTTAAAAATTTGGGTTTTTTTTCTTTGCGACTTTGGTTTTGTTCCTTTTTTTTTTTTTTTTTGAGGGTTTTTTGGTTTTTTGTGTGGGTATTTTTAAACTTCTCTCAAAAAAACCAAAACCTGACACCCCTCTAAACCAAGGCACAAGCTCCTTGGGCTTTGAGTAAAGAAACTGGCATTAGTTCAGTGACTTCAACCTGGCTCCACGCTGTCTGAGAGGTCCTTTCACAGGGAAGTTAATGCAATATCTTGGCCTGAATTACCTCCTTTTTATCACTACCTCCATGCTATTTAGATATAGATTTTTTAGTTAAATGTACTTGTTAAATTTTAATGTTCTTTTGAAACACTGATGAATTCAAATACCACTATATTCAGCTTGTTGGTCCAAAGAGTCACACAGTGGGAATGAAGCTGTACTCGAGCCATGCTGAAGCAGTTTAGCTGGAGCAGAGGATTTTTGTTTTTTCACTGGAGGCATGATGCAATAACCACCCAGCTGATAAGCTTGAACTAATTTGCAGTTTCCCATTTATTCTTATAAAACACTAGAGTAAGCTATGGCTGGAGTGGGTCTTCCCCCAGATTGCATACAGTGTGAACTGATTTTCTCCTGTCACATGTTCAGCACCCCAGACACTCAGCTGTGTGAGACAGCCGTGCCCTTGTCCGAGGGGTTGCACAGACAGTCACTGTCCCCTGGGCACGGGCCAGGCTGAAGGCAGCCACGGCCAAGGACACACAGCTGCAGTGCATTTGGAGTATTGCACAAACTCAGACTTTGGAGAGAACCAACTCTTCGTGTAGCAATAATAGGAGCAACCAGATATTATGTGGATGAGAGGAAATAAATACTAGATTTTTTACTTGCAAGTGTTCTTTTGGTTGGGATGATGGTTTGTTATGCAACTGAAATGTGAGAAAAAACAAGGAAGCATTAATTTCCTCTTGCACTCACAAGACAACACCAAATATCTCTTGAAGCTCAATTATGATGGACACGGAAGTATAATGGCTGGGTCTGGTTATGTCAAGGCGAGACAGGATTATTAGATCAGCTATCCCAACTTGCATAGCAGAAGCTCCTAGAACACCAAAATAGGTTTGCATTAAGTTTAATACTTTAGACTTTGATTAACAGCTTCTAAATGACTAAATGATACTGTTCAGAGACAGCTTGTGATAGTCTGAAGACCACCAAGACAGGCAGAACCCATCATGAATCCCAGCAGAGTTCCAGCAGGCACTTTGAAACAGCAGCTTTATTTCCAGTTTCCATTTCAGTCTGCAGACATTGGTTGTTCTGACACATTTCCCTGCTAGCTGAAAAAGCTCCCTGGTACCCTGTATTTTCTTCCCATGAAGGTGCTTATACATTATAATTGAGTCACTTCTCAATCTTCTTTTTATAATGAAAGATAGAATAAAAGAGCCTGCAGCCTTTAGAGCATAGGCAGTTTTCCAGAGAGTTTATGAAGGAGTAGAGGAAGTCTTAATTTCCCTATTTACAATACAGTATCAGTCATCTCCCTTTTCAAACTTGCCAGAAGCTTTTGATTCCTTTTGGAAAAAGCTGTATATTCACATTAGAAAGCACATAAGCTTGTGTCAGCTCAGATAGCCCTTGTTCCCTCTGCCTGTTTTTGTGGACATGAGCACTATTTATGACAAACCAACTTGGACTTGCGTGGCAGGTAAAAATGTAAATCTTGTCTAAAGCCAGAGCTCCAGTGCTACTTTTAACAGCAGCTTTTATTTCACTGAAGTATTTTCTTTTCAAAGACCTAATAATCTTACACTGATTTGAGAAAACCCTTTGCAGATCCCAGTGTCATTAGAGACTGTTTGCAAGGGCTGGCCATTGATTGCTGCCAGCACAGTCATCAATGGACAGGGGCTGCTCCTCTCCCAGCACCTTCTGGAGGGCCTGTCCAGACCTCTGACATGCAGATATTTTCTGAACACAAGAACCAGCATGCTTTGGTTGGTTTCTAGCCTAAGCACCTGGGTATGATCTCATTATTAAAGGAGTCAGTGTGGAAAAGCCAGTTTCACCTCTGGCAGCCCATGTAGCATCCCCCAAGAGCTGTGCCTCAGCTGCACAGCCCTGCTCACAGCCAGGTGTGTACCAGATGGTCCCTCCACAGCAACCTGCTCCTGTGATGGTTCTACAAATCCATCCCTGCCCTTGCTGGTGCCCAGTGGTGGCCCAGCCCCTGGAGCTATAGCCAGCAGGTCCCTGTGAAAACCTTGCTGTCCCCTTCCTGCTTTGCTGCCTGTGGCAGCAGCTCCCCTTGCTCATCACTGAAGACCCATTTCCATGAAATCTGACAGGAGAGGCTCTCTAGTGCCCTTTTCCCCAGTGCCCTGGCCAGCCCTGCAGGGACATGCCTGACCCACTGGTAATCATGGCTTGTAGGAGGAAAGAGCTGCTCAGTTCCCTGACACAGCACAGCCACTGGCACCAACGGTATCACAAATCCTGTCAGGGCTTCCCTGTCTGGCACTAAAACCATACCTATTATTTATGGATACCCCTTTTTAAAATTAGATGATTACAAATTAGAAAATACATGTCCTTAAATCTGAAAGTGCAAAGAGGGGTTATAAATATGCTAAGTCATTCTTTTATGTGACCTGAATAATTATGAAAACTGTAAGAGTCGCAATTTGAAAGGATTTTGAAAACACATCATCTTTCAAAAGATACATCAGTAGAAGGTCATCTGTGACCCCTGCATTGTGTGAATTTTCTGATGGAATAGATAGACCTAAAGTAAGATGACAGCTGCCCTCTCATAATTAGCAAGTAGGAGGCTGAAACAAACTGAAAGCCACCCAAAATATCAATATCAAAGTACACATAAACGAATCAGCATGAAGATAAGCACTATGCTTAAATCTCTACGAGATGCTGCGCTGGGCTTAGAGGAAGAGGCTGATTTTTAATGCAGCCACAATACATCTGTAATTATTATATACTACAATTACTGCAGCAGCATATGCAAATGCTGCACTGAGAGCAGACTGAGCACTCAGCCGGGTTTGTGCAGCCGGGGCAATCCCAGCACAAGCAGAGGGAAAGCTGCACGTGCGCGCCCGGCTTGGGAGCCCACGGAGCCACCCTCCTGTGCTGCTCACCCTGTGCCCATCAGCCTCGTGTCACAGCAACCTGCAGACACTCAGAAATCAGCACTGCCAGTTCTAATGGTAAGGGACAAGTCCCATTGTCTTCTGGCATATCACATTTTCTTTGAAATGACTTGTCCTAGATTTTTAGATTAAAAATAACGAGTATATAATTCATATATACCACATAAATTTTATATTAAAAAAAAAATCCTTAAAACCATACCTACAGTACTTTAGTACCTGACTTGTATATTTATGTGACTATTGTTAGAAGTGACTAATTGGGTTTGATTAGCTTCATCATTAATATTCTGTCCATAATTTAACATGCTTCAATAAAATACCCTAAAGCAGTATAATGATTAGATTTCAGGAATATGTGTTTTGCAATTAAGTTGCTCTTGATTTTGATATGCAGATTAAGAAATGGTGGTCTCATTTAAAAAAAACTGCCCTTATTAACTCAGCAGTATACTCTGAAGATTAGGTAAGAAATCCAAGATTTTCTCTTTGTATATGCTAGTTAAAATGTATTTCAATCAAGCATATGTGGGCAAATCAGATTTGATTAGTTTAAGTTCACAGTCATTCTATCTAAATGAATAATGTGTCACCTAACATTGCAAAAATTTGATTAATAGTTTATCAGTTAATTAAAAATGGGGTTTAATTTTTCTTTTTTAGGAAAATGCAAGGTAGATATTCCTTGTCTTCATCATAAATGCAAATTATTTCAGCTTGAATCTATTGTTCCTTGCTCGCTTCTTAGCCAACTGGCAAGAAAATAAAGCTTTTAAAACTATCTCTTTTAGAGAAGCAGTAAAACTTTGTTTGCTTACACATATGGCTGCCAGTTGTCCAAGCTCAAGCAGGATTATTCCTGTACATGCTTATTCCTCCCCCAAACTCTGCAGGGACTCTTTGGAGAGAGCCTTGAACTGTCTTTGCTGCATCCCACAGCAGGTCCAGGAGGACTCTGTGAGTGAGGAGTCCAGGTAAGACCCACCAAAGGGGTCAGGGAGAAGAGAGGAGATTCCAGCCACGCTGGGGAGTCAAAGGGACAGCACCAGGGGACAGGCAGCCCCAGCCAGCCCCGAGAGGGGAGCACCACAGCATGGGCAGCCCTCGGGGACTCCTGTCAGCACCAGCCCATCCCAAACCCAGCAGCCCATCATGAGCCCACGGGGCACAGGAGGAGGGTGGCAGGCAGGGCTCCAGCCAGGCTGGCTGTCTGAGCACTGCTGCTGTAGGTTGCCCCATGTGTCTATCTATGTCTTGTATGATTATGTATAGAATATAGAAGATTATACTACCAGAGAGGAGGGTGGGATGGAGCTCTCAGTGGTGTGTGTGTTTGTGTGAGCACTCTGTACCTGCCTGCTCTGTGTGTATATACACACACACTATCTAGCCAGCTATCTATCTCTTTGTGGTACATGCATTTGCCCACTGTAAGCATATCTTCAGCCTTGCTGCTGGTTGGACATGAGCATGAAGCTGCAGCAGCTTCACCTCTCAGTCCCTCAGATCCTGCCTGACATGTTTTCCTCCAACACAGAACAGCTTGGAAAGGAAGGGAGGGGTAACTTCCTCCATCTAAGGCACTTTGAAAGTTATTTACAAACACCAACATTAAGAAAATGGCAGCGCTACAAAAAGAAACAAATATGAAAAGCTAAAAACTGGGAAAACAGAAAACTGGTTTCCTTCAAGAACTCAATTAAGTTATTTGGTGCAGCCACATCGTATAGTTTTAATTTTATTCTCCCATATTACACTTTCTACATGATTTTACATTATCCAGTGCACAGCATGAATAGCACTCTGAGTTAGCAAGTGTGAAATATGTACATCTACACACGACTCAAGTAAATAATTGAAGATGCTTAGCAGAGTCTCTCCTAAAGATGCTCCTACCAGTTCGCATGATACCCTAAGGAAAACAGCCAGGATTTTAGCAGGGAACATAGCACAGCCTTCACACTGCAGGAAACACTCACAGGAGGTGCCTCTCATCACTCCAAGGGTGGGACTGCTACTCAGAGCAGCCTGTGCTCCCTGTAGCATCACCATCAGAGCAGGTGAGATGGGCAGGATGGTGGTTTCTCTGGTAACTCTTCAGCAACAACCAAGAAAACTGGCCACTTTTTCTTTAGGAAGCCTGTTTTTTGGGGTTTTTTTTTCAGTTGGATTTTAATGTTAAAACCAGTCCAGAATATTAAAACTATTTACTCCTAAACAGTTGGATGAACTCATGCATCCAAGTTCATTCCTTCTCCCCTCCAGCACTGTCCTCCCTCTGGCTCTTACACACTGCCCCCAGTGCTCCAGGAACCCAGACTGTTCCACCCTATTTTCATCCACTCAAACATTCCTACATCCTTTTCAATCTGTGCAAATCAGACCTCTTATTTTAGTCCTTTTATCACTAGCTCCTCCATTCCCTTGTCACCTATGCTTTATATCTTTATTTTCCTGTATAAGGCAGCCTCACAGAAATGACTGGAAAAACTATTACCCTTTCTCCTTCTCTCCATAGCCACTGTTGCTGCCACATCAGGAAGAAATCAGCTACTTAATTACAGCGTATGAGACAGATAAAATGCCAATTTTGCCTCCTATTTATAATGATCACTTAATTTTGCAGGCACCCCACAAAGAGCAGAATCTGCATGCTGGTCCCTCGTATTTTCATATTGTTATTAATAATCTGAGCATGAGGGGGGTGAAAGACAGAAGAGATCATATTTGCTGCTGTACTGCTCTACACTAGCTATCATAACTGTAGCACAATAATCCTATTTGTGAGCAACTAAATGTATCTATATTAATCACTGAGTCACACAATTACTGAAGTTAGAAAGGACCTTTAATATCGAGTCCAGCTGTTAACCCAGCACTAACAAGCCCACGTCCCTTAGTGCCACATCCACACATCTTTTAAAGTCTCCCAGGGATGGCACTGCCCCACTGCCCTGGCAGCCTGCTCCAGTGCCTGACCACCCTTGCAGTGAAGAAATCTTTGCCAATATCCTACTGAAAGCTATCCTGGCACAACTTGAGGCCCTTTCCTCTTGTTGTTTCACCTGTTCCCCAGGAGCAGAGCCCACCTGGCTGCACCCTGCCATCAGGGAGCTGTGGAGAGCAATAAGGTCCCCTCAAGGTTCCTTTTCTCCAGGCTGAGCCCTCCCCCAGCTGCTCCTCATAGTGCTGAGGGGGACAATCACTGCCCTGTCCTGCTGGCCACACTATTGCTGGTACAGGCCAGGTGCCATTGGCCCATGTGCCCACCTGGCTCATGTCCAGCTGCTGCCAACCAGCACCCCAAGGTCTTTTTTCACAGGCAGCTTCCCAGCCACTTTGCCCTCAGCCTGGAGCAGCACATGCTTTCCTGACACAAACAGTCCCTTCTGACCTTATAGACATCTTTTGATTGATTGAGAAGAAAGATAAAAAGAGAAAGAAAAGCATTATTTGATTATCCATTGAGTAAAAATGAAAGAAAACCATTAACAGTAAAGGAAGTTAAAAATCTCCACCTGCAAGTGGAAGTGTACAGTTACAGTGACGTGCCCAGGTTGTATTAGGGGGCTTTGAGTAACCTGGAAATATGGATCCATCAGGAAATACAATTCACTTCAGTGGAGCTAGGAATGCTCAGACTTCTTAAAATCAGGCCCATAAAGACTAACACCTAGAGAAGTATGTCCCTAAGATAGCCAGAAGCTAATTGGTCATGGATAATAATATAACATGCTTGCCCTCCACCATTAATATGGGGCTATATTAATATATCATGGCTTGGTAACATAGTATGACTGGAATCTATATCAAATGATTATGTCAATGGTCCATTAAGCAAATAGTACATTAAACCAATAGAAGAACATTAGGTGTTTGCTCCATAAATGGGTATATAACAGCAGGTTTAGGATTTAAGACTCCCCAATAAATGCAATATTATATAAGCTGCAGGTTAGCAATGAATTTGCTCTACCTTGTTGATTTCCATATAGAACCAGACACAAGGAGCCATTTTCTATCCTAAGGTTTGCACTGTAGCCAATTAATATGAAATATTTTCCTATGAAAAGCCATACAAACATGACCATGTAATTCCCTTCTAACAGAAATGTTTCATTAGTGTTTCTGATAGAGGTCATCAATTCTTCTTCATCACATTACTTCCCTCTTGTCCAGCAATTATTTACAATACCAATGACACCAAACACATCTCCTATGCTTTTTCCCCCACCAATGTTTGAGTTCAGCTTGTCACAAAAGTTTAGTGATGATGAAAACTCTTGGACAGGAGCCTGTGCAGGATGAAACCCTTCCTGTAGTGCCCTGATGTTGAAAGGAAATTATTCAGATGAAAGAGGTTTGACTTCTGTACCCATTCCCTCTGCAGGGTTGCAATGACAAAAGAAAAAAAAAAAAAAAAAACATAAAAACACACCACAGCAAATTCAAATTGTAATTTGAGATATTCATCCACAATTCCAGGAATGCACTGAAATTGCATCACTTGCAGAGGTCACCACGCCACCATCCCCTGACATCTGACCCAGCCACACCAGGTGGAAGCTGGACAATGGTGTCAAGGTGAAGGGCACCAGATAACAACTGGGAGGTCGAAGAGAGCTGAGTCTCTCCAGTGTCAAGCTCTTTCTCTGGGCACAGCATTAACCCCAAAGTCACTTCAGTTGTGTTTTGCTGTACAGCCTCTGCCAGGCACCCCCAGATTTGCCTGGCCTCTCTCACTGCAGCTGCCAAGAAAATTCTGACAAGAGGCTGGGTTGCTCTTTACCTCCCCAAGCCTTCCAGCCTTCATTTTCAAACCATCTGCAAGGAAAACCCCTTCCACCTTATAAAGAAAACACAGGAGACTATTCTTCAAACAAACAAAGGAACTGGAATTAAATTATAAGAATCTTTAAGTTTGTTCCCATGTACTGTCCCACCAGCAGAGCACAGGGCTGATGTCCTTCAGCACACAGCTCAGTCATGGCAGCAGTCACCCCCCCAGCCAACCTGCCTGTCCTGTAGACAGATCAAGAGTCACCTTTTTTGTGTATCCTTTAACAAACTCACGTAAATAAAAGCCATGTGGTATTGATAGACACTATTACTCTATAACAAAGACTTCAAAAAAACAACGTGGATAGGAGATGCAGGACCCAAAGGTTAAGGCCAGTTATTATAAACTAAAAAGGAATTTAAAAATAAACCCCTAAGGCACTCAGTACAAGCAGCAGCTGGGGGCTGGGGCCACATCTCTCCCACTGCACGAGCCGAGGAGCAGCAGAGCTTTGGGGGGCACAGACCCTGCATCCCAGAGCTCCCCACCACTGTCTGGTTCAGGTGCCCAGCCCTGGTTTTGGGCAGCTCAGCTGCAGGTCCATGCCGTGTGCCCAGGCCAGGCAGGCTGCCATCACTCAGTGCCTCTCACCCACAGCAGGGCTGTCACCACCACTCCCTTGCAGCACGCTCCTGGGCTTCCCAGCACAGCTCTCCCCACCTCTGCCCCCTCAGGGACTGCCCAGTGCGGTTCCCATGCACCTCTGCTGAGGTCTCCCCTGGCCTTTCCCTTGCTGGGATTTCTCCCCAGCACACACAATTACAGCTCTTCTGCTTCTCTCACACATCAAGCACAAATTGCTCCCCTCCGCATGTGTTTTCTGTTCATTGATACATGGATATGGTGACAGGAATCTTCTTTAGTTTCAAAATGGTTAATGGTTTTGAGCTCAGCTTCTCTCCACTGTGTGTTCAGCTTTCTGGCCTCTACAAAGAGAGCATAAAACAGAGTTTCAGACACTTCTGTTCACTGTGCACAAGAGTAAAGTGCTTGAAAAGATGCAAGATAGTGAAAAATCAGTGCGGTGTGTTTCTGCCTCATTCATGCCTGCCAATATCATTTTAAAAAAATCAATAGATTGCAATTTGCATTCATTTTAATACATTTGCATAAACTCAGGCAAATACATTGAAAGCTTTGTCCCTAACAACTTTAAAGTTATGCTGGAGCAAAACACCAGCACCGAGAGCTCATTGCAGGCTGCTGCCTTGGGGGTGGTTCAAGTGGGCAGGTTTTCCTCTCCCTGCTCAGTTCCTCCGGGGCAGGCAGCGTGGGCAGGGAGCAGGGCTGGGCTCTGCCCTGGCAGCACGGCTGGGAGGGATGGGCACGTCCCTGCTTACTGCAAGGCAACCATTTGGTGAGCCCAGACTGGTTTTGTGACTGCAGGTAAGTTCTCAGGCTCAGACTCTGAGTAGTCTGTTTTGTGAGCTTCCCACATTTTGGAGGGCAGTGTTAGGTCCCTGAGGAGCTGATCAGGCTCACACTACCTGCAGCAGTCACTGAGCAGGAGACAGCTCAGAGACACACAGAAATGTGGTTTCACATTGGGACACTGAGGCTGGAGCTGGCTAGAAGCCTTTCTTCCCTTGACTGAGCCTCTAGGTCAGATCTGTGAATTCACCTAGCTCCACCAGCAACTGTTTCTCTGTCCAAGATGATGTGTTTCATCTCCCAAGTCCATAGCTGATCATTTATAAAATTTGTTGCAAGACTATGAGATTACTTTATAAAGCATCAGGTCTGCTGGCTCTCAGTGGAGTTCAGCCAGAGCAGCATCCCCTCAGCCTGTGGCACAGCCTGCTCCACAGTGGGACTGTCCCCTGCCTTGCCGGGCACCAGGCACATCCTGGCATGGCCCAGGTAAACCCAAGCAGGCAGGGCTGACAGGGGAAGCCACGAGCCCCCATATCCACACTGACATCCCAAACTGGCACCGTGCAGCTCAGTCCTCCAGCAGGGCACACAGCCCACCCCAGCAGCCCAGAGCAGCACCCCCACCCCTCAGCACAGAGAGGCTGAGCAGAGACAGGACCTCTCCAAGGATTTCCAGCCACGTTGCTCTGCAGAAGTGATGCTGGGGGCACACAGGCACAGCGTGGTGCCCCTCAAACTCAGCAGTCAGCCACAGGCCACGAGCAGCACCACCAGAGCCTACCAAGAGTTAAGGGGAAGAAAAACAGTGCTGCTTACAGGCCTAAAACCAAAAATACAAGGGTAAAAATGAAATGAGTAATGGCTTTTCTGCAAAATGTGTAAAATATCATGGAGAGAATAAAATCTGCAGTTGGCTGGAATATGAAGAATAAAAAAAATTCACAAATACACCGAGGCCTTCAACACTGCATCTAGACCAAAGAGGAGCAATGTGTTGGAAAAAATTCTTTCAAATTCAGTTCAGAGAAGCTGATTTCTGATGTTCTTCAACTCAGAACTTGGAATAATTTTTTCCCCTGTAGGAACTTATACAAAAATGACAAAGAAGGAAAAATATATAAAAAGCCAAGAAATAATGACTTTTTAATCTTTGATGATATCTACTCAGAGGGTAACTATCTACAAGGATTGCAAAATTTAACCTATCATTTCCATAGTGACAACAGAATTTATGGATTAATAGATTTATAGAATTTAAACATTTGGAACGAAACCATCTGGCTCTGCAATAGCCAGCCCCAGACTTAGTGCTTCAATAGCTAGAGCTCTTCTCACTGAACAAAAGCCAAACCTCAAGTCATCAACAGCATCTGGCTATGATAAAGCCCTGCTCCAACACCAACTATTCAGAGATGCTCTGCTAAATTAGCAGGATGCGCCTGAGAAGCTGAACTGCACAAAGGGGTAAGTGGAGACACAGTAGGTGTCCTCTGGGAAGGCTGGAGAAGGTGCTGAGAATGTGCCTCACTGGGGCAGGAAGAGGAGGATTGAAGCTGAGTAGACAGACTCAATTTTCTAAATCTGCTCTCATAGGGGTCAGTTGCTGTCTGGGTGCTCACAGATGTTTCCAGCTAGGGAGGAGGCAGCTCCTGGGAGCAGCCAGAAGGGTGGTGCCATGCCAGGGAGGGTGAGAATGCAGAACCCAGCTCCACTTGCCCAAGGAAGCCACCTCCACATTCTCTCTCTGTCCCCATCCTTGTGCTGGGGACCCAAACCACCCAATTCCCCATCAGGGAAGCAGGATCTCCAGGGCTGGGGTGGCCAGAGGCTTGCTCCTCATCCAGCCACCAGTCCATTTGGAAGCCCCTTCTGCTCCTCGATGTTAAGGTAGAAATAGAAAACTTGAGACAAATCTCTGACATTTTGTAACTGCATTTGCACTAACAAATGTAGATGACACATTTATTGACATTGTAACAACTCCTCCAGGACAACTACATTTTTTTAAAAATGGAAGAATAAAGATAAATCTCCCATAGATATTGCAATGAATCTTAGCCTGACATCCTAACAGCTCTGATTCAATCCTTGAATAGGGAAGAGCTCATTAAAAATATCTTCCCCAGCCGCTGCATGGGGCCGATGGCTCCTTCAGCCCAGCCCCAGCGACTCCCGCATGCAGCTGGTGATGCCAGACAGGCACAATTTATGGTTTCATGAATTTGATGAAGTGATATATACACTCAGATTAGTATGTTTGTAAGAATTGTAAAGGTTTCAGGCCCAGATTTTGTGAACTACAAGTTTAATTGGCCCGCGATTACTATGACTGCATATGCAAATTAGATCAGCGCAATTTCACATGTAAATGGCCGTAAATTGGGCACGCCGAGCCTGCTGTGGACTCACTGCCACTCCACCCGCCTGGCACTCGAGCCAGCCCCCGAGCTCTCTACACCTGCATCTTGCTGCTGCTGCTGCCCTCAGGATCCATCTCCACAGCTCCGTCAGGATCGCTGGGAAGCGTGGCTGGAGGTCAGGTTTGGGCTGGGCAAAGCACAGGGTGATGCACGACCAGAGCATGGCAGGCAGCAGGGGCTGCAACCCAGAACCTGAGCCAGAACCTCTCCCAGGAGGCTGCTCCTCTCACCTCATGAGATCCTCCCCCAGGCTTCTGCCGAGGGCTTGTCCACACTGGTAACTCACCAGCAGCAAGAAACAAATTTTGCCCCAAAGTTTTTCATACAGGCTTCCAGACTTCAGTTCCTTCCCCAGGACAGCCTCTCCCTCCTGGGTTTTGATTCAAGCCAAGAGGTGTCCACAGTCGATGGGAGCCCTGAGCCACAGGACTGAGACCAAGCCCTGCTTTTAAGGCTGTTTGGCAGATTTGAACCTAGACTGGTGCATTTCCAGCCGGGGCCTGGAGCTTTGCTGCACTGCAGGGCAGCATCCTGCCTTGCTGCAGAGCTGGGGACACCCAGCTTTGGGGCCCAGGGGGAGATGCTGCAGCAACTGGAGACACTGCAGAAGAGCCACCTGACCCAGAGAGAGGAGCTTCTGCTCTGTTTCTCTAAACATCTCATTTGCACACTGTAGTTGTTGTTGCTCTTTTTAACGAAGAAAGACTTCAGATCTTCAACCATGGACTTGGAGCTCTTCAAAAAGAAAAAAATTCAAAGGCTAAAAGCCTAATATTAATGAAGAAAAACAGAGCTATGCAAGCCTGAGACAACTAATAACCTATGCAGAGCTATAAGCTGATAAAGATTTGCTGGTCTTTAGTAAGAAGCAAAGCACCAAGAGTTTTCATGTAATAGGAAGACTCCTGCATTCAGTGTATCTGAACAAGATGCTTTAGGCTTAGTTTCCTCAAGACTTTTGTGCCATTTATGGACCATTTCTGCATGTAAAACAGGAAATTAGTGCACTAAAAATGACTTATGCACCAAATTAGTCTGTTTTCATACCCACAAAATCCCAAAGCAGCTCTATTTAACTCTGACCCAAGTATTCACCTCAGGGGTGAATTACCTAGAGAAGCTGGAGTCAGATGGAAAAGTATTTGCAGCTTTAGGAAGCTTATTTTACATATTCACCAATAACTTCATTTTGTGGAAACAAGTGCAGACTTGGTGCATGTTGTGCCACAACCCAACGTGGCAGGAACCCTTCCCATAGCACCAGATCCCCACAGTGCTGCCCCTTCTGACCATGCCTGCTCTTCTCATGTCTTTCCATTTTAGATGAGCCCTAAAAATACATTCCAAAATAAAAATGAATCCAAGGTACCCAACCTCAATATCCTAACGTGTTGCAGTGCCACAATTTCAACATCCTGCCCTTGCTGGGCTGTGAATCTCACACAGGGATGGGGACACAGGTCTTTTACTCCCACATGGAATATTCCTTCCATGTCATCCCCTGCATGACACAGGGGCTGAAGGCACTTGGGAAGGAAAGCTGAACATGTTCTACAACAGCCTCCCAGACTGTGGAACTTGTTCCCACCCATTTTGGGGGCATTTTCCAGAAATATGGATATCCACCCAGTGCAGGAGGCACCGCTCAAAACTTCTCTGAAACTGTTTCTCAGCCTCTGGGTGTGGGTTAGCCTTCAGGAGGTCACAAACAAGAACTGGGATAGAAATTTGTGTCTTTTGCTCCCTTTAACTCAATGCAATCTCCTCTGTTTACATCTGCAAGCTACATCAGCAAAAACATCCTGCACAGATGAACTCTACAAGTACATAATAAATAAATAATAACAATAACAGTTTGTGTTAATATAGCACCTCTAATCCAATTATCTGAAAGCTCTTTGCAAATACTAATTAATTAAGTCTTGCAACACCCCTGTGACATAGGTTATTATTATCCCCACTTTATATATGATAAACGGGAGTCACCAGAATTCCACTTCCCTCGAGCACGTGTCCAGAGCAGCACGGCCAGAGCCTGTGGGCTGTGCTCCAGCACCACACATCACATCACATCCCTCTGAAAAGGGCTGCTTTTGGTAAAGACCATCACACTGCAACAGCAGAGAGATGGGAAGCTCCCCAGCCCTTGCAGGATACAACCAGAGCCGGCCCTCATGCACAGCCAAGCACCAGGCTCCTGCTTGCTGCCTTCCTGCCCCAGAGGATCCCTGCAGATCCCACCAAGGGAACATGAGGTCACACCTTACCTCTCCAGCCCTCAGCACACCGTGAAGCAATAATTATTTGCCTTGGGTCTACTCCAAGGCCAGGTTTGCAAAACAAAGAGGTGCTGAGAAAGAGCTCAAGCCTCAAAAGGCCTCATAGGCCTCTTTCCTGGCTTTGGTTTCCTTCAGGTGCTGTGAATTTCAGCATCCCCTGAGAACTCTGTAATTTATGCAGGTGGAGCCCTTTGTGTTTCATCAGGAAATGGTCCATCCCCAAAGCACAGGGGGGAGGTTGGAGGGAGTGGTGCTGCCCAAGGGCTCCCTCACCCTCTTACCTGTGGCAGCCAGGGAGGCTTGGGCTCAGCCCCAGCTACACAGATAATCCACCCTGCTGCCTTTTACATGTCTCAGCAGTTTCAGTGCTCACCTTTTTCAGAAACCTTTAGAAGATATCCTAACATGCAAGCAAATAATTTTTTAGCTTGCATTTTATGAAAAAATTAATTGTTTAAAAGAAAGAGAGTTGCTGCTCACTCTTTCTGAAAGCAAATTGGGTTACTTTACATATTAGGAAAATTAAGGCAAAATACCTCTGAAAATGATTCTTTTTTGCTCTCCTCTGACAGGGGAACATGTATGAAGGCCTTCTGATTTGTTAGAACTCTTCTTTTATGCCCACACTCTTTTCAATCATCTACTGTAGTCTGGAAAAGCCTTTGGAGCTCCCTGGACCAACCATCCAAGTCCTGTTTGGTACACTTTTGGCAGCAATGTGGTTGGAACCATCCATCACCTCATTTCAGCTTACCCCAACACCAGTGAAATGGTGTGGAAATGGAAATATTTTACATTGCAGTTGTACCTTTTCAGGAACACGCTGACCTTTGCCCCAGAAATGTGTTTCTGTCAAACTCATCCCTGCAGTGCACTGAGCTGTGGTCTGCTTGGTAGTAACAGAGGGGAACCACCCTTTCATCTGCAGGGAAATCCATCCTCCCCATTTTTAACATCCAAGTAATAAAATTCACACAGCCAGATGAAAGATGTTGTTAATTATTTTATGGACTGGCTGCCAATTCATCCTCTGCCGTGTTATAGTGAGGTCACTTGGTGAGGTGTAGAGTGAGGTGCTGCTGGGGAGGCAGGGAAGCTGCAGCACCACACATGCCATGTGGAGAAAAATGGGCAAGAAGGTGTGCTGCTTTAAGTCAAACAAGATAAGGCATGTTTGCCAGTTGATTACTAAACCTAGGAAAGATCAAACGGCTCCACTGGAGGAGAACTGGGTACAGCAGCTCATAGTAAGTGCTGTGGCTAATTCCAGACCAAAGGGGAAGCAGGATAAGAGGAAATTTATGAGTAAGCTCTTGAAGTAATGAAACGAAAGTAATGCTGATTGGCCTCATTTGCAGCAGTTCAAAAGCTGATCAGCATCGCTGAAGTAGTGGAGGATCAACTGACAATCGTTTCCGTGGTGAGGAGCGGAGCTGACCCGCTGAACACAGCACGGGGGGTCCGGGCACGGGGCCACAGCTGCTCCCAAATTCCCTCTCTGCATCACCCGGCCATCCTGCTGGCCCTGCCAGGGCAGCTTCCTTGGGAAACGGGGGATGCAGAGCTGCGGGATGACCGGAGCAGCTCACAGGGCGCTGTAAAACGGGGAGACAAACTGGAGAGTGGGGAGTGCCCAGAGCCACCTCGCAGGAGCTGAGCAGCATGCACGGAAAGCACTGCCCCGGAGCAAAGAGGAACCTGGGGCCGGGAGGGCTTCACTGGACATTGGCTGAATCCCAGCAAGAGCTCCTGGCCTTGGCGCTGGAGGGGCTGTGGCAGCCCGGGGGGACCATGGCCCCTGCAGCACATGATCTTCCCTGTGTGCAATCACGGGAGCCAGGAACCAACAAATCCACATGAAAGCTGCTGGATCTTCGACTGCCCTAGAGCCTGTATTTAGGATAACAACAGTTTGTGGTGTGCTCACTCAGAAATGGGGTGGGGAGGAAGAGGGGCACATTTGTTACTAATATACCTTTTGCTTCAAGACTGAGTCTGACCCGTGTCCCCATCAGAGTTGTATGGGAATACATTATTTGTGAACATGGAGCCATCTGGAACACATGTGATTCCACTGAATCTGGACAAAACCATCTGCCTATAGGTTGCAATGAAACTCTGATGGAAGATGCAGTTTATGGAAATGTTTGTCTCTTCCTGGCTGATGTGCTGTATTATGACTAATTTTTGAAGGCCACATTGCATTAAGTCAGGATGTGCAGTGGAAACAACATGCCTGATAAAATCTTATGTGAGACAATGAATTGTAATATGTACATTTTAGGACTGTGGAGGAAAAAACCTAGCCTTTTTCATCTACACATTGATTCAAGTCCTTACGTAAGCACAAAATCACTGACCATAAACAAATACAGCCAAAACCATTGTTTCCAGTAGTGTTTCACATACCTGGGAGGGGAAAAAAAAATTAACCCCAAATTAGCAGAGAACTTTTGAGCATTACTTTTGTAATGGGGAGAATACTAATCCACTCCTGCACCAGCAGTTTTACAGGACACAGTGGCTGTGCCTCAGTGAATTTCTTCCGCACCAAACTTTATTCGCACGGAGAACAAAATCCTCTCAGGGCCCAAGCGTTCCCGTGTGTCTGTGCGATGGCCCTGTGTGAGGCTCTCAGGGCCGGGCTGCTCCGCCAGAAATTCCCCGCACGAGAATCTTCTTCTTTTGGGGTGGGAGCAGCAGGAGGATAGACGGGAGTCTGTGGGTGCTGTGAGGGGATGCGGACACGGCGGGAGGATGGGGTACCGCGGGGAGGATGCGGGGCGGGGAGGATGCGGTGCCGAGGGGAGGATGCGGTACCGCGGAGAGGATGCTGTACCGCGGGGGGGATGCTGTACCGCGGGGGGGATGCTGTACCGCGGGGAGGATGCGGTACCGCGGGAGGGATGCGGTGCCGAGGGGAGGATGCGGTGCNCGCACGGAGAACAAAATCCTCTCAGGGCCCAAGCGTTCCCGTGTGTCTGTGCGATGGCCCTGTGTGAGGCTCTCAGGGCCGGGCTGCTCCGCCAGAAATTCCCCGCACGAGAATCTTCTTCTTTTGGGATGGGAGCAGCAGGAGGATAGACGGGAGTCTGTGGGTGCTGTGAGGGGATGCGGACACGGCTGGAGGATGCGATACCGCGGGGAGGATTCGGTGCCGCGGGAAGGATGCGGTGCCACGGGGAGGATGCGGGCTCGGGGAGGATGCGGTGCCGAGGGGAGGATGCGGTGCCACGGGGAGGATGCTGTACCGCGGGGAGGATGCGATACCGCGGGGGGGATGTAGTACCGCGGAGAGGATGCGGTACCGCGGGGGGGATGCGGTGCCACTGGGAGGATGCGGTGCCGAGGGGAGGATGCGGTACCGCGGGGAGGANCCCGCCCCGCGGGGCTCTGGCAGGGCTGGGCGCTGCGGGAGCATCCCCAGGCGGTACCTGGAAAGGAGGGACAGCATCTCCAGCCGGGGGATGCCCCCGAGGTGCGCAGGGCTCAGCCCCAAGGAGCGCTGCCCGGTCTCCAGCCCCCTCTGCCGCCCGCCCCGGGACGCCCCTCCCCGCTGCCGGCACGGCTCCGCACAGCTGCTGCGGGGCTGCCGGAACGAGAAGGAATTTAATGTTGTCGAGATGTTTTAAACGTCACGACAGGAGGAAATTGTGCATGGAATACCTGTGGTTCCCGGGAACAGCTCCTCGGGGCGAGTGGGGGGCAGCCTGCCAGGCTTTGGGGGCATTGGGGCTGCTGAGGACACGGCAGTGCCGGGGCTCACACGGCCCCTCGCCCACCCCGTGTGCCACAGGAGGAAACAGGTTCCTCTTTTCCTCTTTTTCTGCTTCATCTGCCTGCCGGGGCAAAATTGAGACCAAGCATCCCTGCTCTGTCCACCCTGCTCCGGGAGGGAGCCGCGTCCCGCGGGTGCCGGGGCTGTGGCAGGGCCGGCCGGGCGGGCGGGCCCCGCTGCGGCTGGGACCAGTGGGGCTGGCTTTAACTACAGCTACACGGCAAACCCAAACACAGCACCGCCAAAATTCAGCGGCTGCCGACCGTATCTGGGGACCTGCGGGATGGTGGCAGATGGCGGAAGGAGTTTCTGTATAAACTGAGAACGCAGACGTGGAATTGCTGTCCACACTGATTTTCCCCCCAAAAGAGCTCACGCGCTGATAGAGACTGCTACACATCTCCGCAATTAAGCAGTCAAGACGTGCTGAATAATAAATGAGCCCAGAAAGGCCTGGGCTGCAGCTGGGACCGAGCCCCCCGTTAATGTGACAAGTGCAGCAGGCACACTCCGTGCTGGCAGAGCGCTCCCAGCCCGGCTGAGCCAGGGAAGCTCCCTCTGAGAGCGGCCTTCCCACCGGGCCAGCGCCTTCTCCATCCCCTGTCCCTCCTCGTCTCCCCACCCGGCACGGGGAACCAACCCCAAACACGCAGTCGCTGTCCCCTCCTGTCCCCTCCTGTCCCCTCTCTGCTCACAGGGGCCGGTTCCTGCCTCCTTTGCAGCTCTGATGCACAGAGCGCTGCCTGCCTTAAACGAGCTGTGGAGGTAGTCCGTGTACACGTGAGAATAAAGGAAAAGGTAATTAAAAGATATGACCTACATCAAGCAAGACCATCAGCGCCTGTTACATTAAATGAGGTGGATGAGTCCTCCATCCTGCCCAGTTTTAGCATTTATTTTTGGGCAAAGCATTAGCACAATGGCATTTTGCCTCCCCCTCCACACTTTGGGTGGCAATATACCTTTGTTTAAAAGACTGTAAGGAGCAGAGAAGTGAAAGGAATGAATGTAGTTTGAGGTTATTGCTTGAGTGGGCAGAAGAACATGAAAATTCAAAACATCCCAGCAGCCTATAGATGTAGGCAAACTCCTGGCTGTTCAGGCAACTGATTGTTCAATAAATGCAAATGGACAAAGCAAAGCATCACTGAACTTGAGAGATAAAGGTCCCCTAACAATAGAGGCTTTTTACAGCATTGAGTCCAATTTTTTTTTCCTGTTTGTATAAGTAAAACCCAATTTGAGCAACTGAAGCATCAGCTCTTTACAGTGAAAGATAATTTGTCTGGAGCAGCCAATAAGATAGTGCAAGATCCTCTAAAGAAAGCCCAAAATATGTATCCTCATTTCATTAATAAATGGCTTGAATCCAAGCATAAAAATGATGTGACTTTAATGGTTTTTCCAACTGGTAGCCACATTCCTTGTTAGCGAGAGATCCCATGTGGGAACATTAAAGTGAGACAACCCCACGCAGGCTAGGAGTGATGAAACATGACCTAGCAGCTTCAGCATGCATCAGAGGATGGAGCTTGGTAATAAAATATTCAGATAAGCAATTCAGCCCCAAATGATGTTCACTGTCCAGATTTTAAAACTGGAGTTTAAAGAGCGTCATATTTTGAAGTACCAAGTTTCCATAAGTAAAGATGAAACTGAAAGTCAAAAGCTGGTAATTACGACCTGGTTGTACCTGGATATCTGTCTGGTTAATTCAGACATGTATTTGGGGTTAGTTCAGGAAAACTATCAAAATCTAGCATCTCTTTGTGAATAAATCTTTGTGAAGTTGGCATGCCACAGGTAGGAGAGGGGTCATGTGATATGGTATGTTCTCATTTTTTGCTTCAGTAGACTCATTTTTTATTGAATAGCAGAGTAAATATTTAAGCAAAACTAGTGTAAACTGCTGGCAGGTATGCCATGCTAAGTAGCAATCATTTACTTTTAAATAATTAAAAGTCAATATACAAGCATAGCATTCTTGTTGCAGTGCGGCACACGGTGCCACTGCTCTGCCTACATGTCACTTCAGAGCCTGATTTACTAACAAAGCATTTAGTTCAGCTCATTTGGAAGGAAAAAGAAAAAAAGGAGGTTTTTAATAACCCACCTTCTCTGTTTTGTATGTTTGCTGGTATTTTGGCTATGCAGACCCCAGCTTTTTCTGAGTGAGGCTGAGTCTGCATTACTTGTGGGGCTGGTAAGGAAAGCCCTGATTTCCTTTGCATTATGCATAGTGGAGGTGTCAGGATGGCTCTGATGGTGTTTAATTAAATATTTGGCAGTGTTTAATTAATTAAATATTTAAACATTAAATACTAAATAGGATGTGATGTCTGCTTAGTGGACATTATGTCTCAATAGCCATTAGTCATTAAATAGGACTCAAATTGGCCCTAGAAGACTCCCCTTAGCTAAGCAAGGTCTTAAGTACATGCACTTTTGGATCTTCATTAATAAGTAATAGAGGCCAATTCAGACTGTGTAGCAACACAGAGATCCCTATTAATGGAAACATTAATGTCTCTGTTTGAGACCAGGCTCTCCAGTCTAGACAGCAGATGAGCTGCTGGGGGCAGAGGGGT
Source organism: Peucedramus taeniatus (assembly GCA_013400575.1). Classification (NCBI taxonomy): domain Eukaryota; kingdom Metazoa; phylum Chordata; class Aves; order Passeriformes; family Fringillidae; genus Peucedramus; species Peucedramus taeniatus. Next base: position 74,799 of record WBNO01023725.1, on the reverse strand, counting down.
GGCATGGGGCTCCTCGGGCTGTGGCCAGGGCAGGAGGGCACCACAGCAGAAACATCCCCACCGTGGCTGGGGGTGCCTGCCAGCACAGCACCTTCCCTGGCAAGGCCAGGGCTGCAGCCTGCACGTGCCTGTGGTCTGCCAGCACCACGATGCCTCTGTGGGACTGTTTTGGGTTAACTTCAGGGATTTTAAATTCATTACATGGTTTAGTGTTCACACACACTTAGGCTCGCCCAGGGAGCCCTGCGCAGCCACCTCGAGGTAAATGAGAATCAGGCTCCTCACACCCACCCTTGGCCAGATTCCCACGAGTGCTGGCTGCAGGCTGATCCAGCAAACATTCCCACGTGCCAGCACTCAGCCTGCACTCTTCCCACAGCACCAGCACAGCAGCTCACACAACAGCTCACACACTGAAAACTGAGCACAGGCACAAGTGCCTGGTGGAGTGGGGTCTATAAAAGTGAAGGAGCCTGATGTTTTAAAGATTTTTCTGTAACGTAATTTCAGCAGGGAAACAACATTTTACAGGCCCATGTGGTTTTGAATTTGCTAATTTATTATTGTCTATTCCCCAGACAACCACTAGTGGCAAACACTTCATACTTTTCACCTCGGGGTATTTTTGGTAAGATTTATCGGTTTTACCATTAGATCCAGCGCTGCACTCTGACACACACTGACACTGCCTTTCAGCACCACGCTGCTCAGCAGAGGCTGTGTAGCCCACATTAGGGACTCAGGCTCCCTCAGGCCCTGGCACCCACCCTGCCAGTGATCTGGGGCTTTTCAGGGTGTGATAAACTGATTGCAACTTAAAGCAAGTCTGAGATTGTTTTAATCTATGCTAAAGTCAAATTATAATCCGGCAGGGGGATCCCTAATTAACTCAAGGTTTTACTTCTTTGGGGAACTGTGGTAACAATCCACGTGCCATCAGTGGGACTTGTGGAGGGCCAGGGGTGGGCAGCCAGCAGGGCCACTGCAAGGGGCCTGGTGTGCTTCTACCCTGGTGCTTCTCTGTGGATTCAGCACTCATAGATCTCCCGTGCCTCCCAGGCTGCAAACACACTGGTAATCAGATTGTGCTTCTGCCTAGTAGTTCTTACTTGAAATATCATTGAGTTAGCTCTTGAGGGATTTGTGTCTGGTGACATATATATTGGTACCGAAGTCAGAGGTCGGCTATTGCAGAGATCATCTTGATGGGATGATTATGAAAAAAGCCATGCTGGTTAGAAGACCCTCTAACTAGATTTGGCCATCTTCTTTCAGCGTCACATTAGCAGATCCTGGTTTCTCTCTCAGTTTTAGTGATCCAATCTTTCTTCTCCTGAATTTCTCCCTTGGGAGCTTTCTACACAGACATTTTAATATATCAGACTATTCTCTGCAGAAATCATTTGCTTAATAAAGAGACTGGATATTTTTTAATTGTAATATTAGCAGCGTTCAAGAGCAGCCACGTTGCCCGCACCTACACGTGGCACGGGCTGGGAAGGGCTGGTCCTGGACCAAAGCCATCCCAGCAGTGAGTCAGTGCTTTCACCTTCACATTTCCAGCAGCCACAGCTCCCAGGGCAGCTGGGACTGGCTGTGGAGGGGATGGTGTGACTGCTGGGAGCAGTGCTCTGCACAAGATGTCCCTCCACCATTCTGCTCCATGCGAGCTCCAGCTGGACGTTTTGTAGTTTTTAAGAAATTGTCAGTGATGGTAAAGGCACTGCAAAGCGAGCACCCTATCAAATATTAAGCAGCACAGTCAGTCACTGAATCACCAGCTAACTGCCAAACACAGGGTTCTTTTTCAGTTTTAACACTTCTTGTTGCACAGTGTCAAGCTGTCAGAAGACACTGTCTGCAGAACACAAAACAAATACCAGTGCCACGCTTCCTAACAGTTCAGACAGCTTGCTCAGCACCCTCTGCCCACATCACCTTCCCAGGTGACACGGGGTGAGCCCACACGAGCTGCAGGTGGGCTGTGCTGCTCCCCACACTCACTGCTCTCCCAGTTATTTCTCCTGGTAGCTTTGCATGCTTGTTGCGTGCTGTTAAAAGGCTTTTCATTTCCTGACAATTTATAAATATGTATTGGGCCTGAAGGATGAGGGTAAAGCAACTGCTGTTTCTTTTTTTAAAGAAAATTAAACATGACAAACTTAGTTATTCATGCAAACCATCCGCCTGTTATCTCTGATTATGCAGGATCCAAATGGTGAAGCTGAGTGAATGAGTGCATTCATCAAAGTAAACTGTCAGAGGCAGGAACACTGGGTTTAACCTACCCCTACCTGTTCTCTTTTGTACTTATGTTTCATCATCTTCAACAAGGCAGTGCAGTTGCTTGGTATCAGGAGCACCTATTTCACTAGCCCCTCTCTTTAAGGGGGTTAATTAACCTCTAGAAAACAGAAGAGACCCTCTGTGTAGTGCTCTCCTGCTTTAAAACATTACTTCACCAGGATATTTTAAGCTTGTGGGCCAGATCATATGGTATTTCAGGGGCAGAGGCTGGGGGCACAGTGCTTGTGTGTCCCTGCACTCACCCAGTGAAAGGATGTGCAGTGTTTTGTGAAGCCTTGGCACTCGTGCATGTGTACATGTACAAGTGTGGGAGAAATGCATAGAAATAAACTTCACCCACTGGAAAGTGGCAGATTGATTCCCACCCATCCACCAACCTGCCCCACAGCAACAGAGGAAACCTGGGATATGTAAACATGAGAAAACAAGAAAGATTGTATCATACTGTCAGAAATTTGTGGCAAACACTGCTGTTCACTGGTCTGTTTAATGCAGAGAAGCTGTTTCAGACATCAGCCCTCAGGAGCAGCTTTGATGTATCTTATGAGGAAGATGCCCTTTACCTGTCCTGGGGGGATTGGATGGGGCCAGGTCCCTTCCTGAGGCACCAGAATCACAGAGTTGGAAGGACCCTCAAGCATCATCGAGTTCAGCTCCTGGCCCTGCCCAGCACCATCCCCAGGAGTTACACCATGTGCCAGAGAGTATTGTCCAAATGCCTCTTGACCTCTGTCAGGCTTACAAGCCATTCCTTCTCCTCCGCCACAGCCATTACCAGTGCCCTGAATGGTACCTCCTAACTGGATGATGCCCAGGTGACCACTGAGGCCCCCTCTGTCCTGCACTACCCTTCACTGCCAATTCTACTCATTTTGGTGCAAGCCAGGGACCAGAATTTTTAGCCCCGTGGTGCTGTGCCATGCCAGGGGGGTTAAACTGTCCAAGGATTTTTAGGGTGGGCTGGAGGGCAAGGAGGACTTCCTGCAGCTTGCAATACCTTCTGTGGTACAATATAATGCTTTAGCACCAGGAAAAAGCCCCAGCACTCTCCCAGCATGATTTACCCTCTGGTTGAGTCAGTGTGACAGCAGGACTACTTAACGCTACCCTCCGCCCCCACTGTTACAGAGTTATGACTTTAAACGCCAAATATGAATCAAAAATTTCCTCTCCATTCAAGTCCTCCTTCTGCCCTTCTTATCTGACTCATTTCCAGGCTGCCCACTGACCTTCATGCTAATTGATCATTACTAATAGATAAGGGTAATGCAGTTTTTGAACTGTGCTTACTGTGTGCTTTGTGCCTCTTGATTGGCACGGGTGACATTTTTTGCCTAGAGTGAAATGAAATCAGAAGCCAGTGGACAATACCCCTGCACTGCCATGCTGCTACAGGCACGGCCTGAAATGACTGGAAAATCCCAGTTCCATCAGAGGTGGGCATTTGCAGGAGGCTGGGTCTTCTCTAACACCCCCACAGAGCACTCTTAGTGTCACCAAGCCTCTCGGTACCACCTGGTACCTTACACCACCAGGTACCTCCCAGGAAGGTGCCTGAAGTCACTGCTGGCTGTAGCACTCAGCAGCTGCCCTTTCCTGCAGGCTGAGGTGTTTCACGGGTGTTAATCAGCTCAGGAAGCCACGCAGCACCCCAGGTGTCTGTGGAGCTGAGCCATGTCTGCCTCTGGATCCGGGGCACTAGAGAGGATTTAAGTGACTTGTCGGGAGTTATCAGAGAGCCCGAGGTGCAGCTCAGATCACACTTGCTGCCCGCAGCCCCCTCTGCAGCTATCAGATAATGCCAGCCCTCTGCACTGCACTAATACTGGGGAGCATGTTTCATACTCAAATGGATTATTACTGGAATCCTATAGATAAAGCCATTCATCTTCTGCAGCCCTTGGGAGTCTGAGAAGTTAATACACATCACAGCAACAAGATATAAAGCATGCAGCACAAAGACACAGTGAGAAGCACCTGCAGGAGTGCTGAAAGGGGCACAAGAACAGGAGCAGGACAGCAAATCTGCACGAGACACACAGATGTACACTCAAACTTCACCAAAAATCCCAGATCTTCAAGCACTTTCCTGTAAAGTTTTCAGAAATATCAACATGAGCTAAAAACTTGAAACTCCTTTTGTTCGGCCACCAATTTTCTTGGAAAGACTGCCAATGCTAACAGCAATTATCAGCCTTGTTCTCGGAGGTGCCCATGCATGGGAGCAGGTGGGAGCAGGTGCTGGTGGCACAGGACACCCAGCCTGCCCGGCCCAGGTGTTTGTACATCTGCCCCTTTATCCATCCACGGTGACAAAAGTAAGAGCAGAAATCCCGACGCCCCATTTTCACCAGCTTAAACCCTGGTGATGAGCACTCTAAGAACCCATTTCAGGCAGAATAGAAAATTAATGAGGGAATAAAAGAGGTTGAGTCACACATCTTACATCTCAAATATGCCTTGCACAAATCGGCTGTGATGAATTGTTGTATGAAGTCTGGGCAAGGCTCCTCGCTGGTCAGAATACAGATAAAGCATGTGTGGGGCTTCTCACATGTTAAACAGAGCTCATTAAGGGAAAGATGCTGTTTATCCTTTTAATTCTGACCACATCATTCACTCGTCATCTTATTTAGACCCTATTTTTCCCCAGACTGGCAGGTGATATGATTGCATTGGCCTCAATACAATCACAGCTCACACTTTGCTTGACAATCCAGCAGCAGTGACCAGAGCTTTTGTGCTGGTGCAGCTGGGAGAGCCGGGTGCTGCTCATGGACATCCCAGCCCGGCAAACCCACGCGGCCGGCACGGGAACAAAACCAGGCGACTTTCAGGCCATGAATATACATCTCCTTCAGAGCAAAAAGGAGGCTCTCCAGCAGCAATGCCAAACATGCAGATTAATGACAATGCTTTGCCTGTGAAAATGGCCTTGCTGAGTCCAAACACGTTCTCCCGAGATGCCAGATTTTGTAAGTTAGCAAAAATGTTGAGCTGTCTGTTTGCTTTAAACAATTATGTCAGCTCTGCAAGTAAAAGATGTTCCCTTGCCTGACCTCCCCATGGTGCTAGGTAGGGCAGCTTTTGGCTGGCTCTTGCTTTAACACAGACATCAGGGGACAGCTGGAGCCTTTCCCTGGGAGAAGAAGGGCACAGCCAGCCAGGGGAGAGGTGGCAGGACCAGCAGCACCAACAGGACCCTGCAGCAATGAGTGTTATCACCTGCTGCAAGCCCCAGTATCCCCGGTATCCCCAGTATATTACAGAGGTAAAAGCCCTGGTCAGGTGTGGGTTTAAGTCTTCAGTGGCAAGTAAAAACAGACCTGTTTTCAGAATGCAACTCTCTAAGTAGAGATCTGGTGCTACACTTTATTAAAAATAGAGTTCTAAAGCAGACAGTACAAAGGAGCCTGTTGTTGCTGCTCCCACCTCTCTCCCCAAAGGAGAGCTGCTGCAGAAAGAGAGATTAAATGATTTATCCTAGGTCACAGTAGAAGTTAGTGGCAGAAGTGGGAATTGCAGACACTCCCCGGGGTGCCCACCCAGTACATTAAACACAAACTGAACCCTCTTGTCCACAGCAGAGGGTGAGAGGCCAGGTCAGGCATTCCCTGCACTGGGACAGGCTGTCAGAGCCTGGCACTGGGCTGCTGAGCAGGAAACACTGGCTGTCAGCACCGAGGGCAGAGCAGCAATATTTATATCAGAGCTAATGGAGGCGAGCACCCACTGCCTGCCTGTGATTTACACCCCACACACCGCAGCCAAGCTGAGCCACAGGAGCCCATCCTTCCACCACCTTTCCAAAACCAGCACCCCCAACCAATGGGACAGGGCTAGGGCCAGCCTGCAGGGCATTTTCTTATGTGAGCAAACACTCCCTTGACAGACATGCAGTAAAATGAGCCACACAAACACACTTACCCCAGGGCTGACACTTGATGTGAGACCACATGAGGCTCCCAGCCTGGAAAACACTGCTTGGACAAACCTGAGCTGGATGGCAACAGCCTTTGGTGAACTGCAGTGGAAGTAAAACTAGAGGGCAACCTAGTGACAGTGCTCAAACACACATCCCAAATATTTCATTACCTGTATCTCCAGAGCCCATCTAGGCAGCTTTCTGGTATGCGGAAAATCAGGTTTGGGAGGGCCAAAAAAAAATCCAGAATGGTACTGGGGGTTGTGCTGAGATGGTTGATTAGAACATGAGACAATTCTGAACACATGGAGGGGGAGAAAAACAAACCCATGGGAAAAAACAAACAAACAAACAAACAAACAAACAAACCAAGACCCAAAAAAACCAACAAACAGAAAACCCACAAGAAAAACAGAGGTGTTGTTCAGTTCTGTACTGCACTGCTGGGACTGCTGGGTGGCACATCTGGGAATCCCAGGGCCACAAAGCTCCTGGACACTCCAGTACCCCACCTGCCCTGCAGGTCTCTGCTCACACAGAGCTCCCTGGCCTGTGCATGGAACCTCCTGCACCTTTTAGCTACTCATTCACAAAAGTAGCTTCTTGGGATGCAGCTGCATACAAAGGCAATATTCATCTTGTCTCAAACACAGCAAAAAACTGTGGGAAAATACACATTTGAAGGTACTTCCCATGCTATAATCATGTGACAGCTCTTCAGAGAGAGCAGAACTGTGCAACAAATCCAAAAGCCATGACACTTCTGACTGTGATGATTTCACTTCCAAGCTAGCAGCAGGTGAGGGCAACACAGTTTGCTCTTTCCAATATTCAAAGACAGTTTAGCATCAAAAAATCTTTCAGAGTGATCACAGTCCAGGAGAATACATCTAATTCCCTTTAAAATAATTTGGAGCTTCACTGGGTAGAAAATTGCTATTTCTGCTCCAATGCCAGAGAATTCCATTTTTAATTATAGAAATTTCTGTTATGCACAATTATAATATTCCTTCATATTCTCCCTCACTCTTAGCTCAAACACACTATTAGCTACTTAAACAGTGCTATGCATCAGGCAGACACAGGGCACTCCTGCTGCTCAAGAATGCTGATGGTCCTGCCTCCAGCATCAGCTCAGACCAAAGAACAGAGGATGAAGCCCTTTTTTTTTTTTTTTTTTTTTTTTTTTTCATATATTACAGGACAAATTACCCTAACAATCAATGACAGTCTAGAGGCAACCTTCAGTCAGGTGCAATTCGAACATAAAAATATTAAATACCTTCTCCAGAGTGCAGATATACGGACTGATGCCTTGTGGAATGCAAGCTAAGGACCAAATTCAGTGAGCAGAGTGAGAAATGCAGCATGAGAATCCACAGCAGAAGTCAGTGAAAAAGGGTAGCCCCTTGCTACTGCCTGTGTTTGCAGGATCAGGAAATAGAGGGATAAATTCTTGTGTCCCAAACCAATAAACACAAAATTATCTTTACACAATAATTAATCATCCTGTAGAATGAATCAGCTGAACCAAAAAATATCAACCTGTTTCTGAGGAGCTGTGAGGGGCAGCAGCTGGAGATGTGCAGCTCAAACCTGTCCCAGTCAGATGAAAGGAGAAGGCTCCAAACACACAGGAGTGTGTCCAGACACACATCCCCGGGATTAGTGCTTGCAAAGGCACAAAGATGATGAATGAGTTGCTTTAATCCGTGGCTGCATTAAACAGATTGTCTCTGTACATTTAGTACCTGCTTTTTAAGTTCCAGCGGGAATTTAGTACCTTTGCTGATCAGAATCGATAACTTTAATTGGTAGTTTAGAGTTAGGTGCAAGGTGCATTGACACTAATGAAAATGAGTTGCTTAATTTGCCAGTGACACCAGGGAGCACGCTGGGGAAGGCGGTGGGAAAGCCAGGCAAGGCTGCTGCTCTCCTGCCCCGTTCCTCGGGCACTGAGGGACGGATGGGAAGGGGATGGGACAGAGGGACAGAGGGGTGGGACAGAGGGATGGGACAGAGGGACAGAGGGGTGGGACAGAGCTGATGCAGCCAGGCAGCAGGAGGGTGTGCAGGCTGCTGGCCAAGCTCGCCCAGGAGCCCAGACAGGGGCCACATGGCTGCGTGGGAGGGCACAGAGCACAGACTGAGGTGCGAGTGCTCAGGAGAGCCGCGCTGCTGCTGCTGCTGCTGCCCGGGGCGGTCGGAGCGCACTGAGCGCCCGGGGAGCTGAGGGAAGGGGCTCGGGGCTCCGGGACTCGAGCGAGGATGGCTCCCCACGGCACTTCTCAGTGCCACTGGGGCTTTCTGGGCTCCCAGCAGGTCCCTGGCTCCTCGAGGAGCAAAGCTCTCCCCGTTGCCGAGCTCACACAGCGGAGCTCCGAGGGCAGCAGAGCAGGCGGGGAGCTCCGGGTGGCCAGCACGGCCACCCCACCACGGGCCAGCGCTGGCCTCTGCTCCACACTGAGGAGCCACACGCATCAGCCCCCCAGGACCTTCCAATTAAGCTCTTTTGGTGTGGATCAGAATTCAAACCCAGCTCCCTTGCGGGCACGTTGGAAGCCCTCACTAGCCAGCAATTGAAAGGGTTCTGGCTGCCCCGCTCCCTTTGAAGCATGCCTGCTGGCTGTAGGTTTCTCTTGTGCTCCCTCGCAATTACAGCACTTTTCAGCTTCTCTCTCTCCTTTTTTCTTTAATTTAAATAGATTGAGAGGAATTAAAAAAACCCTCATCAATCAGATTTATCAAATAAAACTGTTGAGGTAGGGCCAGCTGCAGCTACATATGTCAAACTCAGCTGCAGATATGAAAGGAGAGGCTGTAATTCATAGGGTGCTCAGCTTTTTGAGGGTTTAGCAGCAAAGCTAATCCCACTGTTATATTCCTAAGCCTACAGAGATGCCTCCAAGCTAGGGAAGGATCAGTCCCTGCATACACAGGTCTGTCTGGACTCTGCCCCCTGTGAAAGGGGATGTCCATGCTGTACTTGCTGCCTGGGCACATTCCTCACAATCTGCTGCAATGCCCCCCTTCCCAGGGCTTGGGAAGGACTCAATAAACCTTTGGTTTCTTTCCTTGTCCTTATACCACATGTGTTGCTGAACAAACTGGATATATCATCTGTCTGAGACAGTGTGCACAGGTTACTCCACTTGTAAGAGCTCAAGAGAAAGAGAAGAGCAACAGCAAAACTTCTCATTGATTACCATGGGTCAGTATTTCTCCAGTCTTTGCAAATTTTAGTTCACTGAGGTCCACTTTTGTTGAACACTGTTAGCTGAGTGACAATGCAGCCAAAGAAATCCAAAAGCAGGTAACATCCCCTGATACCTGCACAAGGCTCTTGAGATGTGGGTGAGAGCAGTCTCTTCAGGGGACACAAGCTGAAAATTATGAGGAATAGATATTTTGGCAATGGAGAAAGTCAGAGGGGGAGCAGTCTTCCCCCATTCTGTTAAAAAGTACTATTTCCATGTAACCCCCCAATGCCACTGTTCTGGGACACAAGGGATGCCCATGATTCTCCTGCAGATCCTGCTGGCCACTACTTTTTAGAACTACCCTGATCACATCCCTCCTTCTGTCATGGCCAAGTGTCAAGGGGAGCACTGACAAACCACAGCATCCTCTCCTCTCCTCTCCCTCTGCTTTTCCACACTGCTGTGGAATGGACAAGTCTGTGCAAGGAGCATCCCAGCAACTGCTGACCACAGATAACAACCCCGGGACATTCAGGGACAGACACAGGTAACGAGAGACACAGGGATGCAGAAGTGTGGAAGTACTTTATGGTTTTCTTCATGGTTAGTCCAAAAGGGTAGATAAGAGGTTTCCTAGCCAGTGGAACCACAGCATCCTCGTGCAGGCTCTGCCTTCCCTATCCCTGGGCACCCACGGAGATGCTCTGTGACACATCACAGCTGCCTCAGGACACGTGTCACGGTGCTGGTGGCATCTCTGCTGGGAGCTGGGGGCACGGCAGCCCTTGTCCTTTGAGCTGGGAGCTGAGGGCAGCCGGTGTCCCCTGAGCCCACAGCCATGCTCAGCCATGCCCAGCAGCCCCGTGGTCCAGCCATGCCCAGCCGTGCCCAGCCGTGCCCAGCAGCCCCATGGCCCAGCCTTGCCCAGCCGTGCCCAGCCATGCCCAGCCATGCCCAGCCGCCCCGTGGCCCAGCACAGCCCTGCTCCCCCAGGCCGTGCCCAGGGCTGCCCTGCAGAGCTGCTGGCACTGAGGGGCACCAGCTGCCTGCTCTACCAGAGCACGCCGGGCTTGCACCTCCCAGCAGAAGGAGGCAGTGATGGCACAAGCCCTCGGACCACTGCTGGCCAAATCCCTTCTACCAGAGGCACGGGACCTGCGCTGACCCACCTGGCCCAGCAAAGCTGCTGCTGCAGCACCGCCAGCTTCTTCAGCAGAGGTGTCCAGACCTCATCTCACAGGGTAAAGGCTGCCAGTCTTCCCTCGCTTACAAAACCGAGCTGGCTTCCCAGGCTGCTGCCAGGCCCTCGTGTCCTCCAGCAGACTCCATCTGCTGGTTTTTCAGACAAGCAACTCCTGCAAGGACAAAATATATCGAGTTAAATAGCACACGCTTCATCTTCTGTTTCTCTCAGCAAAACTGTAATTTTTGGAGATATTTTGTAAATTCTGATTTATGATGATTCTTTTTCATGCTATGGCTACCACAGTGACCATAGAGAATTTATGGAGGTAATAATGTATTTAAATAGCCAATTTTGAAAAAAACCTGAGCCATTGCAATGGATTAACACTCAAACCATTAATATTCAAACGTATTAAGTCACTTGAAGGATTTTTTTCTGTGTATGCATATTTTGGGGTATATTCTCCTCATAATACGTGGAGAGAAGATATGCTTTACTGTTGACATTTAACACATTTTCTTTATTGCTTTTCATTTCATTGTGAGTAAAAGCGTTATTTGTCCACCCAGCCTTCCTTAGGACGAATGCCATCATTTCTGTTTGCAGAAGCAACCAAAAATTAAAGGAAATATTTTAGATGTCAACATGAAATGTCAAAAACTGATTTTAAGTAATTAGTAATACCCTGGCACATGTGCATTTTATTCAGAAAACTTCTGTTAAAAATATTCTTTGGGGGATATTCAAATTTATTATGTAGAACAACATGGCATTAACGTGCTGGCTTCTATTTAATGCTTTGGTTCATAGCAACAAAGATACCAATGGGAAATCATTAAACAAATATGAGATTTTTTGCGGCATAATGGGTCTATGTTTGGTATCACTTGAAAAAAAAAAAGAAACCCCTCACCGAGCTCAAACTGACAGAAAAAAAATGCAATGATCAGGCAAAGTACAGCAACATTATAAATGTTAACAGATTTCAGAAAGTGATTTTATGTTAATTCGAATGTTAACGCTGTCCGAGGCTGCTGGAGGGAGCGTGGGGCTGCGGGAGGAGATAGACGGAGCCGGCGGGAGCACAAAGGGCTGCCTCTTGCTAGGGGGCGGAGGGGGGTTTATTAATTATATTTCCTTTAGAGCCCCAACAATAACATGTCAGTAATCTACACATTCTGTACTTAATTGACGTTAATGATTTGGCCGGCCGGGAGCCTCCCCGCGCCGTGAGAATCGCGGCCGTCCCGCGTTCCTCGGCCCCGCGGCGCAGCCCCAATTAAGTCGATGAGCGTGGGGCCGCTGAGCCCATCCCGCCATCCCCACGGCCCCCGGCCCGGCCGGGTCCCATCTTCCAGCCCTCTCTGGGCAGCCCTGAGCGAGCACAGCCCCCAGCGCGGCCCTGCACAAAGGGACATTCACGCACCCCCAGGAGTGACCGCCCAGCTCGCACGGCCACCCTGCCGTGCTGGAGAGGCGGAGCTGGAACGGGCTCCGGGTCCCCTCTGACACAACAGCTGGGGAGAATCTGGGGCTTCTCTCTCAGGCAGGTGAGCAGCAGGTTCCAAAGCACACACAGCCGTCCCAAACTCAGCCACCCCAAAGATCCCATCCACCCCAAAGAGCCCGGCCATCCCAAAAACCTCATCCATCCCAAAGAGCCCAGCCATCCCACGTGCTGCAGCTGCCCTGGAGGTTCTGATCCATCTGCAGGCACTCAGCAAGGTCAGGTCTGCAGTTACAGCAGGGAAGTGATGCCTCTCAATGTTACTGCAGCCGTGCCTGGGCTGCTGTAGTAACTTCACCCGTGGTGCCACTCAGCCAGCACAGAGTGTCCCAAACTCCCACGATTTACATCTCTGCAGTCAACTCTTTCTGTGACAGCAGTCTCTGGAAAGGTGGTTTGTCTTTAGGCAGGCAGCTGGAGAGAAAGTCCAGTGGGCAGCAGCAGGATCCAAGCCCACTGCAGCTGCTGGCACTTCCAGACCTTTGCAGACAGTCCTTAGGAATGGCAGGAGAAACCTGGAGTCCTACCATAGGCCAAGAGCACATGGAAGTTACAGCAACAGCACCACTGGGTTGCTGTGGGCAGATGCAGGATGGCTTCCTGGTGTGTTGCACCAGTGCATTCCCTGCATCCTCCAAGCACAATGGTATGCAAGGAAGTCATGCAAATTTCTCCATGAGGACCGGTAACAGACCTGCTTTTGTGTATGGCATTCCCTCCCTCCCTGGGGCTACTCTTAAGGCTCTACTCACCCCACTTCAATGTCAGATGTGCATCACAACTGCCAGTGCTACAACCCCAGTTCCTCCTTCCTCTTTTCCCACCTTGGATCCTGCCAGCACAGAGCCTCCACCATCACTCATCCGGGGTGTGGCCAAGCACAGAGCACTGATCCTCTGTGCTGCTCCTTCACAGAGGATCAGTAGCTTGTCTGACTCCTTTTTCTTCTTACCTGCATTAACAGAAGTCAGATCTTCTTTAAGCTGTCCAATGGAGGAAGCCAAGAGACAGGGAAGTGGGGAGAGGAACCACAAAAAAAACCCCATGAGTGCAGATTTGGTAGAAAATCAGGTTAAAAAAACCAACCAACCCAGTCACTGCAAGCAAACACCACCCCCTACTAAGGGGTTTCTAGACCAGCCATCCCACAAGCAGCACCTCTCCCACTCCCAGCAGAACAGGGTGGCCCAGGCAGCAAAACATCCAACAAATTGTTCCGTTGCCACTTCTCAGGGGAAAACATTTGCTTAAAAACAGTCGGATGAATTTGGAGTGATCTATAGGGCACTTTGTTATGTTAATGACTGTTACCAACTGTCTGTTCTTTATATTAAAGTGTTGACTCATTGTCAGTTGGGGCGAGACAAGACAGCTTGCTTGTGCCTTGCAGTCCTTTTGCACTCACCCAAACTACTCATGTGAAGACACTTTAATATGAAGAGACACTGTCTGTGGCTATTATTAATCTCCTGACTGAAGCCCAGAATACTAATAACCCCACGCAGGATCAGCTAACCTTTCCTCAGAGCATTCTTCATTCTGCAAGATTTTGGCCAAAATGAAAACATTTTTCTCTGCTCTCACGAGGCTGACAACCAGACTTCCCAATCAGAGATGTAAAAAGGTTTTCATTTGCCCTCTCCTGTGCTCAAATAACATCATCATCATCATCATTCTGGCAGAGGTAAGAGGGGTGCCTCCTGCGAGCCCAGAAACATCAGCTTTACCCGCATCAGACAGCAGCATTTGGCAGCTCTGGCTGAGGTGAGAAAGCAACTTGTTTATTCTCAGACTGATCTTAAACCCAAGTGTAACAACCAAACCTCACTGCGAGCTGAACAGTCCAAAAATGACATTGGCATCTGGTAAGAACAGGAAGATGGATAATGGGGTGAAAAGATAAAGGTTATCTTTTAACTCTTGTTGTGGTCAATAACTCTTGACATGTAGAAAAATTGGGCTGAGGTGCTGAGCTGCAGAGGCTGGTGTCCTGCTAGAGTGCCCCCCTCAAAAAAATCCAAACACCTTGCACAGAACTGCAAAACAAAGCACCGTATTACTCTTCTCCATCTGATGCTGCTGCTCTGGGATCCAGTCCAAGACAGCTCAAACCATTTATCCTGGATGCACACAGAGCACGCCATAGGTAAGTTTGTGTAACTGGAGTCTGAACACAATAACCTGAGCAAATCACAGCTGTCCCTACTTCTCCTTTTGCCTTGGGAGCCCAAACACGTTCCTACACAGTTTCATTACATTTTTACTCTTTTCTTTCCAGCCAAGCCACTTATTTTTAGTTGTGAGGCCTCTTCCATCCATATTTGAGAAAAAAGCATCAGTCCAGAGCAGTGTCTGCTCCCTGCTCATGCAGACCAGCCAGTCTCACCCTGTCAGCTTTAGTGAACTTCACATCCTTGTGTCACCAACAGCTTCTTTCTGGAAAAACACATCTGTACATAAATTACTTTGGGCTCCTGACCTTACTGAAAATAAAAGGATCTGCCCCTGCAAAGGAAGAAAAGAGACCCAGCTATGCTTTTGGCACCAGGAAAAACAGCCACCCCAAATACATGGTAACTGCATGATTTTCAAGAAAATGTTCAGGCTTGATGCTTTTCTCTGTCAGGAAAATTATTTAGCTCTTGATTAAACCCCTTATTTCAATTCAAGGAATGCTACTGTATACAGTTTGTGAGAGACCCAAACATTTGATGCTTTGATGTTGCCTTTATAGTATAAAAGTATAATATATGTGACCAAATACTGATTTTTAAATGAAGAGTGACCATCTGTAGTATTGCCAGAAAGACATTAAGTGCGTTTAGATTTACAGAAGCATTTCCCCTCCTCAGTCACTGTCCATAAACAAAGTAACTTCTCTTCTTTCAGTAGTCATGGGAACTTAGGAAAGCAAACAAAACTCTTATTTCTTCAGCCAAGCCAAGGCAGAAGTTAACATTTGAGACTCAGAGCACAGGAGCACAGGCTGATAAAGGAAATTGTTTCCCCTCAAAAAAAGACAGTTCTTGTCAGGCACCTGCTCTCCTCCACCCCAAGAGCAGGGGCTGGGGCACATCTGACAGAACAGGCACAGGTGGGAGAAGCTCCACACATAATTTGTCCTCATATCCCAGGCAAACACATATGCTGAGGCATTTAGAATTTCATATTTTTCCTCCTTGAATATTATTGCTGTCATGCTGAAAAAAAAAATCAGTGCATTATAAAAATATTTGCTTTCTTACTATATCAGTTACACGAGAATATGTTTGGCTTGGTGAAACAAACCCAGTTTTCCAGTAGATTTGCTCTTCCAGTAGACAGTCTGCTCCCCTGAATTGCCAGCACCTGTAGGACCAAAGCCCCTGGGATCAGAAAGGTTTTCCTTCCTCCCTTGATAGCAATCTCATTTAATTTGCTCTCAAACACACCAGTCTGTGGAGTTTTGAAATCCCTGGTTTTATTCAGCCTACAAAGAATACTACTTTTCTTTTTCTAATGTGAAACTCACCTTTAACAGAAATAAAGAGCTTCATATACAAACCTGCCCTTTCTGCTTAGCATAAACTTATTATTTCAAGAGATTGAAAGGAGATAGCTCATATAGCATTGAAATATTCTGCAGTCTTAGTTAAATGTTTGATTATGTATAAAAAGTTGTGGCAATAGGGGACTATTCAAAATTTGAGAAAAATACATTTTGTACTTTAAAGCTGGTTTGCAGATAGGATGGCTGAAGGAGCACAGGACCATCATCAAAATACTGCTCATCAGCTCAAGCCAAGTGGGTACTCTGCTGTAGTTTTAACTTCAAAGCAGAGAAGTTTCACAAATTGCTATAACAAAAAGAAATGGACATTAAAGTCTTCTCATATTTGCACATACTTTTCTTCTGTCATCTCACAGACACACAAAAAATAAAATACAATCCCCAACTCTCTCAGTTTCTCCACCTTGACTGGCCACTCCATGGCTGGGGTGAGGGTAGGATGACCAGAAGGGGAAGAGCCCTGCTGCTTCCTGCCACAGGCAGCACATGACAGAGCTACATCCCCTGTTTAAATGCCAAACCTGAACAGAGGCCACAAGAGTCCAGGCCAAGCTGCCCCTGGCCTTGCCAGCAAGGCAGAGCTGTTCTTAATCCCCAACAAATTCAAGGCCAGACAAAGCTAACCTGTGTTATTTCACAGCATATGTCAGTGTCTCTCTTTTTTTGATGGTAGAGGCTTGTGGAAGATGGGGTATAAATAATCTGGTGCTTTAAATGCATGTAGATAAATACCTAGAGACAAATACTAGCAGTTCCCTGAATTTCTAGAACAGAAGGCTCATGCCAACAAACAAGGGGCAGTGGGTACATCCAATGTCAACCTGCACACTCACCAGCCCCCTGCTGCACTGCACACTGAGCCCCAGCTCTTCCAGAAGGCTCTACCTTGTTTGTTACTCCAAATAAAGCCTGGACAAAAGCCCATTGCAGGCTGTGGCAACTCCCAAGCTGAAGTTCAGGTTCCCTGACACTTCCCCCCAAGAGAGGATGCTGCTGTGAGCCTCGAGCACTGGCAGTGAGGTCTGACCTGACAGCCTGGCTGAAGGACAGTGTCCCACCCAGCCAGTCCCCTGGATTCGGGCTGCTGTGCTGTGTGGGCAGCAAAGAGCACCCAGGAAGAGGGAGAACCCTGAGGACTGGCTCTTGTCTCCACCTTGTGCAATCAGGGATGTAATAAATCCCTTGTGTTGTAACTCCTGAGAACCAAGAGGAGATGCTGAGCTGAGACCTAGAAATAGAACCAGAGAAAAACCACCCTCCTGCTTTAGGGCAGACAAGCAATGCACAACTATTTCTGTGAACTATTTATACCAATAACTATTTCTGTTAGGTACCTACAGCATTTACAAGAGCTGAACATCTGGCTGACTCAGTGGGGACTGCCATGCCTCCATCCTTTCTGCTTACCAGCCCTGTTCCCCTCCACCCCAGCTCACAACTGCAGCCTCAGCTCACTCATTTGAGGCTATTTCCTTCAAATACACTCACAGCAACTCCCAACTTCCAATTTCACAGTAGCAGTAATGCAAAATTAGCACTGGATTCATTTCTGTTGTTCAGTTTCTCTGATGCCCCCAGCTTTCAGACCAAGGTGAGGGTTTGATGCATTGTTATGACAAACCTTTCAGGAGGAGAAGATAATCACGCGCCACCTGGGTTACTGCAAATTCAATTTACTTTGCAGCATGCTTTATGCTGGTCTGGAGCTATTAAGGAGAGACAGTTTCCAGTTGAGGAGTGTGCAGCACTGCACAGCTAAATTGCTTTCTCAGGATTGCCCAGTGCTGCCCCTCCTGCATCACCCTGGGGCTGTTCACCCCTGGAGGTCTCTCCCCACCTCTTGGGGAACACATCTGAGGTCAGAGCCTGCAGGAATATAATATCTGATATCAGCCTATCTTCTTTGCACAAACTTCAGCCCAAACACCCCAAAACCTTTTTCTCTTTCCTAGCCAGGCAGAGCTGTCCCATTACTTCTCCCCACTAGACAGGGCCAGGATAAGAATTTAGGAGAATAGGATCCACAAGCAAAGAAATAGGAAACTCCCTTTTGGAGGTGGTTGGCTTTTTTCTAACAGGGACAACTATCTTCCTTAAAATTACCTGCACTCTTCTTTAAAAAAACTTTCCAGCTTGTGGCAACCAATGCACATTTTTTTCAAGCTACACTAGAAAGGCAGCACCAGACACAGACAGACACAGTATCCACATGTTGCAATAGACAACCAGAAACAATTCTTACAGAAGGTGAAAAAGTAAGAAAATAGCTCTCAAGGTAAATCCCCCAGCTGGGATGTGCTGCATCTCTGGGACTGACTGCATTCCTACCTGGGGAGCTGCAAAGGCACCATCTCCACACTCTGAACGTATTGCCTTCCACCAGAGTAAAGGAGGCTGACCTTCCACAGAAGAAAGAATTGTCAAATTAACAGGATAACCATCTGAAGCAGAAATCACACTTGGAGAGGCCTGCTGCCTGAACAAGGTTAACTCATAGGGTGTATCTATCTCTCAGATCCTGAAACACATAGAACATCTACATTTGCTCTTGCATAGGTATTAACCATAGTTAAATATTTAGCTTAAACCGAAAGTTAAGAGTTTACCATATCTCTGATATTACTACAGGCTATTTTCTTGAACAGTTAAATGCAATCCCCACTTTTAAGAGGATAGATAGAAATTCAAAAATGGAATTGGGGTTTTGCTGTGAAACATCTAAAAGGGACTAAGATCTGAAAATAAACACCAAAAGGCCTAGCACTGAAGGATGGTTGCTGATTTAGGAATTAAGCCTAGACCACCTTTCAGGGGGATTAGTTTCCCTCAATCCATTCCCAATTTTGTGTTCTACATTTACGGACAAAGCACCAAAATATGTCTTAGCAAATCCTTCAATAATCAGCAAAAATTACATCCCCTTTGTCTAGGACATGTAATTCTCTGAGAAATTAAAACCTCTCTAAACTGGTACCAGCAAACGTTCAGCTCACATTTGCACTTGTTAACAGAGAACTTACAACCATTCATTGCAAGGAAAAAAAGTCAGCAGCACCAAAGAACTTGCTTACCATTGATTACCATAGGCATTTTTATTACATTAAAGCTTTAACATTTATCAGAATATTGGGTTAGGGAAGAGAAAAAAGCAGAATAACTTAAAAAATATTAAAAAGCAGCCTTGCTGGGAACTATTGTTAAAAAAAAAAAATCTAACTATAAACACAACAGGAGCTTCCTGAAATATTAAATGTTGTAGCATTTAAGTTATCTGCAGCAGGACATGATGAACCCTGGTAGTTTCACAAAAGTTTTCAGTGTTATTGAACAGTCCTTAAAAGTAAGCACCAAAATACAAAGAACCATTTATTTCTGTATTCCCCTCTTCTCCAGAACCATGAGTTTCCAGAAAATGTCCCACCAGGACCTCTGTGACTCAGACATTGCAAAGGCCAAAGACCTTCCTGTAACAAGGCACCTCTCCAGAACTAAACTCTGCACACATGATTATTTGTCAAATACTGTGCCAAACCCCTGATGTTTAAATGATTTTTTAAGAAGAGGTAGACTTTTCCTACTGATCATCTCACTGTGGATCACCTAAGGGTAACAATCCAGACAACCTGATTCAAGAATTTCCCAGTAAGCTGATCATTACAGAATGTTAAGGAAAGATTCCCCATGTACTTGTCATGTTTATTTTATCCCCTCCCCAGCCTCCTGTACCTGGCTAGAGGAAATCCAAGTAGCCCAACATGACAATTTTACCTTAGTACCCAAATGAAAAGTTTCCATGGATAAGCCAATAGTGGTAAATAAATAAAGCAATAGTTACTACACTATTCATCCCCAACTCCCACACTTATTAATGGTCACAGTCTGAAAAAATTTTAACTGATCATAGTTAAAAGAAATATAGAAATATACATAAAACCAGCTGTCTTAGACAGCATTTTTATTAAAAATGAATACACAGAGACATAGCAGCTTTTACAATAAAGAGTTTTTTAAAAGGCATCAAGTTGTAACCCAACCATTCAAAAAAGAGGCTTTTTTGAAATGTTGTCTTCCACAGCACTTTTTGCCCATTTGTCAACAAGGGACAGAAATCTGCAGATTACCCAAAGGACAAACAGGCACAGTAACTAATCTAAACTTCAAGCCCTTTTTCTGAACAGTTGATCAAGCATCACCCTCCATAGCAGCATCTGGAGCACACTTCAGTGTTCTTTCAAGTGGCTGGTGTACTTGATCCATTTCTTTAAAATATTTTAACATTCAATAAAACTATTTCAAATAGAAAAACTTCTGTCACATGAAAGTAAGGTTTCCTTTTCAGATCCCGTGAAAGCTTATGAACTTCACTGGCAGCATTTCTGTAATGGAGCAGGAGCTAAAACCAGCAGAACAGGCACTTCAGCAAAATTGTCCACCAACAGTTCCTAAAGTCATATTGATTGCAGTCCAGAAGACAGTTTCTTACTACTTTGTGGTGGTGTAAGGACACCAGTGGGGAAAGGTGAAGTCCTATTTTGCTCAGCCAATATGGCTTGTTTTGCTTGAGCTCTGTCCTGAAAGCACATCAAAGAGGAAAAAAGGCTTTACTTTGGTGTGTCTATGCAACAGATTAATAGAATTCAGTGTTTTGTAATCTGATAGATTGTTAATCTGGAAATGCATAGGCATATCCATATCTAATCCTCCTAACAGTAACTGATAAATCACATAGTACACAGTAGTTACTTGTAGTACAACTCCAAGAGATCAGTATCAGTTTTTGGAATCTGATGATTAGTATTAGGCATTCATAACATACAAGCACTCCTTTACCTTCAAGAAAGCAAAATGCAGAAGCAACTGAGTAGGAAGAACTTCTACCTATAATTCAATAACCTAAAGAGAAAAACTAACCCAAGTAGCTTAAACCACAATTTGCTGAACAAGATTTTCATCCTCTCCAAGTTTCTCACACTAAAAACCACTGCTAGTCAACGACCACTGTCATGTAATAGTCACACTAGATCACTCTCAACTGATCAATCCTTATTTTTCTCTGGATCAGACAAGACTATATTAGTGGTATTTCCTACAGAGAAAGGTCTAACATATAGTATTTGAAGTACCCCAAAGGGTAGAGAAATGCTTCTGATTTCTAGGGTAATTATATGCTGTTTGAGATGATTGTGCCTTCAACTTCTCATCTTTTTAAACTAAATACTGAGTAAGTCAGTCCCAAGAAGTCTTTGTCTCAATAATTTTGGATCTGGACTACAACCTTATGCCTTTTATCATCTAAATACACTCAAGTCTCAACCTGTTCATGCTTCTCTTAAGTTGACTAAGTATGTCCTAACCAAAGAAACAAGACTTCAGCGATTTTACAGACAGGTTTTTGTCTTCATTCCGCACGTACATACCAGCAAATCAAAGCTGTTTATGTGCGTCTGTATATTGTGCAAATCTTCAGGAGCAACCCCGCTAAAGTGTTTCAGTTTGGAGCTTCCCACTTCCCTTAGAGCCATGGCAAACGGGACCATCCATTTCACACAGTCCTCTATCTCACAGAACTCATAACCTGCAACACAAGACACACACTTATCTGCCTGAATGAAGACAGTATTTGTTAATACACAAGATTTAGGTTTATAAATGCCAATACCTGAAACTTTCTGCATCAACTCAGATGAGGAGAAGTGATACAAAGCAGAAGCTGCAAGTATTCCATAGGTATATTCCAAGCAGCCAATATCCAGCACACAGAGATCCAAGAGCTAAAAGACAATAGATGTTTAGTAAGCCTGACACAAAACACTTTTCCAGGTGAAACAGCGTTCAAAGGACATCAGTCTTACCTCTGTTATTTGTACAAATATCTGCTGTGGATATTGTGGCAGCATTACCTCATAAAGATCATTTAAATATGCAACTTGCAGGTAAATGTTTAGCCACGATACAACTGTCAGTGGATTCAAGTTCCAATTAAGAGCCTGAAAGAACAGACATACACAAGACTTCAGTGCCTTTTTAAGTTCCTAACTTGAACCATTTAACCAAGATGGTTAAACAATCAGAAGCTCTAATCCCAGGTGGTTGAGGCATCTTTAGAACATGAAAATCAAATACTCTCCTGTAGCTCTTCCTAGGAACAAATAACTTTGCTAATGCACACATACTGGTGGATGCTTTAGATCACTTGTTACCTAAAGAAAACACTGCTTTCTAATTAGTAAGAGAAATTGTGCCTTTTAGCAGCAGTAAGATGAACTGAGGAGCTCTGCTTTTAGTCTGATTATGCCATACATTTTTAAAAACGAATTCCACTTGTAAATATTACCTTCATAATGATCAATTCCATACTGATGATTTCATCTTCTGTACAGGCTCCATCTGTAACATAAGCAAACTGGTGCAACTTTGGTGGATAAATTTCCTGAAAGATAGGAGGGAGATCAAGTATTTAATCTGTGGAATAGGTTGCAACTAGTTTCATGTGTTACTTTTACAAAAAGTAAAGAAATAAACATAACAACCACGGCTTCAGCCTTCCAAAACAGAAATGGGAGGGGGGATAAGGAACTATCCCCCATTTCTTAATCCTGCTGTTCTCTGCCTGTAATAGACACAGATTTCTTGTTCAACACAGCCTTCAACTCTCACTTTGGATGGATCAGTACAAACTTACTTTGTTTTACTACAGCACCACTGTGACTCTGTCATAACTGACATAAAGATTTTTTTTAACCATCCTAAAGAAAAGGGCTTATCTCATTTAAGAACAGACTGAACAGTAGCTCTCTTAAACACAAACTTAAACAAAGAACTTAAAAAGCACTGTGTATTTTAGTAGTTCAAATTGTTCCAGTAAATAATAGCTCACTGTCATGCAGTCGTTACTCTATTGCAATGAAATTGCAACAAGTGGTCTCTGTATGCAGCAGCCAGCCAAAAATTAATTTAGAAACTGCAACTAAAACTTTAGATTTTTTCTAACACTGAATTCTCTTATGAGAAAACTAGCTAACATCACAGTATAATTTTACCCACTTTAAAAACACAGGAATGTTGAAAAGGAAAAAAAATTAATCTTTGTTCTGTTTCCCATTTGAAAAAAATGATAACAAGTAACTTCATAAAGCTTTCCACAATGCGACCAGCATCCAATAAGTGTGCTGTGTGTCCATTCACATTTTTACGGTAAGTAAAGCTGGAGACACTTACCTCAAGCTTTGCTGCTATGAACAGAGAAGTGACACCAATAAGCTGCAATAGTGTTTTTACAACATCCTGTTGTGTTGCCATAAAGCGATCAAAGAAATCTTGTGCCAAATAAAAAGTTTCTCTATGAAGTTTGTAGGCTTCACAAACCTGGCGAGACAACAGAAATTACAAAGGTCAAGAATAGTGTTAAAAAGTCAAAACTAGATGCTACATATGTAATTAAAAAGCATAATATAGACATAATATTTATATTGGCTTTCTACTTCACTGCTATTGCGGAGTAACATGTTAACTAACTGCAGGAGTTAAACAGTTTCCTTTGACACAAAATGACTGTCATTACAGTAACTTCTAAGAAAAAAAAACAGATCAGAGTGAAAACCCTTCTAGAAAAGGCAAGCACATGTTCCAACAATGTCAGAACATCAGTTCCTCTTTTTTTGCAAAGATCCATCATTCCAACAACTCAAAAGAGAAAATTCCCACAAGCACTTTAAGAACAGGGCTTATGGCACCAAGTCATCCAAATAACAAAACAGACTCAGACACAAGAGGAGCTGTAGCACATTCTGCATGACAAAAACAGATAAAAAGGCTGGGAGGTGGATCTGAGCTCAGAGCTACCCACCTTCCTTCTTACAGCGACTTTTGTAATTATTTGTTCAGCCTTTGTCTGCAGTGTGACCTTATCTAAATGAATAACAGAATATATTGACAGGTTGCAAATCATCAGCTCAGTACATCATATATTCTTTAAGTTTGGTGCCATTCATTGACAAAATTTAAGATGAAGACAAGTATCTGGAGCTAAACACGCATCTGAAGTGCACTCATGACAGTTATTAGTGCACTTCAACAAAAGCACACTTGAAGCACTCACAAGCACAGAAAAGCTTACCTCCATTAGCCAGTCTAGAAGGACGGTTCTCATTTTAGGCTGTAGCTGGGGGTGCCTTTGCATGTAGAATTTATCTCTCACATAGGTCTCTTCTTTGTTTATCATGTTTTTCCATACATCATCCTTGTTTGCCCAGCTAAGAGAGATCAATGTTTAGTCTTGGACCACAAGACAAGAGGAAGGCAGGGCAGCAGCAGCCCAGCACACTCACCCTAGCGCTGGCAGTGGGGTAGCTCTGGTGGGAACAACGCTCAGATGGACAAAGCGTGAGTAATTGACTCGAACGGGATCGTCATCTTTATCGGGAGTGGGAATCAGCATGTGGGCATGCTCATGAATGTTATTCCAGGACTTCTGTCAAACCAAACAGGACATTTTACACTCTGCTTAAGTAATTGTTTTAGTTGCAGATAGATAATACTCATAACTTCTGTCACAACTTCTTCCCAATGTCTTACCTCTTCAAACTGCACAGAATCACAGAATGGTAGAGGCTGGAAGGCACCTCTAGGTCTTTTCATCAACCTCCCTGCTCACACAGGGCCACCAAGAGTCAGTTGCCCAGGACCATGTCCAGAAGGCTTTAGAGTATCTTCAAGGATAGAGACTCCAGAACTATTTTGGACAACTTGTGCCATGCTTGGCTGCCCTTACAGTAAAAAGTGTTCCATGATATTCAGAGGGAACCTCTTCTGCTTCAGTTTGTGTCCATCTCCTCTTGTCCCATCACACAAAGAAGAGCTTAGCTCCATCTTCTTTACACTTTCCCTTCAAATAGTTATAAACAATTGATACAAATCACCACAGACTTTCTTTTCTCCAGGCTAAACAGCCCCAGCCTCCTCAGCCTTTCCTTATCAGCAAGATGCTCTGGTTCCTGAATTACCTTAATGGACCTTTCTGGACTCTTTTATGCTCAAGTCTCTTTTTTTTTTTTTTACTGGGGAGCCCTCAACTGGACACAACACTACAGATGTGGCCTCGCCTGTGCTGAGTAGAGGGGGCACTGCTTATAAACAGAGTAGAGAAAGTTTGGAACTAAAGCTGAAGAACATTCACCCTGTTCTTTTGAAGGACCACAACTGTCTCATGGAAAGATACCCAAGTCAGAACCTCCTACTCTCATGCTGCGTTTTGTTTTTATCAAAAATATACTTGCACTCAGGTAAAGAACAAGCAGATGGAACTCAAAGGCCCAAATATGAGGTCAGGATTTCTGGTAAGGAATATGTAGATAATATGCCTGAAGCCACGCTTTCATGCAAAGCATCTCAGACAGTGAACACAATAAACAGTTTGTAGGATTTTGTACTCATTCATTTAGCAGAGTTAAAATAAAAACCCAAAGCACACATGACCCAATTTTCAGCCAAGTACATGTTAAGCAATTGCTACTAAACTATCAAGCTGATAATTTTATATGTTGAATTCTGCCATTCTGTCTGCACACATCAGATATCCAAAACTTCACCTGGCATGTCTTTTCAACTTTTATTTGGACCAGAACTTAAATCTAGGTTTACTCTTCTACCATCTAACTCTTAAACAGGATCTTGTACACTTCACACAGTGCCCCAGGAAAATACTACTTTATTTGCAGCAGAATACAAAGCCAGCACCGTGTCATCATGCCTAATCAAATTAAAATTTGGCATTTCTGTTTAACACTGAAGTCAGCCATCTTGCTGCAAATTGATCAGTTCTGCACCACTAAAAGGACAAAACTCCCTAACAGATTTCTAATGTGCTAAAAAAAATAAATTAAAAGTTCATAAGAATCATTGGGCACTATCAAGTAAAACACTATGTGAAATTTTGCCTCTTGCAAAAAAGCTTCCACAGCTGATTTTTTTTGCTATTTTTCTTACATATGACATCACTGTTCAGCAAAATGGCTCCTTCCTGCACCAGTTTCACAAACAGAAGCCACTGACTTGATGAAACAAAAACCACATTTCAGAGTTCTCTCACAGCTAAGACTGCTTTGCACTTTGAGTTACTGACACACAGATCAGTCTTTTTTCTTCTTGGGAGTTCTACATGCAAATACAGCATAACTACATAACCAGCCATGTCAGGGTTTAATTTGGGTGGGGAGGAGGCAAAACAAGGGAATAGTATCTTTATCTTAAAAATTAGACTCCTTACAAACTGAAAGTTAGAATGAAAGTGTCGCATTGGCGTTGCTAAAAGTTAATTTTTGTTCTCCCTCAAAACTAGACTTTAGTCACACTTTGTTCTCCAAACTGCACAGCAAACCCAGCTGCCAACAGCCTTTGGAGAAGTGCTGTCTTATCAGTTAATCAGCAAACAGAAAAGCAGTAGATTATACAATATCTATTTAAAGGTGCCTACGACACCAGCAGCTTCTGAAGGACAAGAGACTTGCTCCCAAAGCTCCCAAAGCAGACACATCACATGCAACAATACTAAAGATATTTCACCACCCTCAATTTCCTACAAGGAAATAGAAATCAAAGTTCAAGAGCCACTTAGGTGTTTTGAAACGAAGGGAAAACAAAGTTTCTGACAACATAATGTCACTTAACAAGATACTGGGGAAAGGATGTGAGCAACACTACAAGTACACAGCTTAGCTAGAGACAAGAATGAAACTAATGTGCAGGGCCTCAAAAGAAAGCAGCCTATTGGGGAAGGAGATAGGAATTAATTAGTGTGGGTGAGGGAGCACCATAACTCTGGCACAGATTTTGCTTGAGAGAATGAAAATATCAATCAGGCTTTTGAATCTTTAAAGCAGATTTAG
Organism: Peucedramus taeniatus; assembly: GCA_013400575.1. NCBI lineage: Eukaryota > Metazoa > Chordata > Aves > Passeriformes > Fringillidae > Peucedramus > Peucedramus taeniatus. Next base: position 48,241 of record WBNO01023725.1, on the reverse strand, counting down.
CAAGACACTCAATCAAAAGTAAGAAACACTATAAAGAAACTGCATTACCTCACACTGCAACTGTAAGGAAATAGGAGCCACCACCAAAAAAAGGAACAGTTTGAGGTTGGGAGGGTATGAGGAAACCATGAAGAACTTCCTTTGGGCATGCACAGAGCCAATCCAAAAGTGGAGACCTGTCAAAGCAATAGATGTTACCAGGAAGCTGAGCAGCCTAACAGAGGAAACACTACACTGAGCTTACTTCTGAGACAAACAGGAGCTGAAGCATACAAGCAAAAACATCAGTGGGGAGAACAGCCTCTTCAAATCTATGTGGAGCCCAGCAAGAAAGCTTGGTGACACCCAAGTAAACTTGGTGATACACAGTAATCTTCCAGGTACAGGAGCAACTAATCAGATGCTGATCTCAATCTCAAACCTAAGAACAGGAGACGGACTGGAGAAAAAAACCACCTGAGAAGGTTCATTAGGAGGAGAGATACCAAGAGGGAAGAAGGTGGGTGATAAGCCCATCAGAGCACCTAAGCCCATACAGCTCCAAACAGAGAAAACCCAGGAGCTCAAAGGTGGGTGTCTTTTTAAAGTTCAAACATTAGCAGGCTTCAGTTTCCTGCAGCATGTCACCATTCACTGATACAGCAAATATTCATAGAAATCAATCTTTTTGAACAACCTTCAGGATATAGATCAGACACAAAACAGACCAGGTAGTGACCACTGTGGTTACTGGTTATGGGCCAGGCAGGGACTTCAGTGAAGAAGCACCTAAAAATACAAACTGCTGAAACACTTGTGCACCTCAACGTGAGCTAGGAGCCACCAGAATGAGCTTCCACTGACAAGCAAGGAGTGCAGCAGGAGGAAGAGAATGACACAGAATTGCATTCCAACAGCAACATCAGAGGTTTTTCAGCATAGAAATCAATGACAGGGGAACAAGCCTGCTTGTCACCCTAAAAGCAGCACCTTATACCATAGATAACAGTATCACTTCCAAGTCCACACCCTTAGTTTGCCCATCAGAAATAGTAAGACCTATAATTCTAGCCATTTTTCACTCACAGGATGCATTATTTTGAAGTAATGAATTTTTCTTTGCCATCATAATGGAATTCCAGATTTAATAAACAGGACAGAAAAGAGCAACTCTCACTATTAAGTTACTCCAATCCTCTTGGGATAGCACAGGAGCTTCTAGTCCTTTGAATTAAGAGTCTAAATGTCCTGATCCAGATTAGAGCCAAGGCAGGTTCTCAACCTGGGTACAGTTTAGACACCTTCATTGTGGGTTTTATTGTGTTTGTTTTTAAATTGAATCTTCTAAAGTTAATCTAGATTAATAAAAGAAACTTTTTGGAGGATATTTTCAAAACACTTAGGTGGAACACTTTCACAATACTAAAATCAGATTCTGGAAAACATCTAGTGAGAAAATGATCAAAACTTTCCTGAGGGTTTACTCCACTTTTCTATGTGAAAACATTACCTAGCTTCATCTAAAGAAACTAACTTACAGATTTAATTCTTCACTTTATATGGAGGTGATCATGCAACTTGCATCACAGTTACACAGATTATTCTAATCTAGTTAGATGAATTTTGTTTTACATGGAGCCTCAGAAGTGTATTCATCCCCACAAAGCAGCCAGAATTAGTATGAGAATTGCTAGCAGAATTACAGCAGTGCCAGTTCTCCAAAATCAAACACAGAATTTATGCAATATTCTGCTGTCACAGACCTGATGATATAGCCACCCTTTCATCACATAAAGGGTAACGGCATCCTAATTAAGAACTGAGGCCTTATGTTCCACAGAAGCAAACTAATGAATTGACTATGAAGATGTCATAAAGTGGGATGTGACTCTGATATTTTGCCTTGTGGATAAACTAGTGTCAGTAAACAATTTATTTAATGTAGAAGTCATGTGGTATAGGCTGCAGTGGATTTATAGCTGCTTGCATTTTAGAAGTGTCGTGTCTCCACAGAATAACTGTCGCCCTGGCTATCATTCCAGCCTGCTATACTGCTGCTGGAACCGTAAACATATTCTCATTAGTGGTCCATGGCAATTTATATCAGAAAATAGCTTGTGTCACACCATAGACTGAAGAGCTGCTGCTGTGCAGCCAAATGTTAGCTTTTTTAACCAGATCTGGAACAATCTGGCTACTTTGTCACAACAAAAATACCTTATCTATGTAGGGAAAGATATATAGGCATGATATTATTTATTGTTTATAAAATGAAAGGGTCAAATTCTACCAGCATCCTATAATTACCTTGAAAAATTCCCAAGTAAAGATTTTTGATGCCTACTGCGTAAATTATCTAAGTTTTAGTTTACCTATAATTCCTGAAGTAACACTGAATGGCTACCAGGCCAAGAGCACAAACAAGAAGGCAAAATTGGAAATCTTTATCTGCTTTGGAAGTTGAAGGTCAACGCATGCAAAAGATACTTTGAGTTTCCTTCCAGTGTCTTTCTGGAAGACAGTAAAATTGGGTCCCCATTGAGATTTTCTAACAAATACTTTGTTATTATGCAATAAACATGCACAAGAAGGTCTTGCTCACTTTAAACAGAATGAATCTTCCGGTGAAGGAGAAAGCTGCAGTGAAGGACAGGCAGCTCTTCCTTGTCAGAAGTGAGAAATTAGTTTAATATACTGTGCAAAAGAAAGACAGAAGGGAAGGAGAGATCCCCTCATTAAATGCTCACCATTTGAGCCCTGCTTAATATGTTGACTGATAACTAGTGTACGCAGTTGCAACAAGCAGAGGCCATTCCAAACAATGATGCCCATCTGTTATGGTAGCACTTCAGTCTTAGAACTTCCAGCTGCCACTTCGGGTTAGATGTGCCACATTATGCACAGCCTCGCCTCCCAAATGAGGACAGGCTGCACACCCTGACCGTGACTTGTGCAACTTCAGCATCACCCTGCGTGTGCAGTCACAGGCTCAAGGCTCAGTGACAGGGACTGAGCAGGTGTGCACGTGCTCAGGGGAAAAAGAAGGAGAATGCACCTATTCCAGAACACAGGCTACTCAAGGTACAAAAGCATCATGCTTTCAACGTCACACACCAACACGGCATCCAACAGAGACCCAAACGCATCTGCTTCTTCAAGAATATGGAAAGCACACAAATGGAACTAGAGGACACCAGTAAAACTAGTTTTGACTTTTTAAGTTGGCTCATTCTACATGCTTTGCTGTGAAAGTCAGCAATGGTCACTGTCAACCTCCACTGCAGGACTGATTTTCACAGAAATATTCCACCATTCTGCAGAGAAACAAAGCCTGTTTCACCATACCATGAGCATCTAGTATACGCTTCCAAGCTCTAATCAGGAACCCCTTGCTTAGCCAGTGATAATTACCCTTGCCAATAGGAATGGAGCTGATGCTAGGAGAAAAGGGGATGCTTTGGTCTCTCCCAGATGACAGAGCAGTAGAGACATGACTACAAGGAGAACCATCTTAAGACATGATCCTGTCTGCATGCTTAAGGAGCACATGTACAAGGTACACTAGCACATGACTCTACTTTTGCACTTCTCTAGAGAAGTAAATGCAGAGTAGATCTAAAGGCTCTCAACAGGTACACCCTTGCAACACCAGGACAGCTGAATTCACTTCAGTATTAACATAATGTTTCAGACCAACACAGGCCTTGGGTCTTACAAAGGCTTCAAAATTACATATATGAACTGAATTGTTCTGTATACTCCATCATCAACCAGGGCCAACAGTCCCTCTTGCTCACTGCTATGCAGCATGTGGCAGCAGCATACCTGTTTCACCACGTTACCATAATTAACGAGGCACTGCAAAGTAACACCAGGGTTAAGTAAGATTACAATATTTACATATAAAACCAATTCAACTACCTGTTTTTCGCACGGCTTTTTTCTAGTCATCTCCATTTTGGCAATTTCTTCATCAGGATCCTGTAAGAACTACAAAAAGCGACATATAATTTCCGGAGTACAAGCCGCGGGACAAGCAGCTGTTGGCCGCTGTGACACGCTCCAGGTCCCCCAGGAGCCCCTTCCCGCAGGCCCAGCCGGCCACCGCGTGGGGCCCGCACCCCAACAAAAGGCGGCGAGGGCGCGGGGGCCCGG
>WBNO01023725.1:1624-43351 GCA_013400575.1 Peucedramus taeniatus | reverse complement strand
CGGGGCCGCCACCATGGCCTGCCCGGCCCGGCTCCGCTCACGCCCTCCTTCCCTCCCCACAGGCCATGCAGCGGCCCGGGCTGTTCGGGCGGCTCAAGCCGGCGGTCGTCGGGATGGTGCATGTGGGAGCGCTGCCAGGTAAGCGGCGGGCGGTCGGCAGGGCCGGCGGGACCGGGACCGGGTCTGGGTCGCCGGCGTCCCCCCTTGGCCCGGCTGCGGTCCCCCGCAAGGCTGTCCCTGCACCGCAACCACGGGCCCCTCGTGAAGCGCCCTCAGATTGGGCGCTCCCCGTTTCAGAGCTGAAAAAGGCGGGAAACAGTTCCACAGTGGGAGCTGGGCTGAGGAAACAAGGATTTGGGCTCGGTGAGCTCTGTGTTTCCAGAATCCAGGGTTAGGGAGTTGCACAGATGGGTGTTGGGATGGCATGGAGGTTGGATAGAGCTCTCTCATGCCCTTAGAGGCGGTCAAGGGAAGCGCAGGCCGCAGGCAGGATCTGTTCCAGCCTGGCCTTCTCGTCCACCTTTCCAGGGGCTCAGGGTGGGCTGAGGGGCTCAGGACAGCCCCCCTTGCCCTCGACAGGCTGACGCCCAGAGCTCAGGGTGCCCCGCGTTCTCCCAGAAGCAGCCCCCAGGCGGTACGGCCCCTCACCCTGTGCCGGGAAATCAGGGCAGCTGACAGAACTGGCTCAGGGCTCAGCACAGTCCCCATTTCAGACTCCCACTGCCCGACCTTGGGAGCCCAAACATCAGCAGAGACTTTGGTCTTAAGGGAAATTCATTGAAGTCCAACAGAATCTGTATGTGTGTATTTCTGCCATGAAGATCAGATACAATCAGCCTTGCAGATTAAGGATAGCTTTAACTGGTTTTAAACTCACTGATGTTTAGCATAGGTGTTCTGTACTGACATAGACGTCAGTATGTCAGTTCTGTACTATGTCAGTACTATTCTAGTACAGAATCTCAGCCTTGCCCACAGGTTGTATTGTCTGGAGCACCACTAATGCAAGATAAATTACAAGTATGTGAATAGCAAGCTAAGAGCAGACCTAGTGCAACAGGAGATTACAGCAGACATTCCTCAAGTTTGTGAATTAGATTTAGAAGCTGAATGGTTATAGCAGTTCTGCCAAGTTCAGCTAAGGAAAGAGATATCACTAAGGCATGTCACAAGGAGACAGAGCAGCCTTTGAACAAATCTGCCCTGTATGTCCCTGTTTCAGTATGCAATCCCCATGGATGTCCTACCCAAAGCTGTTACTGTCCATGGTTTGTACATGCCCTTGGGTAAACAGCATTATTCTTGCAGGGACACCAAGAAGTTCTCTTCCATTGACCCAGATCATTGATCAAGCTTGTCAAGAGGCAGAAGTTTACAAGGATGCTGGAGTTGTAAGTTTTGGTTTCTTTCTTCCCATGATGGCCATTACACAAAACCACTTCTGCATAGCCAGAATTTTGAATTGAGCCTATAGTTCATCAAAAGCATCTTGAAGCTCATGGATTAGGGAGATGCTTAAATCCATGTAGTTTATTTCAACATAGGAAGTAGGCCTTCTAGGTTATTAAAAAACCTTAAGTATCACCTGCACCCAAAACAATTGAAAAAACTTAGATTCAAATTGTACAATTCAGGTTGTTTGAGTTGGATGAATCAAGTCAATATAAGGAATTAAAAAGTGGCCTGAAATCTGGGCTGTTGCTGGCATTCAAGGTCTCTGGCTGCAGAATGTTTCATCAATCTAGTCTGACAAGCAACTGTATTTTTAGCTTTGTACAAGCCTCTGGTTTCCTGAGGTCGTGGAGGTGTGCCATGTGCACAGCTGATACACTGCATGCATACCTCAGGAACCTGGAGGGTGCAGGATCACCCCACAGCTGTGTTTGTAACCAAACAGCACAGATGATTCAGGATCTAAAAAAAAAAAAAAAGGCTCAGGCCCTTTTCTGCCCTCTGTAAGCCTCTCTCCAGGCCCCTGGCAGCAAGCTTGCCTGCTTTGCACGTCCAGAAGAGCAGGCCCAAAAGGCCATTCTCAGCCAGAGGCAAGAAGAGACTGCTGTCAGAATTGCTGTTGGACCTAAAGTGGTGTAGTAATCTTCATAGGTCAGTAGATTTTAACAGGGTGTATGTCCTTTTCAAAGGTCAGATATGTTTTAAACATTTCATTACACCTTGTCTTGGGGTGTTGATGTGCTTTTTCTTTGACCTGCCCACAGCATTATGAACATTTTCTGGTGGTGTACTAATGTCCAAGGTTTGAAAATGTCTTCAGTGAACAAGCTGTCACTGCTCTGAGCTGCTGTTTTCAGAAAAACTTTATTAACAAGCTGGTTGAAACATTTTTAATCTATAAATTAGGATGATACTATACAGACAGAACAAAATTTAATACAAGAGCTTAGTTTAAAGAATGGAAGACCAAGGTCAAAATGCAAGACAAGTCGCACAAGGTAGGTTATAGGCAGAGCCCTGGTAAGGCTAAACTAGGAAAGAATGCTGATAATAGAATCACTGAAAGGATAAACAGCATTGGGGTAAAATGATGGTAGTAAAATGGGTAAATGGTGGGGTAAAAAGCCTGGTGGGCTTCAGTACCTGTGAACCGGATGAACATGTGTGAGATGTCCACCCAGTTAGAATAGTCCCTGACTTTAAGCTGAACAGAACAAGGAGGTTTTCTTCCTTTTGATTCCTCCTGAAAGAACATGTGTGCAATAACTCTCTATTCTGTACTGTGCCTTTATATTTTCTTGTTGCAGTATCACCATGAGGTATAACGTGATTCGATCTACATCAGAAGAGTGGCAAACACTAATCTCTGCCTTCCTGTGCCAGAGGAAGTGCTTGCACAGATAATCTGTAACTCATAAAGCTCCATATTGCAGTGCCTGTTTGCCCATTTCCTTACGTAATAATTACACATTGAAACCTTCAACAGCAGGGGGAAATCATCTAATACTGAAGGTGAAGGAAGGTACAGAAGCAGTTACTGCCACTGCTGGCATGCACAAAGCTGGGGCAGCTTTGAGATAAGCTTTAAAATCAGTGCTAACAAAGAGTTTTAATTTGGCTTTTATACTTTGTCTTTTCAACAGTTGTACTGAATTCTGAAGTTTCATCTCTAACTGGTTTACCTTTTCTGCAAGTGCCTTGCAGTCTCTGAATTTGAATATATCTTTAAACCTACCTGTCAGGTAGACACATGAGGTGAATTCAGTCATTTCTCTACACATTTGGACAAATTCAGGGCTTGGAGTTATATTTAACTCATTTTCCTATAGAAGTCACAGGAACATCAATATACTTCCGCATCAGTCTTCATTCTAGAGGTCTGTTCAGTGTTAGAGAATAGAACAGAACAGAGTTAGAGCAATATAACAAACAAATCCTTTATTAAGGAGATAAGTCTCAGAGATAATCAGGAGAGCGTCCATAAATACTAATAGGGTTGCTTAACACTTTCTGCAGTTCAATTCTTTAGGTTTTCGTGCTATTTTAAGATAAATGTAAGTTTTCATGATAGATGCTTCAGGAGCTTCCCAGCTTTTACAGAGAGATCACTACTGCCAAACTATTCAGAATGGGAATATATTTGTGTTTCTTGTTCAGTATTCCAAAGGAACTGTTAAGCTGTCCGTTTTTCTTGTGGAAGAGGAGCTATAAAAAGGTGTTTTTCCCATGGATGTTTGCACTGACAGTGTTCCCAAATGCTGCCCACAGTAGTCTTAAGAAGATTCGTACCCATTTGTTGCTATTTATATGTTTACATATTGTCTCAAATTGTTCAAATTGGTGTTAACATTTAAAAATAAAGTATATGGCCTTGCTCACTCCATCTGTCTTGCACTTGGAAGTAAATCTTGGTATATTCAGACTAAGGTGACTTGTCTGGCACATTCACAGCTTCACATAATAAATATGAAAGATTTGTGATATTAGAGCATAGTAATGAAAACAAGTGAGTGCTCAGTTAGGAAGCCATCTGTGCTCAAAATGTATATGCTTTTTACTTGTGTGTTGCTAAACAATGAAATTCCCTAGACAAGATTTTATAAGCAGCAGGCTATGAGGCATTATAATCCCTCCAATTTGTACCTGCTTTTCTTTAAGGAAGAGGCAAAATACATCTATTCAGGTTAACTTTTATTCATTCCATTCAGCCTGGCTGACATTTGTTTCGTAGCTAGAAAATAGAGCACAGGTTCCCACTTGACTGTTAGTGTTGCTAACTGTAGCTACTGGAGTAGCTGACATTAAAAACAGTTACTCGTATATGTTTTACATTGATGTTTTTAAAAAATAAAAGAGTGGTAAGCCTATTGCTTTTATAACTACAGTGATAACTGGAATTCATAACTTAGAATTTAATAACAGTGGAGACAGAGTAAAGTAGTATTTCCTCATAGAAACATGTAGGTAGCTTTCACTTTGATTACAGAGATTAACATTTCAAATCTCAGCTGTATTACAGGAAAATAAAATACCAGACAGACTGCCCACAGCTACCTCCTATGGTATGTGCAGGAGAACATGAGATAGCAGCTAACATGTGTTAAGGCAGCAATCTGCTCTGGAGGTGAGTTTATAAAGAAGTTGCTAAGAGCTGTGCTTACAAACAGCAATTAAATGCCCTGCAAAGGCACCTGATTTCCTCTATAAGGGACACATGAGGGGCGTGGGAGTAATTGCTGCCATTGTCTTAATCCCCACCTGAGCCTCTCTAAAAACTGGGATGGAGCAAGGCCTGCTCCCTGTCTGGAAGCAGGAGCAGAGGTGATGAGCTTAGAGAGGTTTGTACTGAGGTGCACGTGTTTGCAGGTAAAGCCTTTCTCTGGGGAGAAACACTGGGGTTAAAGTTGCTCTGGGAAAAAGTTATGTTAGGTAAATGCTGAGTTAAAACTTGTGCAATTGTTACCTCAGTTGTGATTTGATACTGTTTTGAGGCTTTCCTGCTGTAATGTGTGTGTGGCTGAAGAGTTTTAAGAGGTTATTTCTATAAGCAGAATACAGCTAAGGAAATTATTTTTCATATAGTTAGAGAGCTAATTAAAGGACCTATTTTTCAGTAGCTAACTGTGATGCAAAGGGCACTTCATGTGTAGCACTTCAGAAGTCATCCAAAGTAAAAACAAAGTATATTGTTTGGAAATTACTTATAATAAGGCTATTGCATATAAGCAGCACTTAAATTATCTTAATATTCAATGGAAAAGGAATACAGAAAGCACTTGCAAGAGTTTTATCCCATACTATCTACGTAAATCCTGCTTTGGAGGATATAATGCAGAAGCTGTTTCCATAGGCTTCTAAACCATAAGCTTAAGTTCCAAGAACTTTAATTTAGCATAACTGTTTTCTTTCCCCCATTTTAATTAGCTGTCTGATAGTACTGAAACTTGTTTCCTATACATATCAATTCAGTAAACACAAATCTGTGGTGTTATATTTTTATATAAAATATGAAAGAAAGCTTTGACTTAATGCATCTGTAATTCAGCTTTCTGTATTGCAGAACATATGTTGTACGCTTTTTAATTAAACAAAGCATAATATGCAAAAGAACAGTGGGATGGTACCAAAAGAATAACACATTATTAAAGTTCTGCCAAAAATATTCACTGTAACTGTGGACCTTGAGGCTATAGGAAGAGGCAGTTGCTGAGAAGTGAATATAGTACATTTAAAGCAGGAGAGAGAACTGTTGCAATCCTCCCATATGCCTGCATTTTGAGTTAGAATTTAATGAGACACTTTTTATGTGTAGTACTATGGCTAGGGGTTTTTATAATTTAGTAAATTAATTAATTCATTAATGTAGCTAATGGAATAATTTGCTTCATGCAAATCCAGAATGGTCAAAGTAGTAGCAAGTTGTGAAAAGCTCAGTTGCACTGTGGAATTCTGCCAACCCATTCTCTTGCTTTTTTTGGCTACTAGTGTGGCTCTTTAGGAGCTGAGCATTTTGAAGCCCCATTCCCAGTTGCCTTTCTTCCTGTTGAGATTGATTCTTGACTGCCTGGAAGCCTGGGGATGCTGTTTTGCAGATCCTGGTTTCTGGCCCTTATGATAAGCTTGGAGTTTCCTTGATACCCAGATTTTGCTGAAGTCTGCCAAGCAGAGCATTTCTGAGCCAAGGGCTTCCAGGCTTTTTGGCCTCAAGGAATTAGCTGGTTTTGATGGTTTGTTGAATTTTTTTTTAATTTGCTTTGTTAAAGTATTATAGTTCTACATTAGTCCTTTTGCCCACATGCAACTACTGACCAACTTTGCATTCTTGCTTAGACTGACTTAATATATTTATGTGTAGAGAGAGCAAGAAGCTACAGGGTTTCTCTTTCTGTTGGTACCACAAAGGATTCAGTAGCTGTGCCTCAGATACCAAGACCATTTGGTCAGTTCAGGTTTGTTGGAAGAGTCCTAACCTAATTCCAGAAAAAATGATTAAAAATTGTTTTTAGGGTTTTCTTGTGGTTTTCTTAGGACAGGTTGTTATCTTTGTCATAGAGCTACCTCCCATCACAGATACAGAAATGTGGATGTTACCTATTGAACTGGACACACAAACAAAGTCAAGTGTAGATGTTTTGGTTGGTTGCCATATCTGGTGCTCCTTTGCCTAATTCAGGTTTTCCTGGGCTGGGATTATGTAATTAAATATGTTGGTGAATGGCATCACATAGTGCAAAGGTCTGATGTGGAGTGTCATCATGTCAGATCACCTTTTCTATTAACAGGTCATGTCCCTTTGCTTTTTAGGTAGCATGTCTTTTGTGTATTTAAATACTCAGCTGTGAGTAATTTGGAAAAGGTAGCTGTGCCCTGGTGCATTGAATGTTTGCAGGTTGTGTGCTTGGACTGACCATGTGGCTCCACTGGATTATTTCTTTCGCAGTTTTCCCCAGCTTCTGTGTTGGATGTTCATTTATGATGCCTGTGCCATAGCCTGTAATTCAGCCATTAAATGCTGACACTATTTTATATAGTCTTATCTTTTACTGCCAGGAGGGCTTCCACACTACAACAAAGATTAGAGAAGTGTCACATATAAAAGATTTTTTTAAAAGGAAACTTTTTTTTGTTTCCCCTTCCTGATTCTCTGTGTTATTAAGAACCAAGCTGCTATGTTTAATCTCTAACTGTATTTTTTCCCAAAAAAATGTTCCTTCTATTCTTTTTCAGTTACCATCTCTGTGAAAGGTAAAGCTCTCATTTTAAAGGATTAAGATGTGTGATAAAACTCCAGAGAGAGCAGAATTTATTTGCTGTATATACAATTAGTTTGTCTATTAAACTTTTTTGCATTTTGAGAATTAAGCTGGTGAGAAATATCTGGTTTTCTTTTCATCTTTTTACTGCTTATGCAAAATACTAGGCATGGAATATGTTTCAAGGCTCTACTTTTACTCTTGTTATTAATCCTTAACAAAATTGTATATTATCTGCAGTTGTTGAAAACTTTTTAGTATAGCCTATGCAATGATTGGAAATGTGCGTGGCATCAGGTAATGTACAAATTGTATCAGCAGAGTATTTTATCATCACTCCATTGTTTGCTAAGAGTATGTCCATGTGGATAGAGAGGTATAATAGACAGTAAATAGCAATATCTTCTTTCCAGTCATTCTGAATAGAGAATGGGAGAAATATCACTAGTTCTTATTATTGCATTTGGCACAATAATAGTCAAACAAAAAATTCCTTTATTTATCCAAAGTAACACTTATTTTCTGACATTAATTGAATTGAAAATTGCACTGATTATCTCAGAGTCCTCTGTTATCCGAACATACTCAATATCCTGTATTCCCCTTGGATAATTGAAGTTTGACTTTACACTATTTTTAATGAGGTATAAGATTTAACTCATTTGCCTATAGTTCACATTTTAGGATGGATCAAAGGAACCCAAATTGATGAATGTATAATTAAAATCACATTTATTTCTCCTCCTGATTTCACTGCAAATACCATGCTGTTGATGAAAGCACTTTTATAAGTGGTTGTGCGCATCAAATGCATCAACACAACTTGCTGTAGATAATCCTCCCTTTGAAGGAAAATCTTTACACTTGTGTGTCTCAGTACACAATATCTAATGGTAAGCTAGCCATGTTTGTATGGTGCAATGATATTTTTTATCATTCTTTCCCCAGGATGGGTTGATCCTGGAGAACATGCATGATGTGCCGTACACGGTGCGCCCAGGCCCAGAGGTCACCGCAGCCATGGCAGTGCTTGGGGCTGCTGTGAGACAGAGCTGTCCCCGTGTCCCTCTGGGTGTCCAGGTGCTGTGTGCTGCCAACCAGCAGGCCATAGCCATTGCTCAGGCTGCAGGTAATGCGAAGGGCTCCTCAGGTATTGCTGCTGTTGCTGTAGCATTCACTCTCCACAAACTGCATCTTGTGCTGACAAGGTACCATAGAAAGCTCAGTGTGCCTTGAAAAAGCAGCAGTTAGGTTCTGAGAAAGATGCCTGTTTGATTAGACTGGATGGTACTTGTGCACTGCTTCAGTTGGAGGCTGTTGAAGGCTGCCACCACAGCTTTCTAGGTGAAACCTGTCTAAATGTAAGCATTAGTTTAAATCTGCTCATGTCTAAAAGCCCCCTTTGGTGTAACTCTTATTTACTTCAGTTATATTATATGTGAGCATCAATTTAACCCATGGTGGTTAAGCATCCTGTTTCAGCATCTATGTGTTGTTGCTGCAACTGTTATCCATGAAAGCTAAGTTTTCATTGTCTTTTTTAATGAATGAGTAGAATGAAGCTTTTTATATAATGACAAAAATTGAGTGTACACATAGCCAAAGTACTTAAATTGCCTTTGGGGGAATTAAATATAAGTTAATCTATCCTTACTGCATGAATCCTAGACTTGGCTAAACTTCCTGCTCTGTTTGCTGAAGCAATTTTAGTTTTTCATATGTAATCCTCTATGATGTAAAGGTGAAGGCTGGCTTAATATGGAAAGCCTGTACTTCCTAAATTCACAAATTGAGGGTTAATGCATGTTTTTGCCCAAATTGACTGTCATTATGGTAAGGCTGCACATTTTTGCATGTACAAATTTTATAGAACCAGGCAGAAGATGCTGGTGTTAAGTGAAAGCCATACTTCAGGTACAATCATGTAGGCTAACCTATCTGCAGTGGCAGTTTTAATTATGCCTAATATGTTCTAAAAGCTCTAAATTCTTGTTAATAGAGGTGTTTTGAGCTGACATTTGTTTTGTGAGCTTTAAAATCAGATGTTGCCATTTTCAAAGTATCTAGCCACTTGACAAATTGAGAAAACCTAATTTTTATTGCTGTGTTGGAACCTATATGAAAACCTCAAATAAAAATGGTAACAGAATCCAGTTTTAGTTTTTAGAGGTTACTGTATGTGGGCCACTGGAGGTACATATGTATTTAGAAAAGTAGCACATACCCTATTTTTAAAAGCAATCCTCTGAGGAGCAAAAATCATCACTAAATAAGGGATATAGTCTGGGAACAATGTATTTCTCTTCTTTGCAATTATTAATGAAAGGAAGAATTCCTGGAGGGCTTGGGTTTTGCTCAGCTCCACTACTGTTCTGCACTATTTCCTCTGTAACTGTAGAACACCAACCAGGAAGGGCCTGTGTTTAATGCATTTCATTGCACTTCTCTAAAAATGATTGTCTCAAGTTCACTGAACAGGGAAGCGAAAAGAAAATTACTTTAAGCAATCCCATAGTAAAGTGGGTACTACTTTGTAGATAGAAAATTTTTAAATAGTTTTTCTGTAGCAGCTTAGTAGTGACTTTAATATCAATACAATTTTGATAGGTCGCTATTAACAAAGCAAATCCTGTATGTTCTCACTATAAAAATAACTTGCTGAAGGTGTTCTGGCTAAAGACCATATGTAGCATCTTCTGCCTACTATACAGTCATTTAATTTTCTCTGTGGAAATCCCTGTCTTTGGTGGGAATAACTGTTCTTAAGAGAACGACACAGGGAATGGTGGTCTCTAGGAGAAGGTAATGATTTTATTTTGTACAGGATGGGGGGAAATCCACAGATCTGCAGTGTGACTAGGAGCTCAACTAGCTTGAGCAAGGACTGTAGGGTCCTGTGCCTGGATGAGCCTGGGTCACTCATCATGAATCAGAGCTCAATTTTTAAGTTTATCTTCTCTCATAAATTTAGAAAAAAATAGTTCAGTTGGAAGGGACTTTAAACAGTCATCTAGTCCAGCTGCCATCTCTATCTGAAGCTGCCCTTTTTCCTTTAAGAATCAGTTACTGAAATTCCAGTTCTGAATCAGTCTTCACCAATGATGATAACATAATTGATAGCTGATAAATGAGGCTTCATGTCAGGAGATATCCCAGATCTCTCCCTGTCTTTTGCAAACACAGCTTTGCTGTCTGAGCCCATTCCTTTCCCTCCTGCACCAGCTGAGTAGGAATTCACTTGCTATCCTCCATGACACTGTTTAGAGTAAGACTGAATTAGGCAGAGCTGTATGCTGTGGTTTTTGCTCTCCTTTTTAACTGCCTCATATTAATGCAGTGGTGAGGGGAGGCAGCTCAGCTGAGAACTGCAGCAGGGAGCACCCAGAGGTGCTGGGGAAGGCAGGGAGTGCTGTGAATCCTGCTGGAAACCCTGCTCCTGTGCCTGCAGCCCATGCTGAGCACAGCAGGAGCTGCTGCAAGACAGTGTGCTGAGAAGTATTTTTGCAGCACAGACACTGTGCCTCCAGTGTCAACAGGAAAATCAGTGCTCCTCTAAGAGTTCTGTTTATTAGTTTTTATTGGATATTCCCTATTCTTGTTTTCCAGTGAAACTACAGAATGTGTTGTACCCATATAAGTCAGAAATGGGACTGCCTATTAACTATTCAACGGCTATTACTTTTCAACTTGCCAAATGTGAAAGTAAGCAGTAGTATCATTCTCACAATTTTATGGCCATAAAAATGAATTCATTAGCAGAATCTGATTATGGCTTCATAAAACAGAAGGGTAATGATATGGTGCCTGCACCTATTACACTTGGTTAAAAATTGTATTTTCATGGCCTCCAAAAACCCGGATTGAGAGTGCAGCCTTGTTAAACTAAGTACAATCCAGTGTTTAGCAGAAAGTCTTATATTACTGCACTAAGGAAACACAAACCAAGCATCAACAAACAATGTGTAAGCCGTGACTTCAATAACTAAAATTACTCAATGAATAGGTCCTGTCCCAAGTTAAACCTTGATTGCTGTGAGAGTGTCACATGTCTCTAGGCTCATCCACAGTCTTATGACTAGAGAAATAATTATTCTTATATAACTCTGAATTGTACTGTAGGCTTGGGTGATGTAATTAGAAGCTATGGCTTTTGTTCCTAGATGTAGAAATCTCAGTTTAGGTATTTGCACTGTGTTTATCACCAGTGTCTACAAGCACCTGCAGTGGTACTTGTGGCACACTCTTGGCTTTGGATCCTGGGAATACTCTGTGCTTTGCACTAATCTCAAGGCACAGGACAGCTTGCATTTGATTTGGCATCCATCTGTGATGTTTCTTGTTAGCTGGAGTCTGTGTTGCTAAGCAATGCAGGCTCTTCTCTATCAGGCGTAAGCTTCTGTTTCTGCAACTTCAGGGCTTTTGGAATGAAACTGAAATTTTAAAATAAACAGACACCTTGTCATTTGGTAAATAAATTTTCAAGATCATCTATGTTTACAGTTGGAATGTGCTAAGGTAATGCCTCTGTTGCCTAATCAGTTCTCTGGTGGGTAGGATTGCATTCTTGATGACTGTTTCCACATGAATTGCTTTCCTTTGTATGATGTCAGCTGTAATTAAGTGTGCATCTGACTCCAAAGCTGGAGCAGTAGCAGAGCTTCAGAAGGGCTTGGAAGACACCTCCAGAGCAAACTGGAAGAACAGCAAAACTGCACAAGATGAGTGCAGAGCTTTTGCACACATGTGCAAAAGAGGCAGGTTTTAAGTGACAGGTTCAAGGCTATGAAAAACAGGAGAGAAGTGGGGATTGCAATAGGGGAGTCAGAATTAAATCTTGTGCCTCACAGCTGTGGGCTTATTGCTCTGTGGTCCAAGGCTTCAGTCTTACAACAGAGAAATTTCAAGGCTATGGAGGGGGGCCCTGAATGTCAGTGATTGACCCATGTGAAGTAATTACCATTCATAATCTTCCTCTTCAGTATCCATCCCACAAAACCTTCCTAGTGGCAAAACTTAATGAATATGGTGCATCACATTACTAAGGCATGGCAGAATTGATGGTTGGAGTAGAATGGCAAATGCTTGACCCTTCCTAGGCCTTTGGGACAGCTCTAGAAGCAATTTGTTGATGTGGTGCTGTGTAGGAAACACATGCTATGTTCAGATGGAGTCACAAGGCTTGCATATAGCATGTTTCAGGCTGTGTTTTCTTGCCTAATTTCCTAAAGAAAGATGACAGTGCTATTCCTCTGTGTCTGTAGCCTGGAAAGGGGGAAGAGATGCAAGTTAATGACCCTTTTTGGAGAGAAAACACATCATTAGAATAGAGAGCTGTGTTTTGACCCACCTGCTCTTCTGTCTGGCGCATCATGGCAGCAGACAGGACAGGGTGTGCAGCTGCCTGTTCTGAGCCACACAGGAACAAGCTGAGGGGGACAGAAGGAGACCAGGGGATGGGGGAAAACTGGTGGGGTCAGTGGGAGAGATGGGAGCTGAAAGTAGTGAGATGGGAAGAAGTCAGAGAGAATAGGGGTGAAAATATGTGGAAAAGTGAGGTGGGTTAGTCCTAGAGCACATGAAACAATTTGTCTTGGAATCAAATAGGAAGGGCAGCAAGGTAGATTTTCGTTTGGTTTTAGTATTTTTCTTTTCCAGTTCTCAGTTTCAGGCTAAAATGTTGCTTTTGACTGTTTTCAGGTCTTGATTTTATCCGTGCTGAAGGGTTTGTGTTTTCTCATGTGGCTGATGAAGGGATTATAAATGCCTGTGCAGGTGACCTGCTACGATACAGAAAACACATTGGAGCAGACAACATTCAGATTTTTGCTGATATTAAAAAGAAACATAGGTAAATACAAGCAAAATTTTATGTAAATATGAATGTAATCATGATCTTATATTTTTCTTCATTTTCTGATTTATTTTAATATCAATTTTCTTCCAGGAAAGCTAATCATATAGAGGGATGTTTATTATTTAAGCACGGACTTGCAGTGCTATAAGGGGATACATTTAAAAATAAGTTACATTTAAAAAGAAATTTACAGTTGCAAGTTGCTTTATCTGTGAATTTGTAGTTCTTTAACCTTCAGGTTTTCAGTATGCCAGCTATGAAAGCCTTGCATATGGTACTGAGACTTTGTATGCATGTGTAAATGTCTATTATGTTTAAAGAAGTTTAGTTTCTGAAAGTTAGGTATCCAAGGTTATTTTTTAGTTATGAAGACAGTTGCCATATAAAAGCATCCAAGGGATCATACTTTGGCATTTTAAAAAGCTTTTCTCTTTCTTCTCCTTCCTGCCAATAATACTGATTCCTGCTACTTAAATCAGTGCTGTCTATGTAAGGGTTATGTTCTATAATTATCAAACAGAAGGAACTTGTGACAGATAAATCCAGTTTCTTTTCTGCTTATACATTATCTTAGCTGTCACATGGTACTTTCAGCTATTTAGATGTCACTCTTTGGATTTGGGTTTTTTTTTCCACCCCCAGAAAAACTGCTCAAGTGCTATGTATTATACATGCTAAATAACCTAATTAAAATGTTTGTGTGTAGTATGTGAGCAACCATGAGAATAATCAAGTTTGGAAGATCTTAAATATGTAATAAGCAGGTAATAAATTTCAAAAAAGAAAGGAAACAATGCAGTGTGGTGGTCAGATGAAGCTTTTCAGGTTCTTT
This sequence comes from Peucedramus taeniatus, assembly GCA_013400575.1. Classification (NCBI taxonomy): domain Eukaryota; kingdom Metazoa; phylum Chordata; class Aves; order Passeriformes; family Fringillidae; genus Peucedramus; species Peucedramus taeniatus. The sequence continues at coordinate 29,460 of WBNO01023725.1, read as the reverse complement.
CAGAGCAGTTTCTTTCTGATGATTTTTTTACATGTATATATAAATGCAAATACACTGCATTAGACTTTCTGTAAATGAAATTGCATCATGTCATTTTTATTCTTAGTCTTGACAATTGATGAATTGATATTTGGATTATACTTCCCATTTTTCAAAGAGGTGGTCTTTAAGAAAGGCAGAGAAGTTCTTGTTTCAGGCAGAAACATAAGCTCAGAAGGAAATGCTGAAGGACTTGTTGGTTGAGCTTTTTAATGTAGAAAAGTGCAGCTGCCACTGAGAGCTGCTATGCTCCTGTTCTTTAAATGAGGAGAAATTGTTCTTGTGCCATCAGCACTCAGCAGTGCAACATGTTTGCCATAGCTGTTGTTTTCTATTTAAATACAGAAAATCCAACAGTGTCGGATGTTCAAGCAGCAATGGCTGTAATTCTTTCCAAGTTTGGGACCACATAAATTAATAGCTGCTATTGCGACAGGTTTCAGACAAAGTGTGTCACCCATACATCAAAGCCTGCTGTTGAACAGCTGGGATGCAGGTGTAATTGATGTTTTAATTGCTGTGTAAGATGATTCCTGTGGTTATATCATAGGTATTAAATCTACTTTCTGTTAGTTGGACTTGTGGAGGTTGTTGATTCTGTCCTAGGCAACAGGATCTGATTTATGAATGAGGGCACTCCCACTTGAAGTCAGAGAGCTCTGTGCTCAACACTTCTGAAATACAGGTGCTTGACATGTAAGCAGCTGTCTCAATTGACACTTGGTGGTTCACACTTAGCACTCACTCTCTAGAGCCAGGAGACCCGGAGCAATCACCGATCAATGAAGGAAAAGGTTGGTTTTAACTCCTGCTCGGGTGGCAGTGTCACCTGGTGGCAGCGTCACCTGCCAGTGTGAAGCTGGGCACTGGTACAGCAGCCCCTGGGGGTTGTGCCGGCGGGAGGGCGGGGAAGCAGGGCGTGGGTGCCAGGTGTGTGACAGGCTGTGTCCCTGCAGTGCTCACGCCCTGACGGCCGATGTCAGCGTGGCCCAGACCGCGGCTGCTGCCCAGCTGTTCCTGGCCGATGGCGTGGTGCTGACCGGCACGGCCACCGGCCACCCCGCCGACCCCCGGCAGCTGCGAGGTGAGCCAGGGCACCAGCCTGGGCAGCAGGGAGGGGAATGGTGGGAGACATGGAACTCTCACTCGGGGGGTTCATTTGATCAGAATGATCATATTTGAGGTGTTACTTAGATGGGCTGTGGTATGTTTCTATACAATAGTTTGGCAGGGCAAAAATGACAATTATTCCAAGCTTTTATAACACAATGATGCTGAGGCTGAAAGAAAATACCGTTTCATTTTAAAAAGCCCTACTATCGAAGAAAGGTGATCCACGACTGGAGAGAATGATTGGCATCTGACTCCATGATTCAGAAGGTTGAAGAATTGCTTTATTAAACTATACATTATACTAGACTAAAGAATACTAAAAGGATACTAAAGAAAAATCTGTGACTCTCAGTCGACACAACTTAGCCCTCATTGGCCAATCAGTCCAAACAACCATCACCGGTGTCCAATTAACAAATCACTTCAGGTAAACAATCTTCCCAACACATTCCACATGTGCAAAAGCAACAGTAGCAGAGAATAGAGATAAGAATTGTTTTCTCTTTCTCTGAGGTTTCTCGCTGCATTTCCCAGGCCAAATCCTTGTGAAAAGTTGTGCCTGCTTCTCTCTGTAAAGAGAGATGCAGCTACACCCTACTATAAGAAAAAGCCACTTTATCACCCTAGAAAACTAGCTATACTAAAACTAGCCATATTAAACTAACTAGCTAACCATAAATCTTTCCATTGAGTTTGGTGCTTTTATCTTTCACAATGAAAATGGAATTCCTGCAAGAAAAGGGGCATTTTGATAAGGCTGCATTCCAAACATTAATACCAGAGAAAGTACTGTTTCGAAGATTTTCAGAAAGAACACAAATTCATTGGTAGACAGGAAGATATTAACATCAAAATAAATTTTAAATAGTGTGGACTTTTTGTCAAGGGAGACTCATTTGACCTATGAGTCCTGACTTTTGCAAAAGTGCTATGATTCTTGATATTTTTATATTGGCATGAGTTTGGGCTGTGTTCATGAAACAGTATTGCTCCCATGCTAGAATTAAAGTTCTATCATGGGGACATTTAGTTTTCATCACTAGTTTTAATTTAGATCAATGGCTTGAATTTGAATGTCTCACTACATAAAATAGAATAGGTGTTTTTTTTAGGTTTTACTTTACCTGACATGCTGTGATTTGGCATGTTTTGAAGTTCCAGTGCACTGTATTGTATTCAGCTTAAGTTAGGAGATCAGCATGAAGAACATGCTTTACCTGTCAGAGATAACCTGGACCTCAGCAGATTGTATTTGTATCTTTTGCGTTGTATTTTTATATCTTTTGAAACAACATAAAATCATTCAGTGTTTTCAGGGCTTTATGTGTATCACACATACTTAACATTTAAGAATAGGTGTGACTTTGTCAAAATATTCTTATTTCATACATATTAAACTTTTTGCTAAAAAAAAAAAAAAAAACAGATTAGAAATTGCTATGCCTCAGTCACCAATCTTAAAAAGAACATGATGGCTTGGTGTGAACACTGAGCCTCTTGAATTAGTTGGGTCTTTTGGTACAGCAAATTAGAAATGATATGTGGAACAGGTGATACTGGAAGCTATGCCTGCTTTAGAGACTGCAAAATTGTGTTAATCTAGAGATCCATCCATGTTTGTACTTAATGTCTCTACTGTTATTAACGCAGATCAAATAACTTTTACAAAATATTTAATATGTCTTTGGGCAAAGTCCTAGGTTAAATTCTGCTTTCATGTTTGCACATGCAACCTCCATTGATTTCCTGCATCAGAGAGCAAAACCTGACCTGTAGGCCCAGAGGCTTTTTTGTCACAGGACCCCAACCAGACAGAACTATAGCTTCTGCTTTTCTTTCATGTGAACAAACTTGTCAGTCCCTGTCTCTTTCTCTTTCTGGTCCAAAGAACAAAATGAATCAGAGTTGGCAGCTGTAATGAAGTACACATTAATTCTGTGTTTGGATTTGTGTTATGAAAGCAAGAGTGTGCAGATCATGGGTTTATTGTACTTAGATCACAGCATTTTGGATGCTAGCAGGCCCTCTCATGAGAAAGATGTCTTAAAACAGGTAAGAGAAGAACTTAAAAATTCCACAGTGTAAAAAAATGACAAATTAGGCATATCTATGTCAGGAGATTCTTAAAAGGGATCAGATCTACAGTCTACAAAGTTGGTGTTGATGTGAGTGAGATTTTGCATTTCAGGAATTTATGCAGCCCTGGCAGTGCCATATTACAGTGATACAATTGGGCACCTTTCATCACACTGCAAAGCAGCTCTTGAAAGCAAAGCTGAGAGACAGATGAGATTTTTGTCATGTCTCTTTTTCAGCTTTGTTGTGCAGTAATATAGAAGTGGTTTTGTCTTTGTGTAGAAATGATTGATTTGTGATGGGCTGTGGTAAGTGCTTCCCTCTCAAGGCAGAGATGTGTGTTCAGTAAGGTTTTCTTTGCAGTTTGTGTCGCTGCCTTCTGGAGGCTGGCAGGCTCTGCTCCAGGGCTGCCTGGGCACTCCAGGGCTCCACAGGTCCATGGAAAACCAGGCTTCATGTTGTTAAGGAGCAAGACTTACAGCTGAGCATTTCAAATTAATTAATAAACCATCTTTTCATCTAAGAGGTTATAGAAGTTCCAGTTTGCTGCCTTGTGGAATGTTCTTTGGTTGGATGTGTGAACCCATCAGGTTTTTTCTTTGGCTATAACTGCTGAAATCCCTGCTTTGCATTCAGTTTGTATTTTGAGTGACCAAAGCCGTGCATAATGACTGCTTAGTTATCTCTTTGAACAAAACAAAATGTCTCAGCTGAGTAACCTGTGGAAAACAGGTACATAATGAAATCCAACAGCTGGCTGTGACTGTCACCTCTTGAATTCCTGTTCATAAAAGGGGCCTCAAGACTGACTCACCCCCTCTCATCTTTTGATGGCCAAAATAGAGGCTGCTGCCTGTGTGATACCCTCAGAGAAAGAAAAAGTACTGATCACTCACATCTCCTGTTTAAGCCCTAAATTTAATGACAAAGAAAAATTCCTATGAATTAAAAACCTAAAATGTGGAGCATTACCATAAACATAGTGTTGTGTATGGTACAGGGATCACTGCAATGAGAAAGCTGTTAAAGAAGAGTAGTCGAGCAAGTTATTGGCACAGTGGTGCTTATTTTTACACCCCTCTTTGCCATTGTTTTCAAGCTAGGGGCACTTAGCCTTTATTTCATGAAACTTGTGCATACCGTAGTTCAAATGCTTTCATTGTGCTTTTCAACCAAGCAGAATTTCATTGGGTTTTATTAAAGACCTGTGTGCAGCTGTGCTGCCACAAGAAAGAGCACAGTGCCCTCTAGTTACAGTCCACTGGAACAGAGAAATCCTTGTAAACTTCAGCATCTTGTTACTGTAACATCACAAAATTGTCTCCTTTTTCTCAGTGTGTCAAAAAAAAAAAAGGCAGAAAAAGAATGCCAGGAAAACAGAGAGATTTGAATCAGAGCTCTGTGTTTAGAGATATTTTGACAGTGACTGAACATTGCCACCCAAAAGCACATCTCACTGCTGTTGCTTTGTTTTCTTTTGCAGGTTAGAATTTGTACTAGCACAGCCAATAGACAAATCACCTTCTACTAATCAACTTTAGGCCCTGATGTGCCTGGAAAGGACTTAAAAGTAGCATCTGTAGCATACTTAATGAGGTAACACATCTCACTGCACACTGAGCGCTGCCTTTGCCATTCTTCACATTGTCATTCTGAATAGATCTCCAGCCCAGGAGATGTGTGTGCAGTCTGTGTGTCATGTGTAGATCTCAGCAGCACTTGATACCTTCCCCCTTTGGAAGGCTTTGGGTTGTTCTGGAGTTTCACATCAGTCTCAGGGTTCACTGGGTTTTTCCCTTTGCCCAGCAGGGCTGAGCTGTTGTCTCAGACCCATATGAACATTATTTGGCTCTTCTTTTTCCTGCTGATGTGAAATAATTAATAACAACTCCCTGCTAACTTGCTTTATGCACTTGTAAGAACAAATACTGACTTGGAGCCTGGTTCCTCTGGAGATTCATCAAGTACTGTCACAAATCTGTGGTCAGATGCACCTTCATTGTGTGCTGGTATTGATGTAAAGCAGGTAGGATATTCCTCAGAACATACAGATATTATATAAATAAAATTTAATGTAAATAAAAAATAAAATTTAAAATAAGCACCCTGTTTTATAGAACAGGATATCTGTAATAATGCTACAAGTAACTAGAAATTAATTATTTTATTGCTGTAAGCAGAATGACTAAGAATGGGAAAATATGCATAGAAGTAACTTAAGTTTTAATCATATATGCATGAGCCATCTGATTTGTTGTATATTTTCAGGAAGGGCTGTGCTGAATGGTTTTACTTTTGTGTTAAATATTTTCGTGTTAAAATCTTTTTAAGAGGGAGTTATTGTTCCTAGATGGAAAAATGGTTGAGCATGTGACCTAAAAAGAGATTCAGGAACATTTTAATTGATCCCCTTTCTTCAGTGAAGTAGAAAGGTGATAAATAATTAGTTTTCCCTGAAGCATAATTAATAAGTTAGGCTTCTGATGAAACTTCATTTAAACAGTGTTTTGAAGCAGACTTTTATTTGTTGCATGTGTGCTTTCCCTAGTTACCTCAAGCTATAACTACCTTACCATCAGCTTATCACTAATTAAGCCAATTTATATGTTTTTAAAGGTCAGAAATAATGGCTCACAACATTCCTCTAAGGGATGAAGCATCCAGTCCTGTGAGTCACTCTTTGGATGGTCAGTGTGACATAAAATGATAAGAAGGATGATTAAATAATTCTTGAACTAGGCTTTTTTTTCCTCCTCCCAAAGCTACTACTGTATTTTGAGCCTTGTTTTTGTCTGTTTCTCCTCTTGAAACCAGGTAAAAGGTCAGATGATTAAGTAACACTGTATATAGGAAAAAGAAGAGGGTTTTTTATTCCATTGTCATTCTTCATACTGATAAAAGACCACTTCTCTTTCTGGCTTTTGCTTTCTGGAAAAACTAGCTGAGCTGTCAATGGTGCCTGTGTGCTCCCTTCTCTCTTTCATACAAGCAAATATAGGAAGCGTTCCAGACAACAGAATGTAAAAAGTAAGGGTTTTTTTCTGTTTAGAGCTAAAGGTGTTTTTTCTAGAAAACCTGTTTCCTTCTGCAGTAGAAGTAATAAATAACACAATCACAAATTTCTCGATACATTTATTTTTCTGTTGAAAAACTAGGCAAATTAGAGTCTTTGTGGAGAGAGTTTCTAAGACAGGGAATTAACTCTGATTCTGGTTTTCTTTTCAGAGGTTAAGCATGCTGTGAAGATTCCTGTGCTGGTTGGGTCCGGAGTGACTCTAGAGAATGTGAGGAATTACTTGGATGCAGATGCTCTAATAATTGGTTCGTATTTCAAGAAAGAAGGATATTGGGCAAATGCTGTTGATCCTGACCGAGTCAAGAAATTCATGGAGCACATAAGTAAACTGAAGGAATGAGTTTGTCAGCAAACACTGTGTGTGTTTGTAGAAATGCAGTGTGGGCCGTCCTACGGAATTAAAGCGCAAATGCGTGGCTGAATGGCAAATAATACCAAATAAAAATGCACATCATCTCTGTAACTATCTGGGCAGCTTGGTGACATACTTCACACTAACCTGGTGCTCTGATCTTTGCTTCTAGGCAGCACATTTCTGTGATGCTCAAAACTACCATCAATGCAAAGCCAACTCTGAAATCTTGTGCGAGATATTCTCTCCTATAAGTTAAACACTTAGGGAGTTTAAGGATTTTTAGAAAATGTTCATCACAGGTGAGCTGAGTGCTGTTTTGTCTTTAAGTACAATAGGATGCCCTAAGTTTACAGCTAAAAGTGTTGTTAATTGGACAAGTTAATTAGCCTTTCAGTTTCCCCATCTGTAAAATGATGATAATAGGACCTACATCACACAGGGGCCGTAAGACATAATGAATGAAAGAATGTACAGCACTTTCATCTCTCCAAATGAAGGGCTCTTTTAAAGTTCAAAAAAAATTTTTTTTATTAGAATTGTGCATTTATACAATTGCTACATTTTTGTAATACCACACAAAAATTTAAGATAATTGGGGCATTGATTTACTTACAATACTTATTAGAGAATAAATGTAAATATTTAATTACATTTTAAGTAGATTTGGAATGTAGTCAAAATACTTTTGCAAAAACTGGACATTTTAATAAAGGTTTGTTATTTTTCAGCAAGCACCTGCAGCTTTGTACCTCTCTAGACTAGTAACAGTGATGTAAAAAACTTTCTTGGAATACACAAGATATAATTACAGTAGAAACCTTTCTACCAAAGCCACACGTAAACATAGATTTTTATTTTTCATGTAAAATGTAGAGGAAAAATATTAGTCTCACTGTGTATGTTTTAAGAGATTCCCCTCGAATTTGATCCTTTAGCTCTAAGGAATCTTAGAAGAACCCAAGGAATACCTGTTATGTCATGGCTGCACAAAATGTGGACATTTTCATTCAACAAAATGTGGTTTTCATTCCTTGGGACTGGGAGCTCAGTTTGTCCTCTGGGATCTCACTTTTTCCTTGACGTGTACACACCAGGCTTGTGCTGATGCCAGTGGAAGTTAAATTGTGGATATCAAAGCAAGTATACAAACATGGGGTTTGTGGCAGCTGGCCGAGCACCCATGCTTCTCTGAACAAGATAGATCCTCCTTCCAAAGACAAAAAGATTTTTCAAGATACTTTGTGTTGTTAACATAATGATGATGTTCTGGTGATTCCAGAACATCACAGTATAATATTGTCTTCTCAGGTTTCTTTTTTCTGGACTGGTCTGTTTCCCACATGACTCCCACCAAAAGCAATGAAATCTGTCTGGTGCATTGCCCTCTGGAAAAGAGGTTCTTTAGGCCCTGTGACCAACTCCTAAATGCACTGACACAGCTTCAATGCACAGAAATCCTTTCAGGTGCCTGGTTGTTGTGGCTGGCACTGCTTTGTCAAAGTTCACATTTACACAGGCACTTTAAACCTGTGAGGAGGTGCTTCCCTCAGAACCAACAGTTGTGTCCCAACCCCTTCCCTGTGGCCTTACAGGGCTCAGGAGACTGATTCTAGCTGGAATGGAACCCAGCTTGTACCAGCCACACTCAGGGGCTGGGGAAGGGAGAATTGAGGTCATCTCCCTCAGTCCTTGCATCTGCAGCTCTCCAGGCTGTTGGTAGAGGCTGTGCAGAATTATTTCAGGATCACTTTAATATATGCTTTTTGAATTTTTATTTCACACAGCCACAGCATCTTTGCCAGGTAAAGCAATGATCTGGTTCAGTCTTACGATTCTTAGCCTGAGTAATAAATGTTATATCCTCTGTATTGTGAAAAACACAGTATTAAATTAAAATAAATTCACTTAAGATACTAGTAATATCAGTCTGCTTAAATCAGTACATGTGTTTGGTCTTTGTGCATTTAGGACTGTTTTGTGTATGTTTACATACAGCATTGCACAGAAGATGCAGTGAAGGTTGTCCCAACGTCTACACAGTAATACAATTGTTACCAGCTTTGGAAGTTATTTTCAGTAAACCTGTGAGCTTGAAAGGCTGATGTGCAAGCAGTGAGCACTGGTGCTCTAGTGCCACAAGAGTAAAAATCTTTAGTCAGCTGAAAACTGCAACAGGTTTGTTCAGTGGTGATAAGGTGATAAGGATTGTTCAGTGGTGATAGTTGTTTTGAAAGAAACTGGTGCCTGTTGTCAAAAGTCACATTCACCACTGTGAGTATAAGAATGTTGTTTGCCAATGTGTTTCTTGAATTGGTTCGTACTTACTCACATCCTAAAAACTGAGAAATGCCTGAAACTCAAATGGGTTTTCTTCTGAATAAAAGGAGGGGTGAGAACTTCCTCAGTGCTGCATGCAAGGTCTAAAGGCAGTAATGCTACACATAGTAGTTAAGCCTCAATGAGTTGGTGTAATACTCACAATAATGCAGTGAATACTGCAGACAGTACTTTCACTGCTAGGATTTCATGCAGCACACCACTGTATAAGGAAAACCAGCACTTGTGGAAGGAACAGCTCATTATTTGGGTTTGTATTGTTACATATGAAAAGTAAGTGCAGAATTCAGGGAACAGAAGTAAAGGAAAGCTGATTTTCAAGCCTGAAAATGTGACTGATCACCAGCTCTATATCATTCTTTGTGCCAAAAGTATTTGTCTAACAGCATTAAGCATCTGCTTGCCTGTTTCACACAGATGCTGTAAGTAGAATTTGACCTTTTGTTCAGCGTTTGAATATTTAATGTGAAAATATTAAGTTATCAGAAAGGCTGACTCTTTTGGGAAGACTGTTCAATTTTTATACAGCCCAAGTTGTTAAAGTACTTTGGAGCATGAACAACTTCAGAGCAGAACAAAGCAGCCAGTGCTAATGTGTAGAAACTCCAGAAGTAAATAACAGCTGTTCAAGAAGACTTCTATTAAATATGTATTAATTAACTTGAAGTGCATCACTTAAATATGTGAAGAGATTATCTTGTGTTAATTTACATTAAAACACACAGCACTTGTTAGCCTCATTACACCACCCTAAGTATATCCTAAGCTATCACCTCATCTTACACTGAGCATTTTGTTGGGTGTTGATTGCTTTCGATTTGCCCTTTTAAAATGTCAGATAGTGGCCTCCATTTCTTCTTGGATCTCTTCTTTCTCTCAGGTTTTGCTCTTGCATAGTTACTGTTCTTACTTGGGTCTCTTCTGTGCTGAGCAGAAAGAAAAATAACAATAGGTTGTGAAAATATAATAGTAATTGCCCACCCAGACTTCACTGGTGGATCCTGCTGTTAACCTGTGAACCAGCAGAGAATGTAAGTGTCCATTTGTATAGGAGAGTTATTTCATATGAAGATTCAGTATCACCTTTGGGCCAGGAAACATAAATAGTGACATGGATTCTCTTCGGTGAAGTTGTAGAGAAATAAAACACAGTGCTTCTAATAGTGGTATAAATCAATGTATCAATCTTCATAAACTCTCATTCCATCCATAAAACAAGTATTTAGGTGGACTTAAGTAAAAACCCATCTTTATTTGGGTGCTGAAAATATACTTGTAAGATTTTATTTAGTGTCATTTTAGCAGCAGATGCAGCTGCTAAGCTGTTCTGATCCATTATTTTGACTCCACAGACTCCCTGATCACAAGTTGGAGTCCAGTTCTTGTTTCCCACACCTATCCCAGCACACTCCTCACTAGGGGGAGACTGAGCAATGTGAGAACTTGCAGACAGGCCCTGGCAGAGCAGGAAGGGCAAATGAAACCAAAATATTTGGCTTTAGCAGTACCTTGAAGTCCTCAAGTTTCTACTTTGTATGGCTCTCCTGGGAGATGTGAGTGGGGCTGTTTGCTCTACTTTCAGGTTGTTCGCATCCTCTTCAGTTAAGACTGTGAATTTGCACCTAGGTTGTGTTTCCAAGATTGTCTTTGCTGTATTTGTGCTTAGGGTGACATTTTTTTCCTAAGTGAAAGCTGGTTTGCAAGGTAATTATGGCAATATAGGAAGTGCTGCCTGTAGAGATATCCAGGCTTGGAATTCACAGGCCTTTGGTTCAAGAGCAGATTTAGATGAATGTATCTTCAAAAAAAACCTTTAAAGGTGACTTAAACCTTCACTTACTTCACCCTGACATCCAGGCAGTGTTTGCTGTGCTGAGGAAGTTGAGTCTAGGAATAGAACTGACTGTGGCTTTTTTCTTGTGCATTTACAGTGCTTATCTTTGTGACCTAAAGGATGTATTTTTCAGAAAGGTTGAAGAACTGGGCTGAGAAACTGTTTTTGTGGGCTGAAATGCCATGGTGTGTAGTAGAATTGACCACCCCTGCAGTGAAGATGTTTTTCCTAATATCCAACCTAAACCTCCCCTGGTGCAGCCAAACTAAAAGGCCAGGTGTCTCTAGTGAAATCTTGACAGTAGTAGGTGCTTTTTCACCCTAATTTTTAAAAGCACAGAAAATTGAAGGTAGAAGAAAGTCTTTCTGCAATGCATACAGGAAAGCCTTTCACATGAGGTAAAAGGGTTGCAATTCACAGCATAATCCGATTCTTTGCTTACAGTTGGAAGCTCTAGAAGTAGTAGAGCTAAAGAGAGCCTAAGATGTTTCTTGTTAAACACTTAAGGATAGGAAAAGATGTGTGAGGGTAATTATCTTGATTAAAAAATTTGATCATCTTAAATAGGTATTTTTCAAGGTGCTAAAAAGGGATTTTGCTGATTTGGGCTGAAACTACTACTCTCTATCTATGTTTAACTCCTCTCTTTCCTGTCACTCAAATTTTTGTTGTTTTATGAAGTAAATTCAGTGTCAGCCAGCAAATGCTAGTGTTTAATAATTTCTTTTTTAAAAGGATGTCACTCTAAAAATGAGTCATGAATGAATGAGGGACATTAATGAATGGGACAGAGATGCTGTTTGGTGTATGGGTTCCTGGGTGTTTTGTATATTAAAATGCAATTTCTCCCTCTGTCCTACCACCTGTGCAAAGGGAGATGGAATATACAATGTAGGGAGTAGGACCTGCTGAATTGGTGGGTATTTAGGACCTTTTTATTACTCAGTGAACAACATTAAGTGTAAAAAAAATTATATATCTAAATTTGGCAAATCTGAAATGAAACCAAGTGTTCAGGATAGTAATTGAACTCAGAATCGTTTGACTTTGTGCCTGGTCACCGTGTTACATGTGCTATGTCATATTGCTTCAGAAAGGTCACAAAACAGAGAACATTGAAATTGTGTTTCATACAAATGTAGGAGGAATCCCAAATTCAGCAATAAACAAAAATGAAAAGGAAGGCAGCACAATAAGGGCAAGAAAAGATGCTTAAGTTTCCTGCAGTTCCTTCCTCATTGTTTATTCCAGCTTCCTGTTTTTTCAGTCTGCTTCTCAAGCCTTTCTTGTGCATATACACAGATTATAGTATGCACAAGAATAAGCTGAAGGCAGAAACTGACTTAATGAAGACATTCTTGTGAGAGAGAAAAGATTTTGTTGTCCACAGATGCGCAAAGAAAAACAGAAAAGCAGCTGCCCTTAGAAATGGAGTAAAAGTAGAGCTGAGTGCCACGTCATGATGCTTTACTCAAAATCTGGTGTGTTAAAAGTCTTTGAGAGCTCATGTTCTGTTGTGCAGGGGTGTAACCAAGAGGTGGAACAAAAAGCTTCTGTAAGTCTCATGTCTTAGATACTGTCCTGAGCAGTGCTGACTCTTTGCCAATTTTCAGATGGCAAATAAGGATAAAAGGAAATAGCTTTCCTAACTCTGGTATGGATGACACTGTTACTATTCAGTTTTGTGTTATAAATGTCTCCTTAAGACCAAGCTATTGAGATAGTCATGTGCTGTCATCCTCTTCTTCAGAGGAGGATTCTGAAGGGCAGAGGTCCTCAGCTCACTAGTTCCCATCTCTGTGGGAAATTAGTTTGTCTTTTCTGAAACCTTTGAGGGCAGGGACAGTGTAAATGTGGTGGAAAATATTGCGTGGCAAGTGGGTGGGGAGGTGAGGTGAAGTGAAGCTGAGATACAGCAGTTAAGTGAAGGCTTCTGGTCACTTGGCCTGCAGAGTTAAGGAGCTAAGGATGTTGGTTAGCAACAATTATTAAATTTAAGGAATATCTGCACTACACCCACAAGGCTGTGAGCACTGGCATCTGGGTGAATCGGGCTGGTTTATTCTACTCCTTGTGTTGTTTATCAGCTGAAGCGTTTATGAGAGCAAATGCAGCTGGTGGCATTTGGGCTGTGGAAATTATAGTTTGTAATATTCTTCTAACAGTAATTTGAGAGTTTAAAAAATTCTATAACTAATACTTCAGTCATGCACTGAAAACTTTCAAGTTTTAGGATCTTTTTTTTGCACTACCTTTATCAAATAGCCAAAAATTCTATAGGATTCCTCTGAATTACTAACCATGGCTGCAGCAGCATACCTGGTGAAATAGATCAGTGGTCCAGTCTGCTTTGACAACTCCTATGTAACCAAATATAGGAGAAAGAGAAGAGAAAATTTGTAGGGCTGGGTAGTGGCTTGTATTTTTCAATAATTTATCAAGATTCGAGAGCATAGATTTCCTTTGGGAAATATTAGTTCTAAGGTTTACAAAGTGCCTCAGTTGTAAATACCCATAAAAATGACAATTTGGTAGGTCATATTTATTCTTAAGCGGGTCAAAGGACATTAGCGTATTCCTACTGTATAAATCTGTCAAGTACAGAATTTCTTTATGCTCCCAAATCACAAAAGCACCTCTTACAGTCAAGGAGAAAGCATCACATTATTGCCAATCAAGGACAACAAGCAAGAATATTGATCTCTACCCAATAACTTTTGCCCTGCTCACTAAGTTTTTATTACTGAAACTGGACACATCAAGGGATTGGATTTAATATATACATATAGTGCTGATTTATTAAAGGAGGAGAAATATGGTCTGGCCTTACTTCTGGCTCAATATTTTAAGACTTATTTTGTTCCTTGCATGGAAGCTTTTTCTACAGACAAAGTGTAAAATTTCCAGCTAGTTCTGGGTGTGCACAAATCTTGAGCTCGCAGAGGTACCTTGACTTATGGGTGTACAAGCATCCTGCTTTTGGTGGCCTTACAGTCATGAGTCTTGATTTTAGGAGTTTATGTATGTGAAAGTGTATAGGGGGATTGTTACTTCAGAAAGACATCACTAAAGATAAACATCACTAAAGATAAGCTTGGGGAGAGAGGAGGGGAGATTGAGGGGCACAAAAGGTCTGGGTGATGTGTGCTGAGCTTGGTGTGATGTCTTGGCTTTCTGCTCATCTGTGGAGCTGTGCATGTAAAACCCTTTGTATAGGGGCTGTTTAGCAGTCACAGGTATTGGAATGAAGCAGAGGGCCAGCATCATGCATCTTGGTGTCCTGTTGGTGAAACTTCATAATTTTTGGTCATTTTTGGTTGATTACTACAGAGGAGTTGGCCTGCTCCACAAATACAGCATCTTTGAACTCTGTCCACAGTGAGAACCGTGGCTTAAGGCAGAGGTAGGATTAATCAGCTGCTTTTAGAAGGGATGTGCATCTACAAAACTGAAGAGAGAGTTCTTCACCACAGAATTACAGAACAGTGGACATGGGGAAGGAGCATCTAGTCTGACCCACCAGCTCAAAGCATGGTCAGTGAGAACAGGTTGTTTAGGATCTTGTCAGGTTTTGAATGCAAGGATGGTGTTTCCACAACCTCTCTGGGTAACCTGTTCCAGTATTTCAGTGGTCAAGGGTAAGCTACTGAGTTAAAAATACAGGCCATGTAAGTCAGCAGGACCAGATATCTGCTTATTTTGCATCCTAGAGAGCAGCCAACTCCCTCTGTAATTATAAGCCCTGGTGGCTTTTTACCTGTCTAGGCAAAAGATATGAGTTTTGATTGCTCTTTGGCCTTTGAAGAGCTGGTCAACGCTTTCACAGAATAAATGCATGCAGAAGTGCATGGATGGATTTGCTGCTCATGTTCATAATGCTGTGGAGAGAGCTGGAGAGGCCATACCCCACTCTCCGTCATTTCCTGATGGGGCAGGCAGAGGGACACAGCTGAATTTCTCCAGACATGTCCTTCCCACGCCAGACATTTTGTCAAGAGGTTATGTGCAAGGATTATGTGTTTGTCAGGATTTCCAGATGTCAAGTAATCCCAGCCTTTTCTCAGCACCAAAGCAAATCCTACCATGCCTGTAGAGCAAGCCTGACACTCCCTGGAAGTGCCCCTGCACGTGGTGTGCACACTCCCACTGCATCTGATGTGGCTGGGGGTCCTGTGCATGTGCCCTCCTGTGGATTTCCACAAGCACAGCAAATTGGATGTGACCCAACCATTTTGGATTAACTCTGCGTGTTCAGACCATCTGTGCAGCACATGTACCACTGGGCTGGTGGTGCTGTGAGGGTTGGACAGAGTGCTTCTACCACACAGCTCCTGGGGATGCATTTCAGTTTAAGAGGAGTTCAGAACAGGATCATAGCACAGTCAGACATCATGCTTTTTACTGGGAACCTCTAGGAAGAATTTTGCCATAGGAAGAAGCTGATTTTTTAGGTTCTTCAGCCTCCTGACTTGTTACAGGTAATTGTGTAGTCAGCCTTACCCTGCCTCCAGGGTGCTTTCCTATGGCACAGATTTCAGAAGGAACTGAGAAGGCAGTAGCTTTTGATTTTGCATCTGTGTGTCTTAACTAGAATGTAATTTCTTCACCAACAGGAATTCAAATCAGAAAGGAGCCCAAACAATGTGGAGTTGAGATGAAAATATGACCCAGGGTATGCATTGTCTACTTCAAGTGTCAGGTGGAAATGCTGAGTTCTGCCCGCTGCCTTTAAAATCACCTCTCAGAATCAAGCCTAGAATGAGAAAGTGACAATGACTTCAGTGTCACCTTTTCAGGTAAATACAGAAAGCTGTAGTTGCCAGAGCAGTGATGAATCATGATTTCCTTCCATCCAAAGAGCCTTGGGCTTTTTCCTCATTCAAACATTTAACTTACTTGCAGGGCTGACAGAAAAGCAGTAGATTTTTTTTTCCAAATATCCATTTGCCTTTCCATTTATCTACTTTGATCTAAAATATAGAACCTGATAGATGCCCTAGGTAAATCAAACATTTTCCGTCTGCCAAAACGGTTTTGCAAATGCTTATTTCATGCCATTACCATTTTTCTGTTTCTAGCAGTAAATCAAAAAGTATCAGCCATTCATCCACTTTAAAAGTAATGCCTTTCCTTAGCATAATTACACATACCCAGTGGAGATCTGTGTGCACAGTAAATCTATTCCTTTAAAAGGTTTCGCCTTAAGTACCACAGTGACATAAATTGGTGAAGCACAAATTTATTTATTTAAAAGGTTTATTCTTTTAACTGATCGAGTAACTGTTACACATCCATTGTTTGGTTTGGGTGGGGAGGGCTTTTATTAATGTATCAGATTTAATTTTGTAGCAGATGTTTATGTAGAAAGGTCTTACTCCTTACAGGACTTGTAGCAATTGATATGCGTGTGTAATTTATTCTCATTACTGGTTTATTCTTAACTGGTGTTCAGGGGGTCTTCACTGTATCTCTAGTAGATCCTTGAGAATTAAATAGTTTAATGAATGTAATGAGCAAGCCTGAAAGAAGTACACGTAAAGTAGAATATGGATTTGGGTATTACCTCTCCAAACTTGCAAATAATGTAAGTACGGTATTAAAAGGGAGTGAGAAATTGCCAAAAATAAATGTCTTCAAGTAATAAATGCCCCGGATGGTATTTTGGCAAAGCAAAGATTAAAAAAATGGATCTTTTCATCATTCTCATGTAAACTTGCTCATCTTTGTAAGTCATGCTTGTAGCTCTCAGGGGTGTCAAACCTAAAGCAGACAAGCCCAGCTGGTGGAAGCCTGGGAGTAAAATGATGAATTTTTTAGTAGATCTGAGTTTATTTTTAGGCTTTATAGAATTATGTTTCATTTCCCAGTGAGTGAAATTGTAGGAAGTAGCTTAGAAGAAAAACAAATTAAGAAACTTCACCAGAACAGAAAAAAATAGCAAAACACTGGACCCTAACTACAGCTGAGCACAACATATCCTGATTGCATTTGAAATTGTGGCTACAGTTTAGTCCTGCAAATATTTACATACATGTTCAGTTTAATGCATATGAGAATTCTTGAAACAAGCAGTAAGTCTGAAGAGACAACAGACTGCAGGTTCGGTTATGGCATGGGGAACTGAACTAAATTTCTAGTGTGAATATATTTTCTGTGGATATATTTTCCATAGTGCTGAATGTGGGAGTAAAATTCCAGGATTTTGTCAGGTTATGCATTAAAAGAAGTGTAGAAACATTTTGGGGGAGAGGAGAGTTTGTAGGAAGGTTTTGGGTCAGGAATCTTGTTTGGTTAGTGAAGATAATTTCATTAACACAATCAACATATTCAACCCTATGATTTCACACTATCCATTTTTGCTGGCATAACAGAAATGTCAGCTCTTTCCTACAGTTAAAAAAGAAACTGTATTAGTATCCAAGGCAAGTCTGGGAAACTGCCATGAACCTGGGATGAGGAGATGCACATGATAGTTACAGATCTAGCAAGGGCTGGTTTCTGCAGGAAGTTTATTACATGCAGCTACACATCCTCTGTCCATTAAGGTCACTCCTTTGAGATTTTGTTTCAAGTGAATTTGGCTTTTCGGGGTCTTTTCCAGTACATGGAGTCAGATGTTGCCAACCATCCTTTTTCCCCAGAATTGATGATGGTGCTGCCATGTGGCTTTGTCTGTGAAAGAAAGTGGATTAGTAAGTGACAAAGATGCCTCTTTGAATCCCATGTCCTAGAATGTGCTCCTGGGAGTGCTGAGGACTGCAGCCTTCCCCACTGAAACAGCCTCCCCTCTGTTCTGCAGTTGGGAACCAAAGGAGCCACCTTAAAGAGTGAGAGAGTACCTCAGCTTCCAAACTGGCTCAATCTTTGTCTTCCCATGCTGTTTGCATCGATGCTAATCAATGTTAATTATGGTAGTGGGGCTTGTGATGTACTCATTATAAAAGCCATCCTATTTTTCTGTGCTTGTACAGTCTGTCACACAATAGAGCCCTGATTGGGGTTCCCTAGATGCTACAAATAGCAATACAATTTGTTATAATAATGAATATGTGGTTCATGGTGTAAGACTACCAAACTCAGTTCATGGAGCTTGGAAGCATCACTTGCTAATTGTGATTGCTGTTACCACTGACTATGGCATTCTGGATATGTCTTGACAGTTGAGGTCTCAGCAGTAAATCAGTTAAGTTTTTGTTGCTGTTTTAATAGTTGCTTCTTTTTAAATCTGCATTTGAGTCTGTGAGTTTTGGTATAAATATATGCTTGAAGTTACCTGTGCTTAAAAACTCTTCTGATTCAGCATCCTCACTGTGCTGGGTTCATGATCCCACCACCACTCCATGACTGCCCTGGGAGCTAGTGGGTGCTGAAGGATGGTGTGCCAGGGTGTTTCTTTCCTAGGCTAGAGGTAAGAGGTGCTAGAGGAGGAAGGTGCTTTGTCCCAGGTGCTGAGCAGCTGCTGGGTGTAGTTTGTGACAAGGGTGCCCAGCTCCTGCAGGGGCTGGAAGCCCAGAGCTGGGAGCTGATGCTTTCCTTCTTCCTGAAGCTGCAGCCTCCTCCTCTGTTACCAAGAGCTGACACCCAAGAGGTGCAGTCTTCTATGATGGATTTGGTTCAGTCCTGCTGTTATCCTCACTGGAAATTTCAGCACCATTATTTAAATTAATTAATCTGTGTAAATAACTACAATTCATCCCCTCACTCTGTACCACCTTTGTGAGTTTTGGTGACTTATAGAGACTCTTTTTTCTTCTTCTTTTTTTTTTAATTTTTTTTTCAGAGAAAGTTTTCCACAGTGTTATTGCTTGTTACCTGGTTTGTTATGGATATCGGTTCCAGTCTCATTTTTTTCAATTCCCACCAGACTGCGTACTTGAATTTTAGTTACTTACATGCAGTTTAGGTGTGTGATTATCTGACTCTAGTTTTCTGCTAGAGTGCTGACCAAGCCTGTGTACAAAAATGTTTTAAATTGTTTAGATGTTGTATAACCTCTCTTGCGTGTGTATGTTGTTTTAAGAGGAACTCAAGTCAGTGGAGAGCTGCTTCTGTGTTTGCAATTAATTTAAAATATTTATTATAGCAGCTAGATTTTTCCGTGCTAATGGTGCTTTACTGAAATTTCATGATCTACAGCACACCCTAGTGATATCTGGAAATCATGAAGTTACACCCAGTCAGTTTTATTTCCTTTGTGGTGAAGCACATCTTAGGACTCCAATAAGCAAAGTCCAGGAAAGTAAATACCTAAATGCCTTTGTATCCAAGATAGGAAATGAGTTTATAAAGCAAAAAAAAAGCTTTAGAAACTGAGACTACAGGCTAGTCCTCCGTGAAAAGAACATCTGTATAATGAGTTCATCTGGCTTGCAATCTATAATGTTTGACATGTTTAACTACTTGGGGAAAAGCAGCCCAAGGTTATGTGAGAAGAGTGAGACATATCTCTTGGGTTCCTGTTTAGGCTGGAGAGAGCAACTAGATATAAATAAAAACATTGTGGAGAAAACCTGCAGGCAGATTTTATAGGTCAGAAGCACAAATGATCATTTACTCTCTTATAGCCAGAACATTAAAAATTAGGCTATGTATTAAATTCCTCCTTTTGCAGGATGTTAGGTCACTTGGTTTTTCAGGTGGTGGTACATGTATTTAGTTTTGAGTGGCCATCAGGCTCCATTTGATCCTGCAAGTTGTGTGCACCTTCCTAACTTTTTAGGCTATTGTCACTCAGTTTTTCCTGGATTTCCATATTTCAGTCACTTATTTTCTTCTGATTTGTCTAAACACAGGGACTGTCAAGGGTTCTGAATTGGCTACTGTTGACCCCATGATGGGGTGAGAGGAGAATGCAGGTTTTGAGAAGGAATCTGACAAAGAAGTGTAATTAAGTAGTCAAGAAGGAAGGCAAATATTTATCAGAGGTGAAATCAAACAGGTGACGTGTGGATGACGCTCAAACAAAGTGAAAGCAATATGAACTCCAGCTTGGTTCAGCTGGAAGATCTGATCCCATATCTCTGTTTCATGTACAGAGCATTCCTTGTTTATGTCAGGCAAGGCTGAATATGGGGTCCTGCTTTCTGGTTCTCTCACGCATGAGAAATCTGTAATACTTTAGGGAGAGGCAGGTTTCCTCTCAGACCTCTGCATTTCACTCTTGTCAGGTAATCCAAACAATAATGGAAATTAGTATTTTGTTTTATGTAAATAAAAACAAAAAGTTTGCAATAATTTATGGTATTTATTTAAATGACATGCAAATTACTTTGTGAAACTTAGGGGGGAAAGCAGCACAACTGAAACAGCACAATTGTTTCCGAGAACATTCATTTCAAATCCACATACAATATTTCATTCATGCTTAATTATTTCCCCAATGCTAGTCTAAGCATTACTAGTTTCCTTTGTCTTTTTGCTTTTGCATGCAGCATGATTAGCAAAACTGCTTGTGCTCTACCAACTCCTGCACATATGGGGTTTAGCCTCATTGTTCAAGGGGTGGAGCAACAAGCAATATGAACACTCATGCTGCCAAATTTGGCACACGTGAGCCCTCCAAAGTATACAGATACCACCCGTTTCATTTAAATCCCTGTCTATATTTTGCATTGCTACCATAATGGCAACTCCATTGTCTGGGTGTATTGTTTGTGCACTGTAATCCTGGAGGTTTCTGTAGTCGTCGTGTGCAGCTTATGTGAAAGAAATCACTTAGCTCGCAGTGAACCTGCTGGCAAAGGAACAGGCTATGACTAAAGCATGAGACCTGTGATCTTCCTGAAGAAAATATCTTCAGTACATTGCATAATTTCTTGTTTTCATTGACCCTGTTCTCAGGTTTGGACTCAGTATGTTTTCATCACCTCTGAGGCATGATGGGAGTATCAGCTGAAAAAAAGAGCAATGATGCTGGCTGTGGATGTGTACCCTAACAACATTTTATACACATCTCAAATATTAGCAAAGAGACACGGCTCCTGCTTGTCAGAAATTTAGGACAGTTGTTTATTCTAACTGCAGCAAGGTCTTGGCCTTTTATTCTTCCATGGTATTGATTGAATTGGCACATCCTGCTGTGCGTCTTTCCAACAGATTTTGAAAACTTAATGCTTGTCTGCTTAGGGAAGAATGAAGAATTTCCTGGAACTTATGGTAGAGAAAGAGCTGCCCATTTCTTTCCCTTTCTAGCATTCAGTCACCTGCCTGGGCAGTGCCCTCTTCTCCAGTGGCATTTCCCTCTTGTGATTGTGTATGCACACACTGTTGTCCATAAAGCCATTCAGCATTAGCTGTTCTTTGCAAACGACGCCCTTTACTGGTTTTGCATGTTCATAATTTTACTCCTGACACAGTCATTTGTGACATTTTTAAAGCAGTGGCTCCCAAGATGAGGGCTGCAGAAAGCCAGCAAAAGGTCCTTCTGTAGTTTGCAAAGTTTCCAGTTCATTTTATTTCCAAAGTCTAGCTCATGTTAGAGGACAATATAAATATTATATAAACACTGCCCTACTCTTCAGAGAACCCTGTTGCAGCCACATAGGCATTATGTGATCCCAAGGGTGACACCTTTGTGCTTGCATGTGACACTGAGGGGTGACCCAGGGACAGTATTAAAATCTGCTAAACTGTGTAAGTCTGAAAATCCCATTTTTAACTTATTTGAGCATTTGCAGTGACTTCTGGGAGCTTCAAATCTGGTTCATCATTGGAGAGAGTGATTTGAATTCACCTTTTCATCTTTTTGCTTCCAACTTACCATGATAAAAGAAAATCAGGTAATGTAATCTGTACAAGCTGGCCTCTTTCACTCTACTACCCAGCTGCCTGCCACTTCCCCTCCTGCCTGCCACATTATCAGCAAATCCAGGAATGCTGGACAGAATGATTCTCTGCTCCTTTGGAAAACTGGGCCTCTCATTCAGCACCTCTGGAGTGGGTGTAAGGTTGGAAGTGAAGTCAGCCAAGGACCCTTGGCTCTGATGGGACTGAAATCAGCTTCTTTGCACTTAGAGTATATCTCCAAAGTAATGTGTTGGGGGCCAGAATTACACACAGCTGGACACTTACTGTTCTCAGACTACAGAAGCACCAGTGCACATCTCTCACACCACTGAACAGTACCAAGCATGGAAATGTATTGCTGATGTTATTCCAGACACCTTCAAAGGTCATCCATCCTTACTCATCTAAACTCAAATGTTTTGTTCCTTAACTGAATGTACAATAGGCATTTTAGATCTGATTTTGACATTTGTCTGCTTTATGTGTGTCCATTAATTAGAGTTTTGACAAAACCTCAGGTGCACTATTTTAGACAAACTCTGCAAAAGAGTGGCTGTAAGAGATGGGGATTTTTTTTTTAAGCTTCTCTCTGGGAACCTTTCTAGCTCTTCTCTGGTATTTTGTGTAGCTATTTTTTAACCAGGTTTTTATTTCCACATCAGTGTTCGTCCATGCTATAACCTATAAACATGTAAGCTAATTTCAGGACACTGACTTTTACATTCAGATTGCTTTAGCTTTTTTCTGAAAAGGTCACAAAATTACTATAGCAGTAAACACAATTAGTAAATTAGGTTGCTGAGGAAGTATAAAAGCAGTATAAATGACTACTGGACTACTGTAAAAGAGGCTAAAAAAGCAGGAGATAGGTTATTCCATGTGCATGCCTAAAGTACCTTTAACAGCTTGCTTAGATAGTGCTAGCTAGCAATGTGTGCTCTGTTCCAAAGCACTAGCCTATATTTTTGGATCATCTTTCAAGACTGAGATGATATAAGGCAATTTATAGTGTTTTGTGACCTTCTGCACCAGTAGTCCATCTTTTTGGCATTGAAACTGATTTTGCCCAACTTGGCATTTTATCACCTAGGAGTGCATGGGGAGATCAAAGAGACACCTTTTACAGCAGCACTGGAATGATTTAGTTCTGTCACTCTGTTCTTCAAATTCACTATTTCTTACAAGCTGATGAGGCAAACCTCTTCTTTACTTAATACCACATAAGGTACATTGAAAGGCTGTGAAGAGGCAGATGTTCTATAGCTTCACTTCATATGCAAAAACCTGTTATTCTTTATTTGCATTCAATTAGAAGTCAGACCCCAATGAATATCTAGTGTAGGAAATGGGGGAAAGATTTGCCATCAAGCATATGCTTTGCTTGTAGTGGATCTCAGTAACCTGCTATTGTGTCTTCCTGCAGTGATTTGGTCATTTCTACTGTAATATTTACACCTTCCAGCTCAGGGGTAAAGAGTGTTCATAAGTGACAACTGGAGTTATGTTCCTGCTTTTAGAAATTTTGCCTTTTCTTGTTCCTTTTAAAAAGCCATTCTGCAGTTGCAAATTTCCCTTACTAAGTAGCTCTGTTTAAGGTTTTAAATGCTGTAGCATTACTTCCATATTCATTTTTTTTATACAGTTGTGCCTTGTTTGATCCTGTGGAGGCTCACCATTCTCCTGGGAATCCTGAGTATAATATGAAGAGCTCAAAAGTTACAGAACTGTTGTGTTGTCAAGAAGGGAAGGTTCAAATGATCACTGTAATATGAAGCAGAAGTGGCAGACTCTTCCAGAACAGCTGCTGTGGTTGCTGTGACCCTGTAAGAGCACACATACCAGGGTATTACAGTACCTAGGGAGATATGGAAGTTGGCTGGAACCTGAGAAATCAGATACAGGGTTAAGCAAAGCAGCTTTTCATCACTGCAGCACAGGGTTTTCCAGCCTTTGGAGGGGAACAACAGGAATCTCATACTCTCAGAAACTGGGATGTGATTAGAAACTTGCTTTGTTACATCCTCCATCCCCTGTCTTTTCCGTGGCTCACTCCTACCACATGTTCTAGAGAACACATGCCATTTCTTCCTTTTTCCTCTTTTCTCTTTGCTTTGATCTAACATTAAATTAAACCATCCTCACCCATATCCAAGCAATGCAATGACACAAAAGGAAAACCTTGAGAGGTTGCAAACTTAGAAAAACAGATATATATTACTTCACACATGCCTCAAGTTTGGAATGTTTTTTTGTCCTGCCATTGTGATAATAAAAAATTTCAAGACTTTAAGGAAAAAAAAAAAGTGTAACAGATGAAATGATGAAACTAATTCTGTCACATACAGTTGCCTAATCCTCATGTTTTCTCTGGGATTCTCTAGCATGGAATAAAATGTAGAGAAAACCTTTTTTTTGTGCAACAAGATTGTCTCATCTTGGAAAAAAAACCTAAACAACTCTGTCAGGGTTTCTTGTGAAGGTAATAGGTGTTTCAGATAATTGCATCAGGTGTCTCTGGACAGTTTCTCCAGATTTAGCCTGCTTCTGATGAGCATTTTCTCAAGATGTACTAAAAGACAGGCTGAAAGCCAGAATGAATCATTGTTTTGGTAGCAACAGCCCCTCTGCAGCTGAAATCACTTGTGGTGCCCCTTGGCCTATCTCTTAGTGTGTCAAAAGCTGTGCAAACATGAAGCTGAGGAACAATGAAGAGGCTTGCAGTCATTTTGGGTTCTGCTGTATGTTAGGGAAGCCTTTGACAGAAATCTGCCAAGTGGCTCATCAGACCAGAATGACAGTGCTCCACTGATATGGTTGATTTCTGATGCCTGCTTTTGACACACAATGAGGATTTTTGGGGGCAAAAGCGAATGTGGTTTTTATCATGATTTTTAAAAGTGTGGAGATCCTAGTAACCTGAAGAGGAAAAATATATAAAACATCCTGATACAGGAAATGAAATAGTGAATCAATGCTGATAAAAGGGATGGGGGAAGAGCAATGACATCTAGTATTTATTAAGAGCCGAGCTCACTGCAGTGAATAGGGAATCACAGAATGGGTCAGGTTGGAAGGGAACACAGTGGCCCCACCTCCCTGCTCCAGCAGGGCCATCCCAGAGCTCACAGCACAGAATTGTGTCCAGGATTGTTGTGGAATGTCCCCAGTGAGGGAGTCCCCATGCTCTCCGTGGGCAGCCTGTTCAGTGCTCGGTCACTGCTCAGGAAAGTTCTCCCTCATGTTCAGGTGGAGCTTCCTGGGCATCAGTTCCTGCCTGTTCCTCTTGTCCCATTGCTGAGCCCCACGGAGCAGAGCCTGGTCCATGCTCTGACACCTCCCTTTGGACACTGACAGACAGGGATGGGGTTCCTTCTCAGTCGTCTCTTCTCGAGGCTGAGCAAGCCCGATTCCCTCAGCCTGTCCTCCTAAGAGAGATGTTCCAGTCCCTAAATACAGAGAGAATGCAGTGAGATTATTGACAGGATCCGATGTGCAGCAGGACTGCCTTGAGCTGCTCTCACTCCGCCAGCTCCTAGAATTAAAAAGCCCACGAACGTCTGTACCCAGGGCAAAGCTGTCCCTGCCTGTGTCCTGGAGGCCCTTCCCAAGGTGCAGGTGCGTTCCCCAGATCCGTGAGAGGAGCTGCGGGCACTCCCGAGGTGCGGCTGCCGCCAGATGGAGCCGCCGGGCAGCGGGACCTGGGCGAGGAAAAACCCGAAACAGCGCCGGGATCCAGCCCGAGCCCACCGAGTGAGAGCTGGGCTGACACACGAACATCGGTGAGTGCTCCCCCAGGAGAGGAACGGGCCGATTCCATCCGATCCTGGCTGGGAACCGCGGACACGACCGCATCTTAACCCAGCGGATGCAAGAACCAGATTCCCTCAAAGAACCAGATTCCCTTAAAGAACCAGATTCCCTTAAAGAACCAGATTCCCTCAAAGAACCAGATTCCCTCAAAGAACCAGATTCCCGTTAACCAGATTCCCGTAGAGAACCAGATTCCGGTAAAGAACCAGATTCCCTCAAAGAACCAGATTCACGTTAACCAGATTCCAGTAAAGAACCAGACTCCAGTAANCACGACCGCATCTTAACCCAGCGGATGCAAGAACCAGATTCCCTCAAAGAACCAGATTCCCTTAAAGAACCAGATTCCCTTAAAGAACCAGATTCCCTCAAAGAACCAGATTCCCTCAAAGAACCAGATTCCCGTTAACCAGATTCCCGTAGAGAACCAGATTCCGGTAAAGAACCAGATTCCCGTTGACTGCAGCTGAGTGAGCATTTGCATAACAGTGTAGTGCGATTGCAAAAGCATGCACAGCATTAAAGGATATATACCCTACACATTATCTTACATTCTGATTTTAGTGATTTCTATTATACTAAAAAGCAGACCTAGTAAATACCTACTGATGGAGCCCTAATAACCCGTGTGTATTTTTAACTGGAGTAGTGAAGTAATGATTCCATTTGGCATAGTGATAAAAATTCCCTCCTTTGATGGTTGGCAGACTTCATTGCTTTTAATTTTGCCCCTTGGAAAGCTGCTTGCAGCTGGAATTTGGGGTGTCACATTTTAAAATGCACATGGCATTTAGGTTCTTTGCTCATTTTAGAAATTGCATTTGTGTTTTACATCCAAATCATAAAAATCAAGAGCATCAGTAGACCTGTAACATTTTGAGTTGTTACACAGAGAGTTATTTTATGTGATCGTATAAAGCATGGGGAGGTTAAGAAGTCCCCAGTGCAGCTGCAGGAAAGGGACAAAAATTGTGAGTTATATTTCTCCTTCATTTTCTCATCCTGCATTTTCGATTTCTGAACAAGGAACTGATGGGAGATGGTTTGTCTTAAATCAGCAATGAAATCATAATTAAGGCTTAGTTTACAAAGCCAAAACCTCTGTTATTAACCATTCTTGAGGAAATGGCAGCATTTTTAACATTTGGCAGTAACTTTTCCAAGACTGTACTGATATTGGGAACCAGTGTGATATTTCAGGAGCCATATGTGACACAGCTGTTTTAATGCTCGTTTGATTGCTCCTGGTGCTCTATCAGACTAGCACGCTGCATTTTACTGAGCTGGTGACTGAAACAAACATGGATGACAAGCATGCAAAAATATTCTGAGATTAAATTCTCAGAGTGGGGCCAGGCACCGTCCTGTGGCAGGCAGCCCCTTTCTTCCTCCTTTATCCCAGTTCAGATGGGACTAGGATGTTCTGTTCCACAGCCATGTTCCTACAATCATAGCATCAGTGAATGCTTCGGCTTAGAAGGAGGCCTTGAGGAACATCTTGTTCCAACTCCCTGCCATGGGCAGGGACACCTTCCACAATTCCAGGCTGCTCCAAGCCCCATCCAACCTGGCCTTGGACACTGCCAGGATGGGACAGTGCCTGTCCTTCCCTATTCCAATGCCTCACCACAATCCAAAACTTTTTCCTAGTGAAAGCAATGTGAGGGAGGTGTCTTTAGAAACAAACTGTGGGCCTGCTGGTAGATTAAGCCAGATACCAATGGGTGAAAGAAGCAATGAGGGGAACCAGAAATTCCAGAGGAATTCCACTAATTGACACAGACTGCTGCTCACCCAAGGCTGTGCTAAATTCTTGGACTTAGGAGAAAAAGAGCAGGATACACATTAGAAGAGGCTCTGTATTAAGCAGTTTGGGAAGTCTGTACCTCTCAAGTACCTCAGCCACTGGGAAACGAGAGGGGAAATGGGGCCAGGAAATTAGGATAAAAAGGAGGCTGCATCCTCTAGCAATTTGAGAGACCCCATGGGAAATGCTCCCTTTATTCAAATAAAGCTACAGAACTTTATTTACTCCTCTGTCTCATTTTTGACCATAAACCTCTGGCATCGTGACTTAATTTCCTGACACTAATCTCTAATTTAAACCTACTCTCTGTCAGTGTGAACCCATTCCCCCTTGTCCTGTCACTACAGGCTCTAGTAAACAGCCTTGCCCAATCTTTCCTCTTAAGTTCCCTTCAGGCACTGCAAGGCCACAGTGAGGTCACCCCGAAGCTCCTCTTCTCCAGCTGAACAATCCAGCTCTCCCAGCCTTTCCTCGCAGGCGGGGCGCTCCATCGCTCGGGCCACCCTGCTGCCTGCTCTGGGCCCGGCACAGAGGCCGAGTCCAGCCGGGCCGTTCCCCCAGCCCCGGGGGCGGGCGGAGGCGGCGGCACTCGGCGGCGGAGCAG
>WBNO01023723.1:5847-16928 GCA_013400575.1 Peucedramus taeniatus | reverse complement strand
AAATTAAGTGAAATTAGTTGTCAGATTCAGACACGGCACAAGTTGCCAATTAAGTAGTATAGTGAATGACTGCTATACTTCCATACAAGTACTTTACTTTGTTAAGAAAGGAAAAATGCATGCAATTTATCCAGAGGGGCGAAGAGCTGGTAAAATCAGGGTTGTTTTCAGGACTCTTAACAGATTCAAAAATATTTTTGCACAAATTATCCTAACAAATACAGCCTTTTGGCTATCTTCAAGTAAGAAAATAACTTATGTTGGAAAGGGCCTCTCTCAAAGCATGGCCCCACTCAAGGCCAGACTGGATTGCTCAGAGCCTTACTCAGGGGACTTTGCCCAGGGACTGTTATGTCACTACCACTAGGGATGAAGCAATCTGCTCAAATCTTTGGCCATTCCAGCTATGAAACACTGTTGCTTTATATCAGCCTCTGAAGATTGCAGAAACAATATATAGATACCTACAGGTTTCGCAGATAACAAGACAAAAAGAAACTGACATACCAAGAAGTCCTTTTCAAGAGAAAATAACATCTAATAGTTTGGTTGTGTAAGAAATAACACTCTCACTTTTTGTCAACAATCCAGCTCCCTATATTTGATCAAGACAAGCAAAGGAATTAAGACACTTCTCACCTTTCCTCCAGGTCCTGATTCACAGCCCAGCTCTTCACAAACCCTAGTTGCCAGACTCACTGCTGAGATTCTTCGGGGTTGTGTGCAAACAATGTTGCATTTTTTCGATCCTTCATCTAGCAACAAGTCTTCCAACAAGAAATGGGGCACCTGGGTACTCTTCCCACTACCTGTTTCACCAGCAACAACAACTACTCGATGTTTTTTAAGGGTTTCTACAATCGAATACCTGTGCTTAAACACAGGTAACTCCTGTCTCTCTTTCAGAAGCCTCTGGTATCTAGAGGAGCCCTGCAGCTTCTTAAACAAAATCCTCGAAGGTTCCAAATTATCTGCATCTGAGGCCTCAAGGGAGAGACTGCTGAAGTCCTCATCAG
The DNA here is from genome assembly GCA_013400575.1 of Peucedramus taeniatus. NCBI lineage: Eukaryota > Metazoa > Chordata > Aves > Passeriformes > Fringillidae > Peucedramus > Peucedramus taeniatus. The sequence goes on along the minus strand of WBNO01023723.1, from coordinate 15,912 downwards.
AAACCAAGTTTTCCCAAGAATCTTCAGGACCCTCAGACAGTCTTGGCTGGTTTTCAGATTGTAGCTGCTGTTGCTGTTTCAGTTTGTTTAACAATTTAGCAATAAAGGTATCACGCGGTTTGTTAGTTTCTATCTTGCTTTCTTCTTCCTTTTTCTTTTCGATATCCCTCCATTCTAGCCAGACATCTCGGTAGGTAGGAGGCAGCAACTGATGAACTGACTTATGGTGAAAAAAGCAGAAAATAATGATATTATGTACTACTTAGTAGTATCACTATTCTTAATATTTTAAGTGTAAACAAATGTCAAAAGATTTGACAAAAAAACAAGTAGGAAACCATTTTAAATACAGAAACTATGAAAGCAGTAATATAAATATGTCAACAATATGTCTTTATTTTCCATTAGCTTTCAGTTTTTGCAAGACTGAAAGTATAGCTTTACCAAAAAATATCTCTTCTGCATGCTGCAAAGCATACACACAATTAGATAAAAAACAATGAATATGTAACAGAAGCAAAGAATTTAATGGGAAATACTACATGAAACTATTTTTAGAACTTAACTATAGACACTATAGCAAAAAAGTGCAGAGGTAGATTCAAGGCTAAGAACAGTAATACTGCTAAGAAACTTACTTGTCCTTTGGTTAAATGGTAGAGTGCCAAAGTAGCAGCTAGATGTTGTGCTTGCATGCTATCTTCTGTTACAATTGTAGGACACATTACCATTACATCATCTGATGACTTGATAATCCTGACCCTTAAAGAAAAATTTCAAAAGCAATTATCTCAATTTTCTGCAACCCAAAGAAACAGAAAATACCTATATGATATAACATTTTCAGCAAACATTCCAGCAGTGAATTTGTGTGGGGTTTTTTTCTCTTTACAAATATCTCCATTTTCTTCAAGACAGAATCACTTATATACCTACAAATTACTACTAAGGGTAGGTGCTTTGGAAGAAGGACCCAATGTTTGTGTGCTTGTAACTACTTAGGATAGATCAACATGACATTTAATGATCTACTAAGATGCAAACATCTGTTTAACAGATAAACAGCTGTCAGAGCAGCAGCCAAATCTCCCATATTCTTAGAAGTGGCAGTCTGTTAGTGGTTTTAAGCTTGAGCAAGAAACAAGCTCTTTTACTTGGTTCCTTCAAGAAACATGGCTTATTTATAACTTTGTGTCTGCTTTATTCATACATCTTAATATTCTACTCTACATCTCTGTATTTTAGACTTGATTTCTAAAATAAATTTAAAAGTAAGATACTGCACTGTTTTGCCCATAAATCTATGGTAGCATTGACACAAATTTTCAACTTCCACTTTATTTTAAACAATTTTCAGAAGGGTTTTGGTATTCATAAACTAGAATCTTTGATTAAATATGTTACTTTGAATAAGAATACCAAACATAAGTTGTTTGAATCTATCTCAGGGGTGCTTCAGACTAATCTTTCATCTTTCAGCAGTACACAAATAAGATTCTAGTGAATGATCCCATAAAACAAGGATAAGGGTTTTTTGTGATTTTGTCTAGGCTAAGCATCACTTTTGCAGAGCTATCTAGAGTAAAATACCTCCCTGATGGACTAACAAAAGAGTTTGAGTTAAACACACTATACTAATATAAATCTTTATCAACAAGAGGGAATTGACCAGAATTTTAATTTTCAAATTAACCAAAAGGCAAATGTAAAAATTACAGGAAATACATACCTACATTTCCAATATTTTCCAACGGGAATTTTTTCAAAAGAGGGATTTGGGCTCTTCGGAAAATTCTTTCTGCACCAGTCAATCAAAAACTGTTTTGGAGATTTACCAGTCCAGCTTCGAGCACTATAATCAAAATTTCTTATATCTAGTGGTTCTCTCTTTTTCACTGCAAGAGCAGAAAAACACATTCTAAGGCCTCCTAAAATCTATTTTACATTCCTTTGTAATTTTTACCTTTTATTCACATGTATTTAACTAGAGAGCACACTTTTCTGAAATGTTTTGCAGAAATACAAGTACTGATGATCCATCACAGAAACTTCCGCTTTTCCTACAGAAGTATCTGGTAGAAAATTAATGACAGTATTTTGTTATCTTTGATCACCCAGTAATTTTAGAAGTTTCAATTAAGTTTGGTTATTAGAAAATATTTTAACAGTTTGAAGATTTACAATGAAAATAGTTTAAAAAGATGAGAGTGTGACTGAAACAAACTACAACTGAAAAAAAAAAAAAGAAATCTAATTTTTAAGACATGACAGCATGACAAAAATAGCTTTCAATGTAATCTGTTAAAACAAGTACAGAGCCTTTAAAGTCAGCTTGGTCATGTGACAGACTGTATGCAGATGAGACCCAGTTGGGCAGGAGTGTTGATCTGCTGGAGGACAGGAAGGCTCTGCAGAGGGATCTGGACAGGCTGCATGGATGGGCTGAGGTCAATGGGGTGAGGTTCAACAGGGCCAAGTACCAGGTCTTGCCCTTGGGTCACAACAGCCCCAGGGAGTGCCACAGGCTGGGACAGAGTGGCTGGAAAGGGCCTGGGGTGCTGGTGACAGCAGCTGAACATGAGCCAGGGTGTGCCCAGGTGGCCAAGAAGGCCAATGGCATCCTGGCCTGGATCAGCAATGGTGTGGCCAGCAGGGCCAGGGCAGGGATTGTCCCCCTGTACTGGGCACTGGTGAGGCCACACCTCGAGGGCTGTGTCCAGTTCTGGCCCCTCACTGCAAGAGAGACACTGAGGGGCTGGAGGGAGTCCAGAGAAGGAGCTGGGGCAGGGTGTGGAGCACAAGTCCTGTGAGGAGCAGCTGAGGGAGCTGGGGGTGTTTATCCTGGAGAAAGGAAGGCTCAGAGGTGACCTAATCAGTCTCCACCACTGCCTGAAAGGAGGTTGCGCCCAAGTAGGGGTCAGCCTCTTCTCCCGGGCAACCAGGGAATGTCAAGAGGACAGTGCCTCAATCTGCACCAGGGGAGGTTCAGGCTGGACATCTGGAGGGATTTATTCACAGAAGGGGTCATCAAGCATTGGACTGGGCTGCCCAAAGAGGTGGTGGAATCACCATCCCTGGAGATGTTTAAGGAACAACTGAACTTCACACCCAGTGCCATGGTCTAGTGGGCATAGTCGTTTTTGGTCAAAGGTTGGACTCCATCTCAGAGGTCTTTTCCAAGGTAATTGGTTCTGTGATAATACCCCTTCCTTTCCCACAATCAGAGCTTGTTCACTCAGCACTGCAAACCTAGAAAAACAAGAACTAATTCTGGAAACCTGTGGTATGATTCAAGCTTGTACTTAAATACTTCCAACGCACCTTTGTCTTCCTTAGCAGCACCATCAGGTTTTTCAAGCAAACTCAAATTCAAAGTGGTTTCTTGAGGTTGAGGTGAGGGAGTTTTTTTCTTTTCATTTTGCTGTTGGTTTGAAATCTTTATAGCTGGATTAAATAATGGATGTTCCTCAAGTACTGCCATTTCTGTCAGAGAGAGAATATAACTTATACTCACCAACTGCTTAAAAACCAACTACATTAATTCATACTGAGTACCCAAAATCAGAACTAGTGAAATTTTACAGTCTTTTTAGAATTTGACAGAGAAAGAACATATTCAGAAAAGCCTTCATTTCACAGAGCGGCATAAAAGATAATGAAATTATCTTCAATTCAATCTGACTCCAAGATTTAATTGCCTAACAAACATGCAGGCCAGAAAATAAAACACAGGTAACCTGCATAGCTCTACCTTGCTGAATTCGTCTTATTTTTTCTTGTGCTGCCTTCTGGCCTTGCTTGTCTTTGTCTTGCTTGGAGGTGCTTGCTTGTTCCCTTGCTTCTGAAAGCTTGGCAGACAGATGTATATACCTCTCATTCTATTTCAAACAGAATTATTAATTACAAATTGAATATGGTATGCTTGTCACTTTCAATGGCCTTAATAATAAAGTGCAGGTTTTTTACCCTTTATACCAAGCTTACAAAATGGAGAAACAATGAGTTTTTATTTAACTAACAGTCAAAACCTCACAGAATTTGATAGTAATTCACTCAGTCTCATGGAAATGTATTTTAAATTTTTTTTTCCCCACATATTACATTCAACATTTTGAATGTAGTACAAATAATATGGAAAAGGAAAAACAACTTAGAAAAGAAGAAGCTTCAAGAGGTTTTCCTCTTGTAGCCCGATACATTACTGGTTACACAAAAAGTTTTCAATCCCCAATTTGTAACAAACAGATCCACCACATGCAGATGTACCAGACATATCAGTTTTCAGAAAGACTTCCATGAACCATTATTCTGTCTTACTGGATCAAATTTTTCTTCATCTGTCTCTTTCACAGACTCATCCTTCTCTTCATCGCTCTGTTGCTCAGCGTATTGCAAAATCCATTCCTTCATAGTCAATTCTTTCTCTTTCCTCACATTAGTTTCCTAAGAAGAGCAATAAGTTAAAATAATGATAAAGTATGTGAAAGCAATGCTTTCTTTTGCTAGCACCTGGGAACTACTATTAAGGTTTTATACATAAAATATATATGTGTATATAAAAGAAAAAAAACTTTCCCAACCAGGGTGAATATGTGAATATCCCACTATACACCGAAACAGATCTTAACACTAGAATAACTATCATTACTGTAAGAAATTAAATCATTTGCAGGGAATCTTTGTTTTCTATTCTAAGATTAAATATCCACAGAAATCAAAATACTGACAGTACATAGGCAAACTTAAACCCTCTTAAGTCATAGAGAGTGACACATTTACATGAACAGAATAAACCCATTATAGGATAAAATTAAGAAATTAAGCCATAGAATCACAGAATGGCTTGCATTGGGAGAGACCTTAGAGATCATCTAGTTCCAACCCCACTGCCATAGGCTGGGACTAGGCCAGGTTACTCAGTGCCCCATCCAACCTGGCCTTGAACACTGACAGGAATGGAGCATCAGCAGCTTCTCAGGGCAACCTGTTCCAGTGTCTCATCACCCTCACAGAAAAGAACTTCTTCCTAACACCTAATCTCAATCTCAGGAGACTTCCTGTGCTTTACAACTAATATGAACTATGAAGAACCTTCTAGACTCTACAGAAAAATATCTTTAAATTACCATTCCACTGAAATTAAAATGCAGGTGACAATTATTAATCACACAACATTTTCATAAGCTTTCCGCATTAGTGCTGGAAATCAATGTAACTCCTGTGTTTTAGAAAGTTTTGTTTTCTCTTCCTCCCCTACCCCAAGTAACTGCAGATTAGATTTTCAGATTACCTTAGTTCCAGGGCCATTTTCCTTCTTTTTGTTATCTTCTAAGTGAGGTGGCATTACATGTTGTGACACGGCGGAACAAAACTTTGCTCTAGGTTTCTGCTGCTGTTCTTCAAATTGCTGGCTAAAACCTTCAGGTAAGGCATCTTCAAAATAAAAAAAGAAAAAAAAACTCACAGAAGATATCAATAATAATTACAGGAAAATACTTTAAACTGTGTTGGGAACCAACCAGAAGAACACAAACTGAAATAAAAGTTAGGCTTTAGCATTTATATAAGATAGCATATTTGCTCATTGGACATCCACAGAACTCCAAGGGTAGAAACAGGAAGACCACAAGATTCCATGCACTAGAACACACCAGAACCAGTCAGCTGTCCTCTATGAGAGGGACATGGTTGCAACTACTAGTCTTAGAGGAACACTGTATTTAATTACTATTATGAAGTAGTAATGCTACTGCTTATCAGGTCCTATTTCTCTTCTGTCAAAAACTATTTTCTGTCACCATACTCACCATTGGGAAGGTTTAAACAAAGCCAGTCAAGTGCAGAGTGGAGATCACCACCATATAAAAGTGTATTTTTCATTGCTTCTTCAATATGCTCCGTTTTAAAAGAGAATCTTTGTAAAGCCATGTATACATCCTATAAATAAGAAAGCCAAAAAGATTAGGATTTAATCTAGCAATCTAATATAGGCTTGCAAAGTTCTACTTCCCATGTATCAGCTTTAAAAGGAAGTAAACAATGTGCATTAATGGATGCAAAAATGAAGCAGAAAATTCTGTTTTTCAGAATTTATATTTTCTTTTTAAATAGGCACGCATAGGTATCAATAAATCTATAGTCCTGGCTCTCTACACAACGGATTTTCTAACTATGTAAAGACAAACATATTTACTTAACATAAGTAAAGACAATTTTCTTTCTAGGTATATGGAGCCAAAAATGTAGGAAACCTAAGACATTCAGATTAAGTATTATTCCTCTATCTTGTCTGAAAGCTCTTGATTTTAGTGCCTGAATCCATAAAACATGTGCCTTTCCTAATAAGCATACTTCTTGATTTCACTTAATATAACTATTGAAAAGCATGCTGTCTTGGCTTGTACTGCACACAATACCATTGATGTAATACACACAAGTGTAATATGACATTTGATAAAAATTACAAAAGATAAACTACTCTAAATAAAAAATGAAAACTAAGATTTTGAACTGTACCTGTAGTTTCTTTGCAGTCAGTCTTTTGGAAATCATTCCTCTGTCTTCATTTTGGTTTTTATGGTTATTGATCACATCGATAATCCTTTTCTCCAAATTACCATTTATCATTACCTGCAAAGAAAAAGTGAGTTGATACAAGGTAAACTCTGGAAGTTTTAAAGACATGTCAATGCACTTCATGACTAAGAACACAACAATGCAGAAATCTCTCTGCCATTCAAATCCCAATTTTTCAAGCTTTCTGTAAGTGGCCTAAACATCTCTTATGAAAAGGACACTTTTTCTTCCACAAGCTATACAGTTTCACTTGAAATAGAAGAGTTCATTCCTTCTTACTAAGAAAGCCCATTTACAATTTCAAGGAAATTTAGTATGTTAAGGGAAATACCATAAGTAAATTAAAATTTTACTAAAAAAAAACCAAGGCCTTTCTCCTCGACTCACATAAAATAATTTGAACATCAAATATCCTCCTTCCAATATGTGATATCCTCCTTCCAAAACGCCTTAAAAAACAAATTTAGTATAATAATTCTAATATTTGAAACTTTTCTAAAACATGAACCTATCTTTAGTTTCTACTAAGTTTGTTATATAAAATCTACATCCTTTCTCTGACAGGAAGAAAGATCCATTTGCACAGCAAAAGCCCTGACCTAACTCCTAAAATAGTCTTGCATACAAAGTATTATTTGTTATTTAAAAAAAAAGACATTATCCTACTGCGGTAATTTACCCCTATTACTAGAGGACACTCAAAACCCTGAAGAAAATCAAACTCTAAATGGTCAACTGTCTTGTACATTAATGCAGTTTACATGCACAACCTAATACTGAAAAAAACCTGAAGAAATATTTACTCAGTTAAAGCAGTACTATGAAAATCAAAGCTGTTTTATGTAAAGAAGATACTTGCCTTAAGAACAGATTTATCTAGATTTGCAGCAGCACTGGAATCTGTTGTTGAACCAAAACTGTAAGTTTTTGGACCTGCAAATTGCAAATAACCATCAATTACACAAAAACCACAGAGAACATTGTTTAATGTAGCTAAATAAGACCTAACATAACACGGGTTAGTGCAAACTATTACACTAACTTGCCAGAAACTTGCAGGTACTTAACAATCGTAACAATAATCAAGAAAGGCCTCGAACAAGGAACAGGGAAGAGGGCTATGACAAAATATAAAATTCAAAGGGTATAATGAGAGGAAATCAAATTGACTGTTCACTCTGAACACTGAAAAAGGATTACCAAATAGGGAATTAAAACAGTAATTTCAAAACAAAGTAAATGGCAGTTTCAAAACAAGAAAGGCTGTTGAGGATTTTTTATTACAAAGTGCATAGCTATGTAACAGAACCCTTTGCCAGTAAAGCTATGGACAGTAGACATTTACTGAGGTCCAAGGGCAGACAGAACAGCTTTGCAGGGAAGAAATCAATTGATATGGGAGAACACTGAAAAAAGAATTACATCAGTTTCAGGGAGACCCCAAGCCACAGCTGGTGGAGCCTGTAAGAATATCCTACAGCAGTATCACTGCATGTCTGATCTGTTCTTACCTAGGTATCTGCTTTTGTCCCGTACCTAAGAGAGAGCACTGGCTTACAGAAGCCTTTGGTCTGCTCTGGTGATTCTTAAATACTTTTCATTTAAGAGGCATCAAAAAAACCAAACCCTAATTCACAAAGTTTATTGTCATTAGAATGACAACACACAGCTTGCTGCAGAATTCCATCACTTTCAGAGCACATATACTATGTCTGGTACTGCAGAGGCAGAAAGAACCTGAGCAAGGCCACAGCTTCCACCAGTCTGTGGCTGCATGCTGCTCCAGGAGGCACAGCTACCTCCCAGCAGCTGGGCTGGGCAGCTCATCCCTGCTGGACCACTTGCAGAACAGCTCTGGGAGAGCCTGCTTTGAGATCAGACCAGGTTTTTGTAACTGCACTTCAGAAAAAGTACGGTCCCCTCTGATCAGGAGATACAAACAGCTGTCAGCACTCAGAATCCACTCACTGGCACTTACCAGTGGGCTCTTTAAAATACACCAAATAAGCTTTCACTTACACTGGCTGATTTTTCACCACAGTATACAACCTGAGAGAGAAGCAGGATGTTTTCTGAAGAGGTCTGAGCACCATAGTTATTGGAGGAATGGAGGACACAAGACACACTTAGTAGAGCCCACACTTGTAAAAGCAGAACACATGAACAGGTTTAGGAAGCTTATATTACCAGATTACAAGACTTTTTCTTAATTAGTGGGTATCTCAGATGTCCTGGCCATTGCATGATTTGCTCATGTCTGCAACACACGCTGTTCTAATATTATATGGTATCTGAACTACTTCTGGCAAAGCTGGCTTATTGAAAATATGCATCTCACAATGCTTCAGAGTAATAGTTTTTAGACTGCACTCAGAACAGTCATCCCTTATCTAACACCACAGAAGTGCCTCCAGCCCTGCAACAGGTCTTTCAAGACAGAAAAAACTGCCCAAAATAATCAGAAATCCACATTCTATTGATTTTGACAATATACAAAACAAATACATCAGAAGCTCCGGGAAAGACAAAGCCTTCCAAACACTTGTTTCACAGGAACTTCTGATAATCTAATAACAAAACTTTCTGGAATTAACTCAACGCATCAACAACACCAAGACTTATCTGCTCAGGGACACCCCTGACAGCAGAATCACAGAATAGCTGCAGTTGGAAAGGAACTCTAGAGTAATCACCCAACCCGGTACGGCAGATGGCCTAGAGCAGAGGACACAGGAAGGAATCCAGGTGAGTTCTGCATGTCTCCAGAGAGGGAGACTCTGTGACCTCCCTGGTCACAGCCTGTTCACTGCCCTGCCACCCTCGGAGTACAGGAGCTCTTCCTCCTGTTGAGCTGACACTTGTCGTGTCACAGTTTGTGCCTACTGCTGTTCACTCCAGGCACCACTGAAAAGAGTCTGGCACCATCCTCTTGGCACGTAGCTTTTAAATATTCATATACATTTATGTGGGCCCCTCTAAGTCTTCTCTGCACTGGCCCAGCTCCCTCAGTCTCTCCTCATGAGGAGCTGCATCATCTTTGTGACCCTCTCCAGTTGCTCATCGTCTTTCTTTTACGGAGGAGCCCACAGCTGGACACAGAACACCAGACGTGGCCCCACTAGAGCCGAGCAGACAGGGAGGAGTCCCCTCCTCTGACCAGCCAGACAGACAAGGCTGTAGCCAGGCCCACCCAGATTAGGAGCGGAGCAATTCCAGCTGTCTCTCCCGACGCTGGGAAACACCAGCCCCAATGGCCGGCCTCTCCCCGCGCGGTTCGCGGCAGCCGCGCCCTCAGGAGCTCCCTGAGGACACTGCCCCTCCAGCCACGGCACCCTCAGCTATGGACACACACGGCGTATCGCCCTCCGGCACTGCACGGCGCGGCGCGGCAGGGCAGGGTACGGCCGCTCCCGGGGCTCCGCGGTACCTTGTTTGACACGCGGCTCCTTGGCGGCGGGCGCTGGTCGCGGCGGGACGGTGCGGCTGCCC
>WBNO01023719.1:35015-65398 GCA_013400575.1 Peucedramus taeniatus | reverse complement strand
TGCCTACTAAAGCAGGCTTGGCAGTTTGCTGTAGAAAATATTACACATTCACTCCTTAGGAACAGAATTCAAACATCAATCCTGAAGTACACTGAAAGAGGGAGCAGGTGCTCTCAACAGCCCTTAGCTGAGAAAAGCACACACTCCTAGCTCAGATTACTTATCCATGTGCTTGTATTGTACCAACAGCAGCAGCATGGGATCAGGCATAGTGTGGTGGGTAATTTATATTTTAAAAAGTACAAGGAGACAGAACCATGACCAAAAAAATGAAAAAAAAACCAAACAACATAAGACAGGATTTTATGCTTTACTATTCAGCAAAAGAGGCAGAGCAAAAGCCTCTTACAGAAGCTCTGAACTTAGCAAGTACATTGGATGAAGCTTGTGTGCAAGTTTATCCAGTCCACTGAGAGCTCCACCAGCAATTGTCTTTTCCAGACTCCTGGAAAATATCAGAGCTGCTGCACATCTTTCCATTATATTCTGCCATTCTTGGGAAAACTTAGTTTTCCTCATAATTCCCTCCCAGCCACAGTAATCCTTGGTCTTCTGATACACTGACCAGCTCTGTTTCCTGGAGCCAGTCACTACTTCTGTGGCTTTCTGCTGGAAATCAGATCATGAGCCCTCAACAAAGAAAAGCCTGGGAGACACTACACCCTCTACTTGTGCAGTTTTAAGAAGCAAAGCCACACGTGTAATGCATGAAGCAGAATTATTCCTTTACTGGTGTTTTAGGTCATTACTGTAGTCTTCTCTACAGGACAAAAAGAATGCAGTCACCTCCAAATGGAAATTTCTACTCCTTGCCAACTTCTTAATCTGCAGAAATGGAAGAGACAACCCCACACAGGGCAGGGAGTGGGGGCAGAAAAAGGGGGGGAAAAAAAGACTTCATAAATAACAAGGTCACTGACTCTCAAAGGGATATCAGACATACCCTGCTGAAGGCAAAGAAAACTTCGCTGAAGTTTTCCAAATAATTGACAAGAACATTTTCATTTCCTCATCATCTAACTTCTCAGACTGGGTGGAAAAAAAAAAGCAGGTTTTATACTCAGTCTTTGTCAGCTATGGCCCAAGAACAGGTTGGAGATAATATCAGACAAAAACAGTACTACTTTCTGTAACTGGGGTTCCACATAATGCACCCTGGCCTCAAAATATGAGGAAGGATTTAATATTTAAAAAAACTGTGAGGTCTATTTGGCTGCCAACATACTTCCAACCAAATCTCTACCACACAATATTTACAATCCAATTCCACACTTCAAAACTTCCTGTGGACTTCTTTGTACTTTCAGCTATCACTGATCATTGTGTCCCTCCCTAAAATTAACCTGTTTATGGACAAGACCAGGGCTAATTTCATTATCACTTTGGCAGCAGTTTCAGTCATTATTTTACATATCTTCAACAATCTGGTAATGAGCCAATTCTGAAACTAAGTAAATTGACAACAGGCAATATGGGAAATATTTTTTAAATGTTATAAAAGTATGCTTTGGAAGAGTTGATGATCAAAGTACGCATATCAGCAAATAATATTCTCATTAATTTTCTCATGATGGAAGACAAAAACCACACTTTTGCAGTGGAAGAGCATTTTAAAGTTATATAACCAAAAGGCTGAAGTATTAAGCACCACATTTTCTAGTAAGAAAAATTAACCAAGTATTTTACTTGCAGGCTCTGGGGTTGACCCAGCTGTCAGGAGAGGGCAGTATATTCTGAGTTTTTACTCAGTATCATTCATCACCCCTTTACACAGATCTCACACAAAACCAAATGTGTGTGATGGAAACACAAAACAAGCAATTTACAAATGTAAAAAACACATGGACACGTTGGAAAGGTCTGTGGGGGCTGTGGACTCTCTATACTTCTCAGGACCTGAGAAGGTCCAATCATAAATGGAATCCCTTTCCTTGCACTCCTCATGTCACCAACGACCCTTTATTTTCACTGGGCATTTGATGTTGTCTTGCATGTACAATTTTGTTAAACATGGCCTCTGTTCTAAGTATCACACTATTAACAGCTCCTTATGGTTTGATTGAACAAATCCTGTTCCACTGATTAGAAGTTGTCTGTATTACATAGGTTTGTCTTAGATTTGTTTCACTAAGTCCAGGCTATAACAGCTTCTCTCACCCTGTTTCAATTCACAGTGCTTGATACTCAGCCTCATCAGCCTCTTAAAGGTTCTCCTCCTTCTAATCAAACCCCTAGAGGCACTTGAGCAGCTAACCTGGGTGATTACAGGCATCACTGTTGTAATTTTCTAAATTGTAAATGCTTTTTCTTAGTCATCAGTTTCCATTGTGTAAAGTTGCCCAACTGTAATGGAAGTTACATGCAGAAATATTGTTGAAAATTTAATTTGCATGCAAATCTGCCCACTTGCCATCCTTTATTGTGAAGTGTTAATGCAGTCACACAGTGCTGCACTCGTGGATTACCAGGATTTTCAACCAGGCACTGTGACTACAACCACTTGAATGTACCATCCTGCCTTGCTCCACAAACATTCCTATTTAGGTTCACCACCCACAGGCTCCTGCTTGCACACACATATTTTCAGAAGTACACTGTTGACTATATGCTCCTACATTTAGTCCTGCTCACAGTAGCTACAAAATTACTTTCAACCATTGCAGTTGTGCCAAAACTGAAATACATATTTTAAATATTCAAATTTTTACTTCATTGGCCTCCTTTCCCTTTATTTCTCTCAGTCAAAAAACAAACAAAAAAAGCAATCCCACAATATCTGGCATTTTCCAGTGAGATTCATCCTGAGCCTTGACACCTGTCTGTTGTCAGAGGTCTTTCCTCTGCCTCATTCACCCAGACACTGAAAGAAAGGCAGCTGCACGTGCTGCACCCTTATTACTGCAGGCTCCATCAGCAGGTGCCTGTCATTATCACCTACCAGCTTTCCACTGTGATTTATTGTATTAAGCAGTTGTAGCTGTAGGTAATTAAGGAGTACCACTCTGATGCTCTGATGTGACTAATAATCACCACACAACTCCTGTTACACTAGAAAAAAAGTCTTTCCTCCTCACTTCCTAGGATTTGCTCAACACAAGCAGCTGACTTGCTGCTTCTTTTAATTCCATATTCTACACTTGCAACACTCTGGATCCAAACTAGTTTCAGTAATTTTTAATGCAGCACCTGTAGACAGTGCAGCTGCATTCTAAGAAACTAATTAAAAAATGTACACATATTTATTCACAAGTAAAAATAATTCTCAACAAATGAGACAACATTTTTGTTTCTGAAAGTATTGGTCTTCCATTTTTACTAATGCCAGTGCCCAGAAGTGCATTCTAAACGTAGGCATCTCTATACCATAGAAAATACAAACTCATCTTCTGTTCGTGGACATTCACTGAAGTAACTTCTTCGAAACCTGACTGAAAAAGCACAAATGGGAAAGAATCACATGTTTAGCATTTGTCTCTATGGGTTTTCAGTCTAATGAGGGAGTGCTCCAACCTACTCTAACTTGCCTCTGCAGAATCCTGTTTTCTTTATGGAGAAAATATCCCCACCCCAGAGAACAAGAACTGCATGGCAAAATCAAAGATAATCCAGACACCCATTTCAGGAAAAAAAACCTTAGACCTAAGATCTATTAACTGCAAGGAAAGGAAAACACTTGTTCTAATGAACCAATAACCATATTTTAAACATTTCATACCTGTTTTGAAAGCTGAAACAGAAGGGTCAGTGCTAACAAAATACATGTACCCATTCTTCAACTGTCCACTAGAGAAGTGTTTCTATGGTTCATTAGCTATTGGTACAAAAAAGCACTTCTAATAATTCAGTAACATATAAGTGAAAGACCTTTCCAGAAACCATTGGTACATTCCAGATTTTCTTGGAATTACAAAGATGTAACAACACACTCAATTGTGTTTTGGGTTGTTGGGATTTTTTTTTTATGTTTACCAAGAAAATTTACAGGCTCATTCATTAAATCACAGGATACAAGACACTGGAAATGGAATAGGTCACTAAGGGTCAAGTATTATTTTTATACATAACTCAAGCATTGTCCCTGGAGTAGGTCTGAATGATATGTGAAACAGTCCAGTAATGAGTGTTATCACTTAATTTGGCATTCTTATTTGAAATTCCCTTCAAAGCCTCTCTGTGTGTTGAAATAGCCCAAAGTGTCTTTGAAACATTCTATTACTACTATAATACACAATTTCATAACAGAAGAAAATTGTACTTTTCTTTCTGATAAGTTTGCATTAATTGAGATACTGAAAGAAACTTTGGAACACCAGAAAAGTCAGTAAATATTTTAGCTTCCACAGAGATGCAAGGCAAGGCAGTTCAATTTTATAACCGGGACCTGCACCTAACAGGATTTGCAAGTTTAAAGAAACACACTGCAATTCTGGCTTTTTACAGTGCTCATTTAATTGAATACACACACTGAGAAAAATATTTAAAATAAATTAAAGATTAAAAATTTCACTAAACTTCTGCTTCTCATTTCATGGCAAAATTCCACTGTTAGAAGGAAAACAATATTTACTGTTCTGACATACCTGGCCTTCAACCATATTTAGAACTGAGCTGGGGCTGCAGAAATAGAGCTGACCAAAGACTAACAGAATGGTGTCTCAGAGTCTTGAAATATTGTTCATTTCATTTTTAAAGTCCTTATTCAAAACAACAACACATGTCCCCAGTGCATCATTATGTCATGCATTAACTACATTTACTCAGAGGAGTTATTCCACCTCTTCCCTGCTTTCAGGCAGAGGTCACTCTTATCAAAGAAGGCAAGAGAGTACAGTTTACAAATCTTTGTGCATTAAGGCACAAAGAAAAGAATATGAGCATATAGATTTACTTCAAGTCCTTTGAACACAGCAAGAAGTATAGCTATAAGGCAGTAAGCTTAAAGCAATTGATAAATTATTAGGAGAGAGACGAAAAATTGTCTTTCACAGCAGTTTTCCAGTGACCTTAATTTTTAGATTCTTTGCACTTCTGGTCACAGAGTGTCCAGTCTGGCTCCAAGCCCATGGCTATACTAACTCAGCAAAGCAAATTTTACAAACTGGCTACCTGGAGCATTCCTACTTCCCAGCAGGTGAGCTGGTCATGGAAGATCTTAATTATTTACAGGTCAAACTTAGCTAGCCAGTCCCAGTTCAGGTACAGTTGTTAAGTACAGGCTAGGCTGTGCTCTGGGTGTAGTTTGAACTGATTTTTGTTAACACCTCTTAAAAAGATTTTTTTAATATTTTCTTCAGTGAATTACAATTAAAGATTTGTCCTACTTAAACACTTTTGCATGTCACACTAATCCATATACAAGCCCCCCACACAGAACAGAATTCACATTAAGGTACAGTTCCAGCATACCTTACAATTCAGTGTTAGAAGGAACTCTACATAAAATAAAGACAGCTCCTCAGTCTTTTCCTCCACTAGAATAAAATCCTCATGCTGTTTTTCCAGAGCAGAGTTCTCAAGATCTATCTGCTGTTCTAACAGAGCAGTAATTGCCAAGCACCTCCAATCTAGGGTTCAAGCAAAATGATTCTGAGCAGCTCCACATCCTTTCTCAGGATGTCAGCATTGGCCAGCCTCTTCCATTGCCTTCCTGTGCATTTTATCTGTGCCTTTATCTTTTCCTCCCTTTATTTTGCTTTATCTATTTTCGACAATAGTGACTAGCCCAGTATAACAGCATTATATAAGCTTTTTACCGTGCCATGTTTTGCTTTACAGAGTGAGCATAAATGAGGAAACACTAAGTTAAACCCTGACAGCCAATGCTGGATGTATCAGCTTGGCCTATAAATAAGCACTGATCACCTCCATTTTATTGAACTCATTTTCCAGGCAAGCAAAGACCACGAGATTCCTCTGCAAATTTTCCCTTTACACTCTCCAGCAGTGCTGCTAGTGTCAGCTGCGACAGATTTATGGCCTATTCATTCATGGGAACAAAAACCCTGCCAGGGCTGGTCATGGAACACGCAGTAGCAGTTAGTTCAGAAGATAACAGCTGCAATACCTCACTTCCTTATTCAGCACTCTATAGCACACACTACTTGGGAGATAATAAATGCTTCTTGTTTGTATTTCTTGAGTAATATCAGAGGAAAGGGTCCACATTACAACAGTATGAAGTGGCACTGCAACACAGGGGGATTAATCAGTGCTTTCAGTGTATTTATTCCTTCTCTGCCTTTATGGTTTTATAACTGACATAAAAAAAAAAAGTTGCTCTGCACTGTTTTTATATACTGTCCCTTCCAGAGATAGTCAAATATTTAATTTTTTTAATCAGCGCTCACTTAATTTAAAAGGTTGCTTTGAATTATTTTGAATTCTGAGGTCTTACATGTAGACATTCACTGTCAGAATTAACCAGTTATTTTCCCTAACACCCAAAGCCAAAAAAGCGCTTTAACTAGAGATTATTAAATCTGCCAGATTCCTTGTGCTATTGTGAGAAAGCAAACCCAAAGATGTAATAGCTTTTCAGATAGTCTCTAGTTGCAGTAAGATGTGGTATCAGAGAGAAGAAGTCAGGCTGAGATCATCACTGCTTGTTTTGGAGGGGCTGCTCCCAGCCATCAGTGGTGGGAGAGGTGCTCTCAGGTGGGGGGTAAAAGCTGAATATTTAAACCAAGCATTTTTAAGTTGCCTTCAACCATTTCTCCAAAGTGTTGCTGCAACTCCACCTCCCCTTCCTCTGCAGCAGCCTCTCTGTGCCTCTGAAAAAAGCATGATGGAATTACACCAGCTCTAATCAAAGCAGCATGGGCTGAGAGCAAGACCCACTTATCTGCAACTAATGCATATTTTCATGGTCCCTTTGAAGGGAATACCTCAGTGACATGAAGACCAAAATGAACTTGGATCAATTTGTGATTTTCATCTTTTTGCCACTTTCTATTGCAAAATAATGCCCAAATAAAGCCCTGAAATGAACTCATAATTACATTAAAATCAGGTTTTACTGAGTATTTTTTAGCCTAGAGCATAATAGTCAGCTCTTAAAGCTGGCTCAGGAGATCAGAACTTCTAATCTTGGAGAGAATTTTCAACTTCAGTCTTCTTTCAGAGCCACAGTGCCCAAAACTTAAGCATATGGGGGTGGGTTTTTGCTTTACCTGAAAAAAATGCATAGCAATTTCTAATATAGTGATGTAGACCAAAAGCATTTATCATCTGAACTTCCTACAAGCTTTTACTGGAGCCATGATCCACTGTCCCAGTTTTTAGTTGGATCAAATGCATCTAAACACCATGGCAAATGGAGCAGATTTACAGTAAATGTGGGAAACATGGGAATGAACAAAAAGCACACTATAAAATAAAATCATTAGTTGGCCTAATTAGAAAATTCACCTCTCTACCAAATCCCATCTGCCTCAGCAGAGCAAGATGAACAATGATTCACCAGATGAGACCAAAGGCCTGGAATCTGCAGCACCTGAGACCCCAACTGCAGACACAAATGCTCAGGAACAAAAAGATGCTTCAACCACAACAGCAACACAGCCCACAAAAACATCTCTGTGCAGCCTCCTCCAAGGCAAGCACGGGCCCCAGTGGGCCCAGCCTGGGAGATGCAGCTCTGAATCTCCTGTTTCAGCCTCTCTCAGTCCAGGGCATGCACAGAAAATATGGCATCTCTTCCTGTAACTATAGTCCTTGCTAATCAATCACATTTTATGGTGTGGCCTCTGGCTCAGCTCGTAACACTGGAGAGAAGCAAGAGCAGCAGTATAAAATTTTGCCAATTTAATACTCCTTCCTAATTTTAAGTGGCACAGTAGGGAGGGGAAAAAAAGGAAAAGAACTCAACAACAACCCCAAGCTCCACCTGTATTGAGGCTTAAAGCCTCTGTGCTGCTCCCATTGGGTAGGGAAGAAAGGGAGGGAGAAAATTGTTTGTGTATTGAAAATGGGGAATGTAAGAAACTAACCACTCACATGATTCATCCTTGCATTGTCCTACCCTGGCAATATAAATCTAAATATACATACATATTTAATTGTACAATATTTATAAAGAAGCTTTTATGAAGCAGGCTTATTTTATCCACTGAAAATTAGCCACCCCCTGCTGTAAAAACTGGATTTTTTTGCCACACTCAACATAGAAATACATCCATTCTTATAATTGTTCTTTTCTTTCAAATCACCTAATATAACAAATCCTAGAAGACATTACAGTGCATCTGCTAAGCAGTCTCTTTATGAGTTGAGGCTTCAATGCTTTAATGGGGAAATTGCCTGATTTAAGTAAATCATGTCACCTCCACCCAAGTAATCATATTTGCTGCAGACTTCTGCTGACCTCATCTCTCCAGCAAAAACAAAAACACATTTACATTTTCAGCTTGAGATATTTGGTTCAAATGATTTACAAATAGGTTGTAATGGAAACTAATTTTAGCCTACTCCAAAGATACTATTTAAGTTCTCTGTTGATGGTGTTTACAGATATTCAATTATTGGTTACTGTCACTTAAACACAAATAGCATGTTTTTACATAAAACAAGCAAGTAACTTGCAAGATCATTTCTTTATAGGTTACAATATTTTGAAAATGTTTGTTGCAGGGGAAGTAATTGAACATCTAAAAAGCTAAATGTATGTACTTTCTACAACAAGAGGTTCCAGGGTGGTTTTGTATATGTTGTTTTGCCCTCTGCTTCATGCAGGAATCATTTTGAAAGCAACTTCCCACAGCATTATCTCCATCATAACTTTTCCATGTGAAATGTTCCAAAAAAATCTAGTTAACTAGTCTTGTGATATTTCAGGCAAGTTTTAAACAACAAAATATAAAACCAATTATTTTTACCCCAATCATTTTTCCCATATAGTGGCAAAAGCCATACTGCTGCCTGATAAGGGCTAAGGTTGGAATTTCCAAGAGCACAGCACACCAATGCACAGTGCCCTCCAGACTATCAGCCTCACAGGTTGCCTTTTCAGCTGAAATGAATTTATTCATCATTCTTACTTGGTCATGGATTTTCCATGTGCAAACACAACTTCTAACCCATAGCTAACCTACATTCTTCTATCTCAAATTCTGATGCAAAGAACAGAAATAGGGCAGGGGGTTGGAGTTGGAGGGAGAAATCCATGGAACTTGCAAGAAATGGCAACTTTCTTGTATGGTTGTAACTTGTGTGCAATTCTGGAGACATGAAACCACAGGAACTATTCAATAATCTAACCTAATGGGATGCACCAGAGATTGAAAAGCTTCATTCAGCTACTTCCATTATAAGAGTGCAGCCACAGTACTGTGAAGAGCTACAGAGACTTATTGAAACTTGTGTAGGTCTGGAGAATTTTACAGTCCTTTACAGATCATAATAATTTCAATTTTAAAAAAATCTTAAAACCATTTCCTTGTAATAAACAGAATATGGTTTTAAGTACTGATAAAATGAAGTTGTTTGCCTTGGATTTATACTCCCCACATTTAGTTACCAATCTGAGGTACAAAGGTGAGATTTGAGGAACTCAGACACTGTTTCCCTCAACATACAGGCCAAATGAGACTCAGAGACCCAGTGGCTTTTTTCCATCACATTAGGGAAAATATGTTTGGATCATAATCCAATATTTTCTTCCTTTTGAAACCTATTTTCTAGGTTTCAAAACAAACACTCATTTGTTTTTTGTTATTTCACAGAGACACTGGCATACTCAATTTTTTTATAAGACAGAAAAACCTAAATCTCTGCTATAAGAAACTCATAAGGCAAAATTTACACATTGCAGCCTGTAAATTTAAAGTGAAAGGATGATGTATAACCTCCCATTTACTCATATTGACGTTTAAAATGACCTAAATAAGTAGCATAGGGTCCTTCAGAAAGGCTTCCTTTATTTAATTCCTTCTTCAGCTAAAAGGATGAAGTCTCATGTGTAGTTCTAGGGGATACTATTTCTTCTCACTAAGAATATTCATTAGAAGAAAAAAGGAAGCTAAAAAAGAGCAACTAAGCAAAACTCAACATTTTGCTTCAGCTTCATATCTTTTGTGCAGGGCTCTCTCCATTACAATTCCCTTTCAAGCATTTACAAAAAAGATTGGCTTGTCCTGAGTTGTTACAGAAAAATCAAAAGAAGGGAGAGTATGAAAAAGCTTCCACAGGCAGTAAACATCAAGGTGATAACAGAAGCAATATAAAGGTGATAATTGACCTCAGTGGTCAGTTTAGCCTAATATTCTTTCCCTGGTACTTGCCTTTACAAATAATTACATGTTTATATAAGTTCTCAATATGTCATAATGTAATATAATAGAAAAAAACCTTTTCCTAAGTATTTTGTTATCTTCCAATAAGAAATTAAATCAAAACATTTCTTGGAAATTTACAGTAACAACTCTAGGTCTTCTTGTTACCCACCTGCATGTCTAAAACACCTACTAAAACAATAATTCCACATGAATTCTGGCATGGGTTCCTGTCATTCTAACCAACAGAAGAGTTTTCATCCCATATCCATCTCTTGGTTTAAACTCTTTCTCAAATTCATTGCATATCCTTTGTTCCAGAACTCACACAAACAGTTTCTCATTGCACCAGGAATGAGCTAAGTATCTTTTCAATGTTGTTTTGCTGCATTTTTTCCCAAATTCATACAACTTTGTATGAAATCCCCTTTCCCAGGGCTTTGATCCCCTAAAAATGTACATACAACATGTTTTTTAAGAAGCCTTCCACAGCTAGTGACAAAATGTATCACTTTTAAAATATACTGTCCAATTGACAAAATTTGCCTGTTATCATTCTCTTATCCTTAAATATCCTTTCTCCTATGGATGACAGATTTTGTCACATTTTCCTAGGTACTATAAAGCCCTGTCCTGCAAAAGACAATATTTTAGTCCCTTCACCTTTAGCAAAGAGCCTGGGTTAGCAGCTTCATTAAAAAAAAAAAAAAAAAAAGGAAGTAACTCAGCATGTCTATGCAGGAAGGTTGTTTTAATATTGTCCAGTAAAAATCAACTTCAAAAAGTCAAGCACGGGATTGAAGAATGTTAATAATAATAGAAAAGTTGGAAGGGATTTTAAAGATCATCACACTGCACCCTCTGCCATAGAGGAGATTTGGTTTTAAATTTTGCACTGTCAAAAGGAAACAGATATATTGGTTTTGATATTATTTCTGTGCCTTCTGACTAGAAAGCTCTTCATGTTATTACTATTATTTCAGTTATGTGAAGTCACCTGAAGTTCTTTTGTCATCTGTTTCAGCAGTTTTTCCTGCCTCCCTCCTTCCCCTGTCCTTTGTGGAGTTGTCTGTAGCTGCCCTTTCACAACACATTCTTGTAAAGATGATGGTGGAACTCTCCTGCTCACCCAGGACCTTGTTACTGACAATTACAATTAGTGTGTTATCAGGAGCACTGAAGGAAAAACCATGCTACAGTCCCACCATGGGTTGTTGCCTCTTCAATTGCTTATACTGTTGTTCTTGAGGTCTTGTTAAAATTATGCTTAATGACTGCTGTTTAGATTCGTTTATCATGAAACCTTATACACAGGTTATTCACCCATTTAGCTTGCCAACTCACTTCTGTTATCCTTCTTTTCCATTAACTGCCTGTTAACAGGAGTTTTGCCTGCACAAATAATTCATTTCTTACACTGGCATATCTTTATTACAGAAATAAATATGTATATCACATCTATATCACACTTTTTTGCTAATTTATGCCAGAAGAGTACAGTTTGTGTTTTCCCTGTTGTTTTTCTTCTCAATATTTTCAGGATATTGGCTGATCAATGGTGTTCTGATCAATACAGAGATTAAATGGAAGCATGCATTTCACCAATAGATGTTTATTTGTGCTGAATAGGACAGCTATTCCCTTTGAAATATTTTCAGTTTGGCTGCTCAGAGTTAAGGGGAATGTTCACAGCTTATTTTATATTCATTTTTCTAACTATTATGCACATAATTTAAAGAGAGCTGTGACTATTACTTACAAGTTGGCCTATCCATAGTCATTCTGCTCCCCAAGAAGTGATTTCTCACACTCAAGCTGGTTTTACTGAATTACTGAGTGAAGCAGTGGGGAGTGCAGAATTCAGGGATAGCACTCACCTTCATGTACATACAATTTCACTGATGCTCACTGGCCAGGTGAAAGGTCTCTGGAGAACTGAGGTTTCACAATGCCAAACCTCAAAGAAACAATCCACTAAATGAAGAACACTTTCCCTTGGTATCTCCTAAAGTATCAAATTTTTTTACTATCCCTTCCCTTTGCCTTTTGTACATGCAAAAATGAAACAAAATCAAAGTCTCCCCAGTCAAACACACTGGCCTGTTCCCTTGTAATATTTTATCTGATTCAGTAAATCCTCAGAAGATTTTTATAACTACAAGCACATGTGATTGTCTACTTTATTGATAAATTATGTCTCATTTTCTTCACATTGTATATCAAAGATACTGAACACTCCTCAGCTATAGCCAGGAACAAATTTCTGGGCATAACAACTTCCAGGCATACACCTCTTTTCACCCCTACATGCACCAGACCACCACACACTGAACTGCTGCTTTGAACAGATGGCACCATCTTCACTCAAGGAGCTTTGCCACTGTCAGCCTGTGTGCTGATATCACTGCAGGCTTTCTTACAGCAGCCACTCACTCCAGAACTTGAATTTACTGAATGCAATATTATCATAAAAGGACTGCATGCATGCAGGCACGGAGGGTGTATGCAGATTCTCTCTTTAGATATATTTATCTATAAATAGACACAGAGGCCAGAGTTTTCTGGCTCTGAGCAGACAATATTCCAGGGCTCACTCTCCCAGGCTGTGGGCAGAGACCCTGCCTGGTGAATTCTGGCTCATGGCACAGGATGCCCCTGGCACTCACAGGTACAAAGTCATTCTACCTTTACTCCCCCATCTCCAAACAAAACACCTTGGAGACCCTAACTCACAGTGAATGCTGTTTCTGAACAGAACTATATCACAACACAGAGGCAAACTGCCTGAAAGCCTTCTCCTGTCCCTGATGCTGCCACAGTGAATTCCCCAGGAGCTGCAGCCTTCACATGATTTGTCTGCAATGGCACCAAAAGCTCGTGGGACAGGCAGGGCAAGGGACAGGCTTTGACTCCAAGAACACCAGCATGAGGAAAATCAATTTCAATGCTCAAGGGAAGAAATTACTGCTAAAGAAGGTCACCCACCACTAAAAGTTGTTCTATTATCATGAAGTCTTGGAAGGAATCCTACAAAAATTAGGTAACTGTGGAGTATGAGCTGGTAATCTATAAATAACCTGGGGTAATATAAAAGGTAAAGAAAGAAGCTAAACTTTAAGTCAGGTAATATTTGCTTATGTATATTTGTTCTGATAAGAGTTCAGGTAAGATACTGTTGATACCAGAGGACAATAATTTGTACTCTGCACAAACAGTAAAACTGATACAATGCAAAGATGATTCATGTCAAGTTGGGATTGCTGCCAATGGAGCATGGAGCAACTCACTGAAGAAAATGGTCAAATAACCATTTATTGGAACCAAGAATATGCCTTTTTCCCAGAAATCAGCATGTTCATTCAAAGGCAGCCCAATTTCCTAGATAATTTTTTTAACACTGAGTCTCAGCTGAAAAAAGGCACAGTCTGACCCAGACTCCACCATGTGCCAATGGCCTCACAAGCAGAAGAGAAACTGGCAGAGAGAACACCCAGTCAAGAACAGCCAAACCTTGGTGGCTTCATTCATGCTGTATTTTACAGGTACACACCCAGAGGAGCTAAGGAAAGTACACTGCAGGGTGGATACTGTCCCTACTGTCAAAGAGAAATTAAATACTCAAAACAAAGACCAACAAAAAAGTGCTAGGAGCCATCTGACTGTCCTTAGCAGGGATTTAGAGACAGTAATTCCCTGTAAAACTCAGGATCTAATGCAGAAAGCAAAACAAGAAAAGCAAGATTATAATTCTATGGTAAAGTCATATAAATGAAACACCCGGTATAGATAAATATTAAAAATATATTATTAATTTCACAGTATTTAATGCCATTTTTTCCTCTTCATGAAAAGCTCCACTTTCTGCATAATACAATCCCATGGGGAAAAAATAGCAAAACCTCAACTTACTCATTTTCAGTCTCAATTTAAAACCAGCTGCAGAGAAATCAAGGTTCCAAATGCAGCTCTATATATACCAAAACACAAAAAAAACAAGTTTTGAGGCCTATTCATGACATATGAATGCTTGGTGAAACTGAATATGCTAAATTAAGATTATAACTTTAAGTAAAACAAAAATTAATAGTCTTTAAAACAGGAAGAAAAAATAAAGATAATGAAAACAGAAAGAAGAAAGAACCTTTGATGCAAATGTTAAAAACAAACAAATATTCAAGACATAAAGAGCATTCAACTTTAGCAACAGCAGAACTGCTGAACTACTGCCATGACATCTGTAGTACTTGTGCAGATCCCAGCTCTTTGAAGGAAGTTTCCTTTTAGTATTTTCTCCCTTTTTGTGACATCCCAGGCCATAGTTGACAGAAACTGGATCATGTCATGCTCAAAGATGATGAGAGAGTGGAAGTAAAAGGACATCAGGTGCTCTCTCACTCCTTAGGAGCAGGGAAGGAACTGACAGGGAATATTGGATAAGCTCTTAGAAGCAGCTGGAGAAACACAGCCAAGCCAGTTGGAGATAAGGCTTTTTAGGAGATTGAACAGTCTTATTAGCAGGCAAAATGTACCTTTGATGAAAACTTCTACTTTGTGTTTGTCTGGTTTTGTGTAATTCTAGCAGCACTCTCTGCATGATAAATGCTTTGTGAGCTGTAAGGAAGGACCAACTCTGCTGCACAAAACCTGCAGAATGACAAGCTGACAGTGAGGAGAGTAGCCCCAGAGCTTGCATGTCAAAGTTGGCAAGAATCACAGCTTAGGGACAAATCAAGTGCAAACAAACCCCACCCTCTCTCCCTAAAAACACCTGATAACATTTAATCATTTTTTAAAGACATGCTGAAACAAAGTTCCCTT
This sequence comes from Peucedramus taeniatus, assembly GCA_013400575.1. NCBI lineage: Eukaryota > Metazoa > Chordata > Aves > Passeriformes > Fringillidae > Peucedramus > Peucedramus taeniatus. The sequence goes on along the minus strand of WBNO01023719.1, from coordinate 50,312 downwards.
TTGTAAGAGGGAAAGGCAAACCACAGATGTCAGCAGGATCTTAAACAAACCACAAATGAGAAAGTAACCTATAGAATCAACCCAACAGCCAATAAACTCAATTTCAGAGCACCTTACCATCACACCTATGAGTCCTGAACTAAAAAGAACTGCAGAAAATTATTTTTGTCCAGATTTCCAGGAGTCTCAGTATGACTTTTAAGATGGTAGCAACATCAATGAGCATGGGATATTTTCACATCCATCTCTATCTGTATCCTCATGCAAACACAAATACAGCTTCTGCTTCCATACATGAGCATGGTAAACATGAGGTATGAGATGGCAAACATTGAAATTCTGTCCACTTGTAACATAACTGATACTTGAACAGGTCTGAAAACAAATGAGGTTATCCTAAAGGTAAAACAAAGCACAGTATCACTATAAAATATGTGGTAGGCAGCATTAAAAATAATACATTTATTTGAACTACCTGTGTCATATTTTCCTCTAAAAGATATTTCAGTTACTAGGTAAGAGGATTTCTAATTACATTCCTCTGGTTATTGTGTTATACAAAATATAAAGCCAAGTTGAGTCAAGACTGTGACAAAATGGGCAGCACAATAGCCTGTGGATTCCACGTTATTCTACTTTCCTATTAAATATTTTAGTCACTGACCATGTATAGTTTGCCTTCTCTTGGGAAATTAACAATTTTTTCCATAGCTGCTACCACCAAATGGGGTGCACAAGACACATCAGAGAAGAATTTATGCAACCAACATCCCTCTGCAGCTCTACAATTTTTTTTTGCACTATACATCACATTAAACCAGTGTCCCTGTAGTTCAGTGACAACAGAAAAACACAATCCCCAAAACTAATACAAGTTTTTGCCAATGACTGTTCATACCCAGTTATGATTTTTGTATTCCACTCCAGATTAAAACTGAAGCAAGCCTAAGAGTTCCCCTTGCTTCTGCATTATATTTTTGAAACAGTACAGTAACATTATCTCTTTCTGGTGTTAAGAGGGGGAAAAAAATTCTTCTCAAGAGCCTTCTCAAAGCAATAAGACATGTTTGATTATTCAGACTTCTTATAAGGTCAACTGAACTGAATCCAAGATTGAAGCCAATGCAGAAATATCTGCTCAAAGACACACTAACAGTGACAAAATTATTAATCTGTTTTGAAGGTGTATGGTTTTTGTTATTGAGGCATATGATTTATAGCATGCTCAATTAAAATATGAGCTCATGTCTAATTCAACTTTTCCTATTTTAAATGCTAACTAATAGATATGAGTTATTTATTTTGATGGAATACCAAGTTGATATCTACAGAAGTTCCAAAATGGTGCATTTTTTGGATTTTCATAAAATACAAATTGAACTGCTTTTTAAATTATGTTACTACATTACTATATTAGCCATGTATATATTAAAATTTCAAATGAAAGAATCTGAATAAAAAGTAATTTACAGATTTCCTGCTTGAGTATCAATGAGTCTTTAGGACATAAAAATAGGATAGAAAATGACAGAAAAACCAGGACTTGCTCTGAATGTTTTTCAGACACTAATAGGTTAAAACCAATCATCTATACTATCCCCTCACAGGTTAATTCATGCATAGAGGACAGAATAATCTACTCATTTGCTCTCATGCAGCAAATTAATAGACCAAGCAGCAAGAGGCATTTGCATCTTTCCAGAACTAGCAGGCTATTTGGCCAAAAGTATATATTCCTCTTGAGAAATCACCCAGATCAAAAGACCCTGATGAGAAATCCTGTGTGTTCTTACACTGTTTCCTGGTATTTTCTGTTATCTCCCTGCTTGCAGGTCAGCAAGTCCATAATAGAACATCTCTTTTCTGGTTTTGTTTCCAGTTAAGCTCCTGTAAGCTCACATCAGAGCCCTCCCCAGGAGCAAGGGAAGCTCAAGTTGTGTAAATCTCTGGCTTTAAACTTTCTTACCATTTCCCATTCCTCCTCCAAAAGGTGACCACCCAACCCCACAGAACTCCCTGAGCCCAGAGCAGAGATCTTAAACATTTTAAACCACCTACAGCAATTTTATCAACATCAATCCATCTTTGTACTACAGAGAACACAGAACTGGGCATTGAATGTCTCTCTCCATGCCCAGGCAGGGCACAATCCTTACAAAGCATTGCAAGCACCCTCCCAATGCTCAACCCTCCCAGCTGAACCCCCCCATACATCCAGGATAATCACAGAACTCCTTGCTGCTCCAGCAGCCCATCCCTGTTGTATTCCAACAGCAATTTTGTAGCTTCTTCTCGCAAATCCCCTTGCCTGGGAATTTCTCGAGAGTCCTTTTCACAGCCAGATGGTTTAAGAAGAAGTCAGAGTCGCTTTGCCTTCGTTCTCAAGGTTGTTTATCATTTCTTATGTATACCATGTTCTCCCTGACCTGCCGAGATGCTCTCAGCAGGTCAGTCCAAGGCACACTGCCCGCCCCCAGGGTTGTGTTGTCTTTTTATACTATAAACTACGTAGACATTATTTACAGTTAATTTCCAATTCCTATCACCTGTGTTAGACAGTGAACTTCTACTCTAAACCAATCCCCAAGTGCCAACATCACCAAGAAGATGGAGACGATGAAGAAGAAGGAAGGAGGGCAGTGCACGCCCAGATTCCTCCACCTTGACCCCCCTGTACACTTCTTGACCCCCCTGTACACTTCTCATATGAATCCTAACATTCTATTTTTCTACTTAAAATAAGCTACTTATTTTATTCTACTTTCCCTGGTTTGTAATTCCTCATATGAAGTTGGTAACTGTTTCCATGGCTTGAGATCGAAGGCAGAGGGTTCTTTGGTTCCATTCCAAGCTCTCCGAGCCCCCTGCCAGGGTCTCAGCCCATCCAAGGCAGCAAGAGGGATGTCCTGGTTTCCCACAGCTTCTCACAAAAAACTCCATGTCCAGCTCCTGTTCTCTCAGTCTGCTCAATGTCATTATTTTACCACTCTCCTTCATGTCAGACCTGATTTTTATACTCATCACTGATCCAAGGTGTCTCAAGAGTAACCTCTGCATGGCCTTCTGAAGGTCAGCCCACTCCAAAGGGCACAGGGCTCAAGAGGTAACACTTTCCTAACTACTTTATAATTTTCCCCTATGTTTCATGTTTCCTCATCAATACCTTACCAGATGCAGAAGACTACAGAACCATCAAAACAAAATTACATTCAGAAGCCATGAAACTAAGTCCAGAACAAATTACTGAATATTTGTCCTCATTTACAGATATTCAATCCTAGCTTCCAATCAAAGCACTAAAAACCCTGCTGAGCTCTGTGTATTTACTTCAAATGAAGAGAAGTAATCTCATCCTGGTGCCACCCATTATTACTTAGGACACTAAACACAGCATTTGCAGGAGAAATTATAAAAGTTGCTTTTCAAATTTGGGGTGGTTATGCACACTTAATTCACACCTTGTCTGGCTAAGACACCTCCTAAGGCTAGAGAGGTTTGATGATTTTATTCTCAAATTGTGTCCTCAACTTTTACATCATTTTTGTTTATGGTTCTTGGGCATTGGTCACCTGCACTGATGCAGTTTCTCACCCTCTGCTCACCCCTCAGAGAAGCTGTGGCTGCCCCATCCCTGGAAGTGTCCAAGGCCAGGTTGGACATGGCTCTGAGAAACCTGGTCTAGGGGGAGAGGTCTCCCTGTTTGTGGCAGGGGGCTGGGACTAGATGATCTCTAAGGTCCCTTCCAACCTTTAACACTCTGATTGTGTAGTTCTGCCTTTTTCCCCCTGTTGATCCTATGCTTATTTCAGTGCCATTCCCAGCAGCTGACAGTGTGACCCCTTGTAGTCTGCAAGTAACACACAGCAGCTCACTGCAAGCAGATAAACCACCCACCTAAAGCTCTTCTCTTGTAAAGCCCTTTTAATGCACTCAAGCACAATTCAAGTAATTTCAGATCCATAAAAGCCTCTGGAGACTGATGACATTCCTCAGGAAGATCTGGCTGACAGAGGCAGAGCCAAAGTCTACACTTACCTCTGGTAGAAATAAACTGTTTATATTTGCTTCTGTGGGCACTGAAGCTTTTCAGCCTAACTCTGACAAACACAAACCCAAAGCTATTATCTGAAAAACATCAGTGCTGCTATCATCTATGAAAAGCAGTGTTTAAATACTATTTTTAATACAAAATATAAAGCATTGGTGCTTCCTCCCAGCCTTGGGATATCACCACAGTTACTTCCTTGTAGCCAAATTTTTGCAATGCAATAATTTGGTGAAGTTTTTCTTTCTCTATTTTTTTATATTTAGTATCATGATAGTTAAAAATATCTGTGATATCTTTATCAGAATAGTAGTATAAATTTTCAATTTAAAAAATGATGGCATTTGAAAAGCCAGCTACAAAGCAATCATTTGAACAGCCTAGCCTTTCATTCACCTATATGCTGAAACAGGAAACAATATGGAAAAGCTGTAAGTGGGGAGATAGAGGGATGATGCATCTGCTGAAGTACAAACTAAGCACATCTCAAAGTGAATGCAGAGAACCAGCTCTAGAGAAATTTCAGCTAAGGTCTGGTCAGGTACACTCCAGGGAACACAGCCCATCCTGTGTAAGAAATTACTACCCAGAACAAAAATGTTATACTACACCCATACTTTTTATCTACTTAAGCCTTACTGTGCTGTCAGACAGCTCAGTTTTTAAGCAGAGATTAATCATAGCTTAGATATATTTGGTTCTGCTGGGTCAGTCCAGCTCTATATGCAGAACTGTGCTTAGCACTAGTGATATTACAGAGAAATCTTTGTCTTTAATCTTAATTATCAGAGGTTGTGTCTTAATGTCACTGTGCTGCCTCAAACCAGCAGCACAGCCAGGGAAAGAAGCAGAAGTCCTGACTTATAAGTGGAGAGTATTGCCAAGCAGGGCTTACAGGACAGCTCAGACTACAGTGGATATGTGCTTTTGGACACTGGAAAATTAAATCTCTACACAAACCCTGTGAAACGTATCACTAGAACACTATCCAACCATGCCTGGAAAAACAGGCCACATGTTCCCCTTCTCTTTGCAAAGTTAAAACAGTGCTGATTTTTTTTCCCCCCAATGTATTCATGTGAACAAGATATTTCATCTCACAGATTTTACTTCAGTTCAGCCTATGCACATTTTAAATAAATTAAGATGAAATAAATCCATTTTATTGTATTACTTTGTGCCACCTCCATGAAATAACGCTCGTCTTCGTATTTTGTAAGGGATGTTGTTGACATGCATGAAAATGGTGCATGAAGTATAATCTTTGAGGATTGCACTGCTAGAAAAATAAATCTAAGCCTATGTTTCAAGCTCAGAATGGCACTGCTTTTGATTGAAATGCCTCTGAAACATTCACTCCAATGCAGCTCTGCTGTAAAATTCATACAATTGATTACTAGGGTAGCTGTAACAAAACTAGTGACTAGTAGCTTTGTTTTCTAAACATCTGTTCATCTCTTGCAAGCATAAAACATCCCCATGAAATAAATCACATTCAATCCTTCAGTTTCAGAATGGAGAACTGCAAACTCACAGCAGGAAAAATCAGGATACAAAGAAGGTCTGCTCACACATGCCATGAACAAAACCAAAATTAGATTTAATGTTTATTAAAAGTGAGAAACTCTTCTTCTGGAGGAATTTAATGCATCACATGTCTCAGTCAAATAAGTTTGAGCTATGTCATGCTTGACAGAACAGTGATATCTCTTATTTCTCACCTGCATTCCTAGATCCAGGGAAACTGCCAGGCTGATAGAGCCTTAACATGACAATGAAAAAAAGTGAGGTATCCTACATATAAATAAAATATGCTTCTTGCAATATCAAAGCAAATTTTTTAATGAAAAAGGTAAATGTGATCACTCAAGAAAGAAAATCAACTTTAAAGTCTTATTATCTCAACTCAAAGTTAACCAATATCCTCTTTATTTATCGTTTTCAGATCAAAGCAACAAAGCTTTGCACAAATCCTCAACACTTGTGGCAGAACGAGTAAGAAATATCTGTTCTGATGAATAAATTAAATCATATTTTGGAATAAGAATTTATAATAGTTCTCAGCTTCAACCCTAGCAGCACATTGGTAACTCCAGAAATCATCAGAGCACAGAGAGGTAATAATAACACTTAGTGAAAAGGACAAGAGTATATTTAACTGTCAGCTTCCCAATAGCTGAACCAAGAAACTCCCTTGGCATTTTCTAGCACTAGTTCCATTTCCACTTTGAGTTCTTCTTATCTCTAACAAAGAAAAATAGCTTTATGAATCAAGAATCAGCCACTTTCCCCACAGACAGCATTCTACAACTGCCACTCAGAGCAACACCAGGAGGAGCCACATTTTCAGCTGTGATCAATGCCATTTATATTTCCTTTTATAATGACAGCACATACATTCAAGCAGTGGGACAAGTGGGCATGACCACCATATTAATCAAATTCCAACTACAGAAGAGTTATTTGCTACACTACTCATGATGAGCAGGCACAGAGAAAACCTTGTACTAAAAGGGAAAAGTTACATTTAACCCAACATCTGCTTCTATTATGTCACTAGAACAAAACAGGAACACAATAAGAGCGCCCAAATCAAACTCTTTGTCATAATTTACAGGCTTAAAATAAGAACCACAAGTTTTGTAGAGCATTCTCATTCAAGATGAGGCAAAGACAATGAATATATCACAATTCTGATGAGAGCAACAAGCCTTCAAAAACCTAAACAAAAAACTACTTAATTCTTCTAACCACGCGACATATAGGAGATACAGTTTATAAATCCAAACTTCTTGCATTAGTCTCAATTTTAGTTCACTTTTTATGTTAAAAATATAGTTAATCTTCATTTCTGATCAGTTCTGCATGAGGTCACACAATGTGTGCAGTTTTTAGAAATGAAAAAAAAACCTGTGAATGCTCAAAAAATACCTGGGCATGGATTTTTTTTTTTTTTTAAATTCATTCCATTATTTACATCAAGGCTTCTGATGAAAGTATTAAAAACACAAGAAAAATATTCCTGTCTGGCTACCACTCTGAGTAAAATGAGTTACCCAAATCTCCCATTGCACTTCACTCCAGGTCTTATTTTGGACTTTAGGAAGAAAATGACATTTATGTGTACCCAATGTTATGAACCATCTGTTCAGAATGCACCAGATCACAAGGGCAGTGGCAGCCACCAAGAGTTACTCCCTTTGATGAGGATTCTACCACTTCAAACACAGCAGCCCGTGGTGTTTTTCTCTGCCCAACATACACGAAAGTCAGGTAAATTTAGTCAAGGCTTCTCAGGATTTCAAAGAACATGGGGCTGATTAGGTGAGAGGTTCAAACAACCAGCACTCAATTACTCAGAGAACCCCAAAGGTCACCCCACCTTTAAATGTCTGGTTCTTTGTCAAGAACTTGTGTTTACTCAGCAGCTCCAGGATTCTAAATGATTCTGACATTTTTACCACTCATGAAAAAAAGGTGGTGGACATCTTCACCTCATCACAGAACAGCTCTCCTCTGCTTTTACTGAATATGGTCCAAAATTTGATGAAAGAGTATCTTTTGCCATACAAGCATTTCCATGCAGTTGGTCCAAGAATTACATACAGACAGCAAGAAAGATTTACTTAAAAATAAACATTTTATGTCTTTCATCTACACTCACAGGTCTATAGAATTGGCATGTATTACAACTGAACCACCTCTGGAATTTGAGTAAGTGGCAGGCTACTCAGTGCCATACAAAAAAAAAAATAAAGCTACTTTATGAATATTAAAATAGGAGGGGAAAAATAAGATAATAATGCACAGGCAAATGGTTCTGTCTAAAGTTAGCATAATCAAAGTACTTAAGGATTTCTTCCTCTAATAAATTTCCTCAAGCTAACACTCAAAGGCTGAAAGCAGTTTGAATCCAAGACCTCTCTTTCTTTCTTAGACTTAAGGATCCACTACTCAACCCACACTTCCTCAGAGCTAGGAAACACAACTGTCTGTCCACCCTACATGGTTTTGGTGCCACAGGGGATCAAGGACTCTAAGACACTCCAAACACTGATTTCCACTCAGTTCTTTACTGTAGCCACTGTGGCCAACTCCTGACAGCTTGCACCTGCTAGTCTGGGTTTTTTTTTTCTTTTCCAAGTACATTTAATTCTTGATTTTGACACCAACTGTTCCAACTTAAATGGCAGTTCAAGTTGGCCCTATATTACATCCTGACCTAAGTCAGGAAGATGTCATTAACTTCAACAAGGCCATAATTTCAGTCTTTTGCCCTCAAGATTTACCATACAGAGAACCACCAGATAGCCACAATAGTAGAGAGGAGGGCTTTTCCTTTTGGTAGCACCTGATTAGCCAACAATTTTGATAGTTAAATGTTGATAGTCCATGGCACTTGTGCCTATATCACTCTAAATTTAAGACCCATCACAAGTCTCCTGAGCCCAGTTTTAAAAGCCAGTAAAACTTCCTAAGTCAGTTGGACACTTTCCACAACTTTCACCATGAACACTTGGCTTATTGTCTATAATGTGCACTGGGAACAAAATGTGCATCATCTGCAGTGATTTTATTTACTCCTTTACATTCATATGGCAAATTTGAACTCTTTTATTATATTGCAGCCTTGCAAAGCATATTATCATATTTCATTATCTAACACATAGGCAAATGTGGCTTATGAACAATGCTCTATTATTTCAATGAATTCTGAATATCTAGCATAAAATTGTCAACATTATAAAATAATGTAAAAGTAACTGCAAATGTCTACTACAAAGGAATGGAGTTTAACACTCACATTTTCCTTCTAAAGTTTGTCAATGAGAACTTAATATGTTTCAAGGAAAGTGTACTTCCATTATGTCATTAGACTTTATTACCCAAATAGTCAAAAAAATGGAGGAGTAGCAATCCACTGATGTAGCTATGGTCCAATTAACTTTCGTATTTGAATAATGGATTCCAATAATTCTGATTTTAAAAGCTATGGAATGACTGTATTTTAAATAACTTATTTCTCAGAAGTAAGCACTAAATGTTTGTGTTCTTTCAAGTTCTTTTCATATTTTAAAAGTTACACACAAAAGAACAGCAAAAATTCTATAGTTATATTGACTTAATGTTGGAGCTTTGCAATTTGTTTTCAAATCTTCAGCTGCAAGACAGAAATGCAGATTATCACAACCTGCTATTATAAAAATGATTCCGAAGGTTATGGAAAAAAAATATAAAATAAAAAGTTACAAACGAAAAATACTTTCCTACACAGGTTTAAAAATGTAACATTGCAATGTAGTTTAGAGGTTACCATCCCTACCTTTGGGAGACCAATTCAAATCCATCAATCCTAGTCTCACTCAAAAAACTCTTGAACATCCTAATCCCAGTAGTTGTGACTGTTCTCTCCCCTCAATATTTTTTCTCATTTATTTCAGCAAGAACCAGACTGGACGTTTTCATTTTGTGTCCCCCCACCAGCCAGAGGTCTTACTACTTACAACACTAACAGCATTTTTCATAAAGTCTCTATTTGTAGAATTCAAAAACAGTAATCAATTATTGTGACCCTCATATTTATGAAAAAGAAAATAAATTAAGAAATGAATCTGTAGAAAACAGATGGATATTACATACTCCTAAACTCAAGAGTGCTCAGCCTCTATGATCTTGAGTGACATTTTGTATGTAGGCCACAGTTTCACAGTTAGAGTCATGTGTAAAATAAGAAAAAGATAAGTACCATGAGAGCAGAACTAATGGGAGAAGGATACAATTACTGAAGTGAGATGAAGAAAAATATTCACAAGAAATATCTGTACTGAATGAATTGGGAAATAATATTTAAAATCTACATTTTAGCAAAAAAAAAAATTAAAGTATTTATTCTAGGATAATGAATTTCTTCAGAGAGACTATTTTATTAATAATGGATGTTCAGATGGAATCAGATACAGTAGGTGGAAATAACACAGAATCATGTCTTGTCAAATGTGTGATTAATTTTGCACTACAACTATTGATTTGACAGAACACCTCTTTTTTTTTTTACCTGCTCATAGCCATTTTAGCGTAATGGACTTCTTTATTATCCAAATGTTATTCCTTTGTTTAAGCTTTTCATTTGAAAGCACTTTGATGCATTTATAACTAGTTACCAGTTCTCTGGATCTTTATATGTGCATTATGTTCTAAGTTTACTCCTCCTCTTTTCAAGTCTATTAGCGTCAATTAGGCTTGCAAAGACATGCAAGCCTGACAGGCAAACTTTGATAAAATGCTTGGGCTGATCAACCAAACAAAGACAACACTACAGCATTTGTTTCCAATAAATGATTGCATTTAATAAACATTTCCTTGAATTTTCCTCTTTTTCCTTTACCATATTGGTGCTTATAATCACTTTTATTAACATCATAAAAGTACCATCCATTGTGATGTACACATCACTTAAGTATCATTAATAGTTTGCATACACTGGTGAGTTAAAGAAATGGTTGGATTCAGGAATAAACTGTACCTTTCAGAGCACAGACAATCGAGCCACATTTCAATACTCAGCAGAACAGCACAGAGTTGCTCCTGCCCAAGCACCTGTATTAGCAGAGGAAAATGGTTTGGCAGTATTTTGTGCTCATGCTACACCCTGCAGTCATTTCAGAGAAACAGAATTTTCACCTCTCAGCTCACACCTTTCTTCCCACATTAAAAAAAAAAAAATTCTGAAACCGTTTCTCCTAGTTTTACTAAGGCTACAATAGTATCTTGCTTCACAAAAAAACCCATGAAATTCCTCAGTAAGAGCATGCTGGAACACACCTAATACTTAATTTGGTTCTACCTACTAACAGTTACCATCCCTCAGATGAACAATTTCCCTCAACTTTTCAGAAATAACATACAAAGTGAAGAAGAAATATTTGTGAAAGTGTCAGAATCAGATCCTGAATTTATGGAGCTCTGGGGGTAATTGGTAACCAGGTAAATACTAAGGAGGAACTGCAGCTGCCCTGCATGTGAAAATACTGCCAAGTAGATGGGAATTCCAGCTGTAAAACAGCCCTTAAAAATAAACATATACACACTCCAAAATAACATTTATTTCTTGGTAGGAAATTAAATAAACCTTTGTGTGAAAATAGGCTAAATTGTTTGTTTTCAAATAACAAAAAATTAAATGGCTCTGAAAGATATTTTAATACCTAATTTCTGCAGTTCACATTTTTTCATTCCACTTCTATAATGATGGAGAAAAAGAAATTAAATTCAGACGCACCACTGTAAATATTTGGCCTTCCTTCAGCTCCAAATATCAAACACCAAAACAGCATTACCTACAGTAACTTGTTGCCTTGGTATGTTCACTGCTTTTTCAAAAATAATTTAATATTGGAGCATTAATTTCTGATATAACTAAACAACAGCACTCCTCCTGCAATCACATTTTGAAAACCTAAAAGAAAATACATTTTAAATATTCATTGGGCAGTTTTTAGCAGCGTGCCAGTCACAGGGAAACATTTCTTTACAAATTTATGACATCCCATGTTATTTTGATTTTCTAAACTGGAATGTATCTCTTGTTCAATTGCTAATAAATACAATTGAGAGATATAAGCAGAAGATAAGTGGCAAGTCTTAAATATCAAATGCAACAACAAAGATTTTTTTCAGTTCCACAACAGAGATATTTTTGGTAACAATCAGGTGAGTGGACCCACTGCAGTAAACTGGAAATTTAGGTGAAAACAGATATGGGATTATAATACCATATAGCAGATCCAGCTGTTTTTTACTGGTATTAACAAAGGAGGATGCCAAAGACTCATTTGAGGTTACAAACAATTGACCAGATTGGATTTGATCCATGCCACAATTTAGACTATAGCTTTTCTTTTCAATTTCCTTCAAATTTTAGTCCTACTAAAGCTTTAAATAAAAATGTCACTAGCAGCATGTTCACATTAATGGGCTCCCATATTATTTTTCAACTATTGAAATTTTTTTCTGAAATTCTAGAATTAATTGTAAAACAGTCAAATATAGAGTGAGATTACATAGAGAGAGCAGAGTTTACCACTTTATTAAAATTGTGATTGTTCACATAAAGACTCAACCAGGTCACATATTAATAATTATCACTGACAATCTTTAACATCAGACTAAACCCACAAGTGAAGCAATATTACATCTCTCTCTCTCATTTATCTTTACTGCTTATGGCCCCTCTGTGGTCAGCATGCTGTGAGCTTCGTGGACATTTAATTATGAACACATCATAAATGTGGCTGACAAGGCAGAAGCTGGGTTCAGATGCTCCTGGGATGAAGGAAACATCATTGAAACCACTTAGACTTGCAGTACCTTCATCCTGTTACAATAAACAGTGTTCTGGCTTACCATACACACACACTGAACAGAAAGCTCCCTCCCTTTCTCATTATACATTTTCATTTCATTGAATGGTACAGTAAAAATATGAGAAGGCATTGCTCATGACCCTTTAAAAATACACTATTTGCCTCTCACTAGTCACTTTACAGTGGTGTAATACCAGTGTAACAAGGGCCAAATGCTGATTTTGCTACCAGTGCCACAGATTCCTTGGAAAAGGGAAAGAAATGCAACACCTAGGTAATATCTCTGTGAAGCATTTTGGCTGTGCCAGGGAACAGGAGAGATACCTCAGAGAAATCTCAGGCTAAAAAATAGCAGCAGATACAATTTTTGCTCTGAGTAGCAATAATTATTATTTCTCCCTGTGAATTCCTGGGTATCAGCAGATACAGATTAGTCTGGCCTAATGGTTTTGATTGCTGACAAAATTCTGATATATCATTTGCCCCAGGAAAAAATAAACAAACAAAAATAATCCACACCACACACCCCCATGAATTTCCCAAGAATCAAGCACATTAGCTCCCAGATATTACAGATTTGAAATTAAATTTTGGCAACAGAATTACATGAACATTTTGTCTTGAAAACATCCACAGTAATCAAGACCAAGGCATGCAGATTTGGTATAAATAAAATAGAAAGTCCTGGATAAAGTGGTTTATCTAATGTACTTCCAAACTGACATAAAATAAGCTCAAGATCAGAACTGGGACAATGTTCTTTCAGAAAGAAAGTTGCATTCTGAACTCTAATTAGCATCACATCCCTACCAAAGCTGCCTTCCACCACCCTCTCCACACCAGCTTTGGTTTTGGATTCTGTCATTCAGGGCAATGAAAACCCACACGCAAATAATAGAGAGAAAACCTTGACAGTACTGACATTCCTGAAACACCATTTTTATAAAATGCCCTGAATCCTCATCACTTATAAGCTTTACTAACCAGAACACTATTCTAATAAAGCAGCCAATATTGACCACAAAGCTGTTAAAAACAGCACAAAGATTACCTTTAAGGTGATTTTTTTTTTCTTTTTGTGGAATAATGTTCATAATGCTAAGAATTAATATGGGAACAAAGAGTAAATCTTGCAAGCAACCCTGATGCTTAAACACCTAAGTAAGAAAAAATGTGCATGCAAAAAAACTAACCAGTGCCATGTTTCAAAGCAACTGTCCTCTGTAGTGCTGAGGTACATATTTCTATACCTCCCCAACAGACTAGAAATAGAAAAGACAAAGCATATAATAAAGCCAAGCACAATGAAAGAGCTCTGAAGAGAGAGCTGAAAAGTAGCTATCATGTTGGCAGATAAATTCTACACACAATTATTCATTCCTAGCCTCTTGACATGTAGATTAATGAGTTTGATAACCCAGGCTTCTAAGAAGTAGATTCAACTCTGTTTCACTAGCTTTCTCCTCCTCTTCTAACTACAAACAACACTTTGGTCTATTGGGGGGGGGAGAAAAAACTCAAATCAATACATTTGCACTGGTCATCAACATTTTGCAATTGAAGTCCTATGTCAAAATATGATATCTGCTGTGGGACAAGGCTCTTCACTGGCCCTGTCAGGAATTCACAGGGGCTCATGTGATCACTGGAGGGAGGAGTTCTTGCTTCAGCAGCCTGTGCTTCCATGCCAAGTTCAAAGTCATATAGTAGTCAAGCCAAAAAAAATAAAAAAGGAAAAACCACAACAGCTATTCTCCTAGTTATAATGACCCTGTACTCACTGCAATGTGTTCTGTACATAAAATTTTCCATTTCCTCCCTGAGGCCAAATGACCTTTTGTCGACACTTTGCTTAATGTTCACTGATCAAAGTGGATTTTAAAGCAAGTGCTGTATCAGATTCCAGGGACAATGAGTGTACAAGGGGTTGTGTTTGCCTTAAACCACTGCACAGTGATGCACACTTGGGGGGGACAGAACATGGGTAATGATTTACTGATTTATTCTCTATGAGTGCAACTCTTGCAGAGTGGAAATGTTTCATTCTTGATTGGTGAGCAGCTTGGAGTCCTTTTTTTCATCTCAAATGTTATGAGTTCAAATTCTCTTGAGTAATAACAGTCATAGAGAGCTGCTTAGGATTTAGCAGGAGGCTTAAGGGATGGGGACAGGATGTACATTTGCTTGATGTTACCCCCTTTTCCTGGTTAATCACAAGGTGAAAAGTAGTCTTCGGCTCTTAAAAACAAAGAAAGCCTGTGCTGCAAGATTATTACTTAGATAATCACAATTTCAGAAACCTGTCTAGTATAATTACACATTTTTCTTATTATCAGCAACTAGAAAGGAAATCAAGATTACAGTGGGCAGTCAATGCCTGCTAATGGGCTCATCCAGAGGGAGGGAGGAAGTTGCAACAATCCCAGAACTGGACACAGGCCATACCAGAGTAATGACACAAAACAAGTGACATTCCCTAGCATTCAGCAGGCATGGAGTGATATCTCTCACAGTCCACAACAGATATTTCTGCTGAAAACACCGTAATTTTTTTTTCTTTTGCATGGCTCCCTAATGATCTGAGGAAGTAATCAATGTGTTTGAACAATTTTGTGCTAATGGCAGTGCAACATTTTTTCACTCACACCTGAAAGTACATTGGATTACTGGATTTTATTTGTTATTACCATTACCTTAATTCAGGAAGAACTAAGTTGCAATTGCAAAATTTTGTTTCAAGAAAAACTTCCTCTTTAAATGATGTTTCAATGGTATTTCAACCTGACTGTTTAAATTTAAATGTATTTGCTCTGGTGGTTTTGGCTGACTAATTTGGTTGTGATTTTGGTGGGGGCTCTTTTTACTTTAAAAAAAAAAAAAAAAAAAAAA
>WBNO01023719.1:16402-34833 GCA_013400575.1 Peucedramus taeniatus | reverse complement strand
ATGAGAGGTTATTTAGAGATACAAATTACTGTTATGCACAATCTCCTTTGTAATCAAATATATCTTCAGTTTAGCATTCACTTTAGAGAGGCCTCATTCCTTTGATGCTCTTAAAGCCAACCTACTGAAACAAGTTCTGGAAGGAGAGTGTTATTCCTCAAAGTAAATCATAAGCAGGAAAGGCTTTTTCTGAAAGATCTTACAAATAGCTCATGCTGATGCTTCCAAATATTAATTCTCAGAAATATTGACACTAAGTGAACCCTATATGTATCTAATATATTGAGCAATTGTCATGCAGACCTACCCTTCCCACTACAGCAGCTCAGATCTGCATGCAGCCAGAGTATCTAATCTCCAAGCATCTAATCTTCAAGGACAGACATTTCTGCAGATTGAGGGGAGAGGAACCAACAGGGATAATATATGAGGCTATTTATGAAGATGATTGTACACAGAAATCTGTTTTTTCTGCACCTCCCAAAACCCTGAATCTCAGCACTGAGATTTAGCCCAATAATTTCAGTTATGGGTTTGTGAGAAGAGCAGGGGCTTTAAGTAGGAGTAGGGTTTTCAAGATCAGCCCAGTTCCTTCCATTTGCCACTCCTACTGAACTACACATTTCTCTCAAGCCAGGATGAGCATAATGAACCCATATTCCACAATCACATTGGCACATTTTCCTCAGACACTGCTCCAAACCCCTCCAGCAGTTTCCTGCCAATGCTGATACACAGCAGCACAGCCACCATTCTCTAGACCTGCTATTCAGCAGCAAAAGGTGAATAGCTCAAACCACTACAGCCACAGGCATTCCAAACAAAGACAGATATGCAAAGCACCAACTTTGCTATCACTGGGATGTCAGCAGCACTGAAATTCTCAAAACCAACACCAACAGCACACCCTGTGCACAAGGGTGACTCACCATTATGTTTGTATCTACAGTCTTCAGACAGAGCATCAACAAGTATGCACGGTCTACAAGATCAATCTTGCTTTAGATCTAGAAGTCATTAGAAATCATTAAAGCATTTCAGTGGAGATTACAGAGGAAACAATGGCATTAGTGAAGATATACACGAGATTGTTAACTGGGAATTTAATTGTATTGTGGAACAGCTTTGTGGTTTCATTGAGATTAACAGCCACCAAGACTGATTTCTGCTCAAATACGTCAGGCATCTTCTTCCCTAATGTTGTGAAAATAAGTGGAAGTGCTCAGTGCCAACAAAAGGGACTCAGGGAATTCTCATTTTACCAGAACAGTGTTGGGCATGACTGGTCCCATATTGACAGAGAGAAAAAAATGCTCAGTGACTGCAGAAGCAAAAGAATCTTCTACATTAGACTGACTGTAGCACAAGCTAGCAAAAGAATCACTTTAAATTTGCAAATCAGTGGTCAGTTTATGATATGCATATCTTTTTATCCAGTCAGAGGGAGTGTATTAGTCTTTCCTTAAGAGCTTCACTCTGTGTATGTAGAATTTTGCTTTTATTTAAACAAAAACTGGGGCTCGAGACCTGGAAGTCCTCTTTGTGTAGTGGCTGTTACATTGATAGACACTGAAAACTGAACAACAGAATTTTTTTTTGCAGCCAAATTGATATGCAGGTGCACATCTGAGCACATTTATCTCTAATTATCTGTTCTCAGGCACAAAACAACCAGTTAGAGCAGAAAATACACAGGTATTTATTTCATGTTGCTCTTGCTCAGAAATTTGTATGCAAAAATGAAGATCAAGTTGTCAGAAAGAGAACCAAGTCTCAAGCCCAGTAAAAATATGCCCCAAAGTGACTTGCCCATGTGAATTTTAAAACTCACATTTTAGGAAAGACAGAAAAGGAGAAGAAGTGCCTGCTCACAGGACTACCAGAGGCACTGAGATTGGCTGCCAAAGAGCATAAATGTAACTTCAGACTCCTTCACCACAGCCACTCAACTTTCTTGGCAGACATGCACTTTCTACAGCCCTTCTGGGGATAAAATGCAGTATCTTGGAAACGTGCATGTGGTAACAGATGGTATATGCCAATTCGTTTGGTGGCAAATACTGCATACACTCCAAAATACCTCAGGATTCTGAAGCTGTAAGTTAGAACTCCTCGACAGAGAAATTTAAAACCAACACTTTAAGGAGGATAATGTAAGCTGCATGCAGCTCAGGATGTGCATGTCTCAGATGAGAAAATTCTTCATTGTTATTACACAGGATTCTTTTCTAATAAAGATTTGTTCTACAGCTTTCACAAAAAAAAAAAAAAAATTCACCTTTGGCTACCTTGGAGTACATTGAGCACCAGAGACTGTCAGTATAGGGATCTTTCCACTGTATTAATTTCAGTGCAGTGCATGTTATGTCTAAATCACTTATTGCCATACAAAACAGATCCTCGGGTCCTTTAACAAAGGGCACAGAGTCCATCAGCTCCTACAGAGCTCTGCAGCACCTCAGCTAGAGTTCTTCTGGAATCTCAAAGCACAGGGGCACATTGAGAGAAAGCATAAACTACTGAGCAACAGATGGAATGAATGCCCGAGTACTTTTAACCTGAGATGGATTCCTGAGATGTATTTATGTACCAGAACAGAGATCCAAGGAATCTGCTCATGCAACGGTCCCACAGACAAAGATATTGTAAATTAATGCCACCTAACAATTTAAAACAAATTTAACAATTTAAAAAATTTGTCCAAATTTGAACAACCAGCCTTCACCGCTGCAGTCCACCCAATCTCAAGGAAATGTTCCAAGTGCTGGTTTGAAAAACTGTATCAGTACAGAAGAAATAACATATTTTACTTAAAGTACCAAGCCTGATGATTAAGGAGTGAGTGCTCCCTGTTCCCCCTCTCCCCAGCCCTCCACTCACACCCCCCCACCACCAGATTCACAGGATTAATATGAGACTGGCTTGAGGGTTTTAGCAGTAACTGCTGCAAAACAAGTTCTGATTGGTTGATTCAGAAATTGGGATTCTGGGCAGTGTTTTATAAAAGGATAATGTATCTTTAAGCCTAGGTGCCCTTCAGGGAAATGTATTGGATAAATGTCTTCTGAAAAGCCTGTAAATATTCCATCGCCTCACTGTCATTACTACCATGAAATGATAATGAAGCATGAAAGAAATATAATTCCATATTCAGATGACAGCATTAGCCTTCATAAGCAAACTGAAATATTTATTAGTAAAATGTTCGGTATCTACGCCTGTAATCTAAAAAAAAGGACAAAAATGTTTTATAATAAAAAAGAGATTGAATGCAGAGGTAAAATCTGGTTGGCTGATTTTATTGCTTATTATTAAATCCAGGCAAAACAATTATTTTTTTCTTTTCATTAGTAAGGCACCCAAATTAAAACTATGCCCTCAGGCTGTGAGGTTTACAGTAGTGATTAAAAACAAGAAATTGTGATGCATGGGGTTTTTGACAATGGCATAATCAAATTCATTCATATTGTTCAATCTTTCACTGACAAATATTTTTACAGTGAAATATACCAAACAAAGAAGCACATACAAGTACTATCAATACAGAGAAATTAGGAAGACTTCTTGTTATTGCAGCAGAGAACAGATACAATGTTTCTATAATCTTGAATACAAACATTATAGTGTAGTTAATTAGGGTAATTATTGCCTAAATTGTGCTTAATTGTTTTATACTGAAAAGGATTTCTGAAAGAAACCTTTTGGATTTCTACAAGGCACAGAAGTGAACACACTGCAGCCTAAGTATTTAGATGTAATTTCCTAAGTTTGATTGCATTTCCTATAAGTCAGAAAATACATCCTGAAGCAGGCTGGGACAGAGATAAACACGAGCCACACGCCTTGACCTCTGTTTCACCTTATTGAAAAAGAGGCGTAAAATACTCATTTAGTACACTAGCATCACAGAGCATTCACACACTCTAAGCACATTCTTTTTAAAAAAAGGTCTTTGAAGTAAATGAAAAATTAGAAATTCAAGTGACCACGATCAATTCTGAAACACTGCACAAAATTAATTACAGTTTTGCATCAGAAGCAAGAATGTAGATTTCAGACAGTCTGTGTCATTTATCTCACGCTGCACAATATACAAGGCGATTAAAAAGCCAAATCTGTTCCCACCCCCCAAGTCTAAGGCCTATCAGAGGCTGTGAAGTACAAATGATTAACTCCAAATTATTCAAGGGATTGTACAGACGCTTCAACTTGAATGAAATTTGCGGCAAGTCACAGGAGCTACGGAGGGACAGATTTGCTGCTCTTTATCAAAATCTAGTCTGACTATCGCTGACAGAATCCAGATAAATTGCACAGTAATCTGGCAGTGGCTGTGGAAAGCTTGCTCTGCAAAATCCAAATCTCTAATTTCTATCTGTTTTTAATTGCTTGACTTAAATTTGCATTTTTATACAATTGGCTTAAAGGATTTATTCTGTTCTTTAGGCTACTCTAATAAAATCAGGTCCTATTTTGCATGGTATCTCAGAAACCTACTTACATTAAATAAGCATGCTGTACTACAAAAATATTTACTGTAGCAGAAAAAGATTCCTTTTTATGTCATGTTCAGAATTAGGTAAAGAATACATGTGTCAGGAAGCTCATTTTAAACTCCCCTATGAAAACATACCTGAGAATTAACAGGATGGCATAACAAAGAAAAGTGGGGAAAAAAGTAGATTCAATGCTTATCCTGATTCCCCCAGGAAAAACTGGGGGAAAAAAACAAACAAACAAAAAACCCCATGTGGATCAAGAGTATGTACACATTTAAACACACGTTGGAAGACACTGATAACACCATGTGCTGTAGCCAAGCATCCAGGAGAGAGCATCCCTGCAGCACCTGAGTGATGAGCATCACAGCAACAACTTCCATTCTTGTCATCCCCAAGCTCCAGCCTCATTGATGGAGGTGCTGGCATCAGCCACTTCATGTCCTTATTGATAATTTAATGTCACCCTCCGAGATCAGAGAGCAGCTTACCCCAAACAAACATTACAGAACATGAGCAGCACCTGGCTGGGTGACATCCCTCAGCCCCGCTTCAGCTGAGTACCAGAAATCAAATTCCAGTGTGACAACATCTGAACACTGGTATTCCAGCAGGATAACCAAGGCCAAACCGCCAAGGTGTCTAAAATATTAGACATCTAATCACTTTTCATCTGCATCTAGAACTGTCTAATGCAACAGATTGAGACTATTTCAAACACAGAGTTTAACCCTCTAGTCAAGATTTGCCAAAAAAACTTGCTTTATTCTACATGTATATTTTTTACATGTAGATATGGTCAAAGGCCATTTTTTTTCTTTTAAATAAATTTGACTATCAATAGTCCAAAAATATACACATTTCTGCGTAGTTTAACATAATTCAATAGAAACAAGATCTGATATCCTTACAGGTTAAATTCAAATATATAAAAGAAAAACAAAAATGCATAACCCAAAAAAAAAAAAAAAAAAAAAAAAAAAAAAACTACTTGTTTTTACCTACCAGTTCCAACAAGGACGTATAGATTCCCTTTCCTTCCAAGTGAGTGTGAACAAAACAGCACCAAACAGCTCCTGTACCCCAAGAACAAATACAATCTGATCCAAACCATAAATAGGATTTGACCCTACATGTATTCTCCATGAACACCAGCACTGATGGAACTTAGTTACATTCCAGCCTGGAGGGCAGCTGCTCCATTCGTTTTTCAGTGGAAACATGTCCAGTATCCATATTCAGAAAGAAAATCCATGCAGAATTCCCAATGAACTGGGAAGAAAAGCCAGCTATTGAACAGGACACACCCATATCAAATTCCAGAGGAAACCAGCTCCCACAGGTGGCAATTCTAACCCTGGCTCTTGCACAGATAAATCCACAAAGGTGCAAGGAAATGTTATTCAAGCATTCACATTCCCCTCTGCAAATCAGTGCTGTTCCTATGGCATGAACAAAAGAAGGCACCTTCAGCAGCAAGAGATCAAACCCTCTTCACTAAAGAACCATTCTAGCCAGCTCACCAGAAAAAGGGACAGAAAGGTGGAACAATGGCACTTCTGAGGCTCAGTGTCCTCAGCAGACTCCAGGTGTGAAACCAGTCAGGGAAATCTGCCTAACTCTTTAATGAAGCACCACAAGCACTAGAAGGGCAATCAATTGTTCTACTGCAAGATGCAGAGGAACTTTATTCTGGTGCTCTTGCTGATGTCCTCTGTTGAGCTGCATAGGGGGAGGGAGCATTGTTATTTCTTACTAGAAAACCCAACTAAGTGCTAGAAACCACTGCTGAAATTTGAGAGAGGATGAAAATTGAAGAGAGGAT
The DNA here is from genome assembly GCA_013400575.1 of Peucedramus taeniatus. NCBI lineage: Eukaryota > Metazoa > Chordata > Aves > Passeriformes > Fringillidae > Peucedramus > Peucedramus taeniatus. The sequence goes on along the minus strand of WBNO01023719.1, from coordinate 28,509 downwards.
GAAAATTGAAGAGAAGATGAAAAAACTGTGTCAACCTGATGTGAAACCCAAAGTCAGCATAGCACAGAACATGCAGTCAGTTCTTGTAGCAGAAGAACAGAAAACAACTGTCCACAACCCAACTATGTCATGCCTGTATTTTATTCAGAAACCTTCCCACTCATTCTCACAAATTACTTTTAGGAAGCTCACTTTTTCTGAGTAAATACTATATGAGAACAAAAGTCTCAAGTTATAAAAGAGGCTGAAAATGTTCAGGAACTCTAAACTAATTTTATTACAATTGCATCAAATACAGACCAGTGGACTCCTTCCTCCTTGAGCATTCCCTCCAGCACCCGATATTGCACCATACATGCTGCCATGCATGCTTGAATTTTTTAAAACACATGTAGAATAATCAAAACTCAGAACACATCTGACATACTATTCAAGTTTTCTCATGTCTTCTGACAATTTTGCTATTACTTTTTGGTACTCTTTCCCTCTATTACCATGTTTTGATAAGGTAATTTATATAAATCTTCTGTACAATTACAGATAAAAAAATCCATTTAACTGTTGAGTGCATCTTATATGAGTTCCACAATGATACATAATTTTCTAGCAACAAATTTCATATTCACCTTTAGCTGTTAGAAAGAAGGAAGACCTCCAAGTCTTCATAAAAAATACATTTGTATTTTTTCCTTCTTTCAGAGGTTTTGAATTTTATGATTCTCTAAGAATTAATATCTGATTTCATTTCCAAATGAAGGTAGTTATTCTAAAGTATCCCTCCCTCTTCATATTTCTCATCTTTGATTCCTCTGAATGGCTATACTGTCAAACATCAGGAGTGAAGAGATCTGTTTGGTGAAGCAGAATTCCCTAAAGCTGATTCCTGCCAATGTGAGTCAGTGTCCACTGTACTCGATACATTTTTGTCAGCTAAACAATAGTGCTATAAACTGTGTCTTTTTTATAGGATTTCATTCCACTGCCATGTCAAACTAACATTCATATCTCACAGCAAGTTCATTTTAAATAAACAAATATTTCCCTGCAGCCATTCTTCGGCTGCTTCTCTCCAATGAACACATTCCAGTTTTCCAGGCTGATCCAAGGATGATCCAATGCTGCTTTACATCTTTAAGTGAGGCCAAAATTGCTCTACCAAGTATTATATACTACTGTAGGTCCAAATTTGCAACAATCCAACCTCCAGCCCCAGGGCTCCACCTCTGCATCAGTTCTGTGCTTTGCCCCTCCTGAGTCATTAAAACACAAAGCAGGAAACAGCCCATACCTGGATCACTCATACTATCCCCACTGATATCAATGGCATAATTAAAAATACATACATTTCTTATTTTTAAAATTGGAATTAATTCACTCTACTAATTAGAAAACCTTAATTAAAAGTCTGTAAGACCTTACATATCTTAAAAGTAAAGCAACTGTCTACTTAGTGCTGTGGAAATTTATTCGCTGAACAAAAATAAAATTAAAGCATGATTGAGGCAGAACTATCCAGTAACAGAAGATCTAACAATTCTAGGGTACTGATACAAAAACTTATTTTATAGCAAAATAATACAAATTTTGAAAGTAGAGGGGACTCATATAGAGCTTTCAGCAATGCATTATCAAAATTTTTTAATCTTGTCTGCCCCATTCTATCATTGCAGTTAATCCAGGTACTAATTCAAGCTAAGGCAAAGTCCTAAGGTCAAGTGCAGCCTTTAATTTGTTCCTTTGGGGGACTTTTTCTGTTACTCCTGAAAACCAAGCTTCTAATCAGAAAGGGTTTGGTGCACTCACCAGCATTTTTCAGTAACTTTGTCCCAGATATGCCAAACCAGATATTCCGAATTTCTAACATAAGCTGACAGATAGTCAATTTGACCAAATTCATTTGCTGCACTCAACATATTATTCAAACTCATCAGTACAGCAACACTTAGGAACGTGAGCTACTTCAGACAGCCCAGCCCCTCAGACATACCCATCTTCAGGTTTACACAAGAGCATCAAAACCAACAGCTGCTCCCACTGCTATAAAAATCAAGAGTTACCACAATAAACCCCAAAAGACTGAATGCCACAAGTATCATCCACCAAAGGAGGAGGAAGGGTAGAGGAAGTGTTTGACAAAAACAGTGACTCCCCTGAAGCCCTAAAGGACAGGTAAATACTTAACACAGCCATCACACTCTCCTGAGGAATAAATGCTTTGTGTGACCCAGCACTGCCTGGCACTCCCTGAACACAGGGAGTATACACTTCTTCTCTAAGTGTGATTTATTTTTTTCCTTCCTGGAGTGCTTAGCTAAAGTTCCAACTGGCTATTTCTTTCAGAAGCACACTCTGACGACAGAGTTACTCTGCTGCAGTTCTGTTTATCTACAAGGAGCACAGAAGTCTTTATTCTTAGCTCCCATCTCCTGTCTAACTGTAGCAAAGCTCAGATTTGCTCTTTCAGCATCTCTCAGAGTCAGATTCTACTCCATCCATTGGCTTTTTGGTCCCTGTGGTGGTGCTGCCTCCTTGGATGTCAGGCACTCCCCAGTGCTCCACATTCACAGAGAGCAGCAACACCCAGAGTCCCCCCAGACCCCCGAGGTCACAGTGGGGACAGGTCCTTCTGGGATGTTGGGATGAGTCTTGCTCTTACCTCAGCCATGTGCTTTAGAAAAAAGCATGCAGTTTTTTACAACAAACTGAAGTATCTGTCTAGCACTGGAGCCCAACAGCATTCTACAAGTCAAGCAAATTATAAAACACAGAACCTTTAGCATTCTTTCTATGCCAAACTTCTGGAGAAGCAACAGAACTCTGTCTGAAACTTTTAACAATACCTTAAGGGGTCCCAAAAATTTTGCATAAATTTCAGCCAGTGTGCAAGGATTAATAGAACACTGGGAGCTAAAGAGTCCAAATTTACAATTACAACAAGAAAACTGGTCTTGTGCTGTAATTAAAAGTTTGAAGTAAGCTTTTTTTAAAGTGGTGGAGACAATAAAAAGTGCATTAAATACATGTCATGATAAAGAATAGACAGCCTCATTTAATATTTTAGCACCCTTTCTCATAAAACTACTATTTTATTATTTATAACATGGATGTATTTTCAAGACATGTTTCATAACCCTGTACTTGGAGTTCCACTTTATATCCCAACCTATAAATCAGCAGTTTAATCCCAAGAAATTACATAAATAGTTTGGAATATGAAAAACCACATGGATTACCTGAATGAATTTATCCTTGAGAATATACCAGACAGTAGAGAGATTCTAAATTAATAAGCAAATGAAAAGAACAAAATATCAGAAAAATAAACAAGAGGGGAAAAAAAAAAGAAAATAATGAAGAGCAGAGTTTGGTGAAAAAAAAGACACTAGAAAAAAATCGTAATCCTGAAACAGATAGTACAGAACACAAAGTGTCTTTTTGCCTCAAAACCACTTTTTCTTAGTTTGATTTTTTAGGTTTGTTTTGGGGTTTTTTGGTTAGTTTGATTTAGCATCTCACTTTTCTCAGACAAAACATTTCAAGAAGCTTTGGACACATTTTTGTCCACTCTGAATGCAGCCTCTCTAAGCTCTTCTTTCTATGACTGAGATTTGTGAGCAGGTCACTGCTAAGAAGAAAAGGTTCAAATAAGCTGCAGTAAGCAGAGAGTGACCTAAAATCCCACCTTGGGCCTGCACATTTAAGCAACAGTAAGGGAAGAAAAGGGACAGTGCCATCCCACAGGATAAGGGGATGGAAGAGCTACATAGCCAGAATGTAAAGTAATGTACAAATCAAAAGCTTTTTTCCTTACCTATGTGCATTACTGTACTTGTTGAACCTGATTTAGACAGCTCCACAAGAAGTTTCACATTCTGTATTCTGAACTGCTTGCCCAGTGACCTCCAAGAGGGGAGATTTCACAGCAGCAATCCAATTCACCAGTGATGAAAGCCTCAATAGGACAGTGAAGGCAACGAGCAGAAGTTATAGCTCTATCTCTGAGAAGACAAACACTGCTTGTCAATGCCACCTAAGAGCTCAATATCACACATGGAGCCCGCAGAAGCCCTGCATTGCAAACTGATTTGTGTCACAAAGTGCATTCCTGCACAGCACAGGGCAGCTTGGGAGGGCTCCAAGCCAGGAGACCCAACACTGCTACAGAAACACTGCAGCTGCCTTATGGAAAACTCCACCTGCACCAACTGGGATGGAAAATAAACCTCAGCAACACAAGTTAGTGTGAGGAACCTAAAACAGCTTCTGATACTCAGGGTGTCTCATTCAACAGCAGCATGGGCATCACTGTAGTGCACTGCACTGATATAAAATAATCTGTTATAAAGAAAGGTACAACCCTTTCCACAGTTCCTACTTACTTCAATTTTAGTAGGCTGAGTTTCTAACTAACTTCATGCTCTCTCCTGCTAGTGGTTTTTTCCAAGTCATCTTAATATGACAGTGCACTACAAAAAAGCTCCAAAGCAGATTGATTTAAAAAGCAAATAACTCCTGCCATTCCTTCTCTTCCTCACTCTGCTTTACAAAGAAAAAGTTTGTCATCAAATCATCTTTTAATGATAAATGTGAAAATATACTGAAAGGTCCTGTGACTGTTCATATGAAACAGCCCTTTTTGGACTGAAATGGATTATTTAGAAGTGTTATGCTTTACTGATGCACTTAGCACACAGTTAAGTTTCAGTTGCTTATTATATCCTGTTGAAAATAATGACTCACTGAGCTGCTTAATTTAGAGCTTGGCCTAGTAGGGTTATCTTTTTTTTGTCTTTCAGAAGAAATTAATCAAAAGTTCCAGGGGATCATTCCTCATTGCCCTAACTTGAAAAATAATTTGAAATCCCTTATTCAATAATTTGAAACTTGCTACAAGTTAAAGATACATCATTCCAAAGCATATAAGGCAAACGTTGTCCTAATCAGCAAGAAGGACAAATCTTCCCAGGAATTTGAGATCAAAAGCATATGTTGTACAGAGTATCTGACACTTTGAGAAATTACTTATGCAGTGCACACTTCTGCATTCCATTCTTGTGTATCTCTGTGGTATAATACCGGGTATAGGGAAATGCTTTATAAAAATGAAAATGCAATTGTCTGACAAATAAAAGGTATTCCTGTATGTAATCCCAGTAATAGATTTTTAAACCCTTAGCACTGCTGCAGTATTATGTATTCATAGTTATTATCTTGTCCACTTCCAAATCCTGAAAGGTTAGATTGTTTAAAGATTTGTTAGCTGTGAAATACTTAAAAAAGCAAAGTATTAAGCTCAGAGCTAATTGAAAAATATCATTTTATCAGATTCTCCTTTGATATTATCTTGTAATGATTATACTTAATGTACTCACAATACTTCAATAAATAGAGAAATTAAAAATATAACATCTTTAGGGCCTTTCAGAGAATGTGGCTGTTAACAACTTATACTGCTTTTTTTAACCATTATTTTCTTATATTTCCCACAATGCTTCACATCAGAAGCAAACAGAAACTGAATGATTACCCCAAAGTGTGCTAGATGAACTGGAAAAAGTCTATTCAAACAAAGCTCATTAGTTTTGATACCTCCAGGGCTATGACAAATTAAGCGGCTGGTGAATATGCTTGCAGACAAAAGGATGATGCAAAATCCAGGGCTTGTGCTAGGCATTGTGTCAATAAATTCTACTGGAAAAGGTAAAAATTACAATTGAAGCTAAAGTGGAATCCCTTTAAGAAACATGTAGAGAATAGATCATCCCTCTTCTTAAATACATTTATGAATGATGGTGCTATAAATAATAAAGGATTGTTTATTGGCTGCTTTGAATGTACACTCTGATGGGTCAGTCCTGACCTCCAAAAACTTTTCCTCCAGAGCTGGTAAAGAACATGCAGAGAGTTTAGGCAGGCTCTGAACTGTTTTGCCATATTGAAAACTTAACTGTACCACAACCAACACAGTTTGTAGCACATATTCCTACTCCTGAACTGAGAGCAGCCACCACCAAACTTGTGACCGCAGCCTTGGAGTGCAAACACCACAAGTGGCTGCAGAACGCCCTGGTGTGTTCAGCCTGCTCCCAGAACAGCTCTCTGAAGCACACACCAGCACCAGCAGAGGCCCAGGGTATCAGCTCAGAAAGCACAGAGAGAACAAATTCAATTCCTGGACCAGGAGGTAACTTTTCTGTGCCCCCCTTGAGCCATCCTGGAGGTGAGATGTGGGTCTGCTCTTGGTAGGGCTTACACTGCCAAGGGGGGAGTTGGAATGGCAGCACGAAGCCCAAGATCCTTCCAGGGCACTGTGAGCTCAACCTTGCTGCCTGCCAGCTCCCACTGGTTTTAATCAGAGCAGGCCTGGAACTTTTCTAAGTTAGAATTAACTCCCAGAATTTGCTCCTTAATCACCAAAACCCTTTCTGATGCCAGCCTTGCTCCTCTCACACTTGTTTGTTACTTCCAGCCATGGTGACTGAGCCATTATGTCAGTGCTGTGGCATGACATTGTCAACCACTCCCATCCTTAATTTCACTGCTCTCATGCCATACCTGCTCCTTTACAGCCAGACAGGATTAACTCTACATAGCAAAGATTTTCATGTTTAGAATGTCAGGATCTGACCTGTGACAGAAACCACAGATCCACATGCTGCAGTTAGTGTTCCTGAAGAATAGTCTGTACCTGAAAATTGCTACAGAATTTGAGCTGCAAGCTGCATTCACCTCCTTCTGTCACCAGGAGCTTCAAGTCAGTTCACAGCCTAACTAATCCAGGTTGCCACTGAAAGCAGATTATTACTTTTGAAATTCACTTTGCCATTTGATAAAGCTTCTTTTTGCAAGCTTTTGGAGAACATCACAGAACTCCCTTTCATATCTGATGGATTATCAAAAAGTGTATTTGACCAAACAGGCCAATTTTGCCTTCCATAAACTCAGTGAGACCCTGTTACCCCAAGGGAAAGAAAATAATTCCTCTAAGCTTCTGTTCTCTATTTTGAAAACAATATAACTTTGAAAGTGGTTTTGATTTTTTTTAAATGCATTAACAAATCATTTAAATAAAAAATTGACTGAAAATATCACTGATCTAAATTCTAACCAGAAAGATTTCTTGAAGTTAGCAAAATATACATCAGTATTTTTTTCCAGTACTCATAGGTCATTTAAAAACATATCTATATTTACAGATTTAAGGTTAATTCTGTTACTTAAAATCAGTTTTGAATCATGGGATATTTCTCTTTGTAGCATAGATTCCAAAGCAAAGAATTAATCCATTAACAAGCATTGTACACCATTTGTTCTGCCAGAAATTACACAGGAACTTACAGTGACAGCTTTTTGCATGTATGAACACATCTCAGGTATAGGGACAATTACCTGGGGATNGGGGGGGGAAATCATTGTCTATTTCTCAATCAGGAGCCAGCTCTGTATACCTTTATTATTGGTTTCAAAACTAAATTTTAAAAAAGTTTTCCTGGTAGTAGTGGCAATAGCAAAGGATGAAAGGACCTGCAGGGAGTATGTTGATTTTATTGGGTTCAGTAAAGAGGAGCTAGAGCAGAGCCATACAGAAGTGAGCCCTAACACAACCAGGCTGGTTGGCAAGACAGTGCTGGCCCTTGAGACAACAGCTGGATGCAGGAGAATTGCCCACATACCTGCAACTGACTCAAAAAGCCTTGTAGAGAAATAGGTGTGTCATGACAAACTCAGCAGCCTGCAGAGCCCAGACATCCCACTGCAGCTTTTCCTTTGCCCAGAGGAGCAGGGCTCCATTTGCAAATCAACTCATGGTACTCTCTGCCCAGTGTCACTCCCACTGCCCGCATCTGTGTGCAGGGAAATGCAGTGCCTGTGCTCTGGATTCAGCAGAAGCCACGCATTTTATGGGCAATAAAAGGAATCCTTGGTAGTAAAAGACCAGGTGAAAGGGAACTCAAAGCTCTCAATCACAGAACAAGAGGGGTCCTTGTCCAGATATTCTCAATTTGTGCAGCTTTAGCGGAGGCTACATCATGTGATCAGCAACAGGACCTTAATCCAAATCCCTGATTTGGGGAAGAATCAAGCAAGGGGTGATAGCTGGGGCCAGCATTATTGCAGTGCAGTTCTGAGGCACGACTGCATTTTCCAGCTGTGCACCAGCCCCGAGTCCTCTCTCAATGCCACTGTCCTGTCACAAAGTATCACCCTGCCTGTGTCCCTAAGAGTTTTTCACTTACAAGTTAGGGACTATCTGTCCTGTAGGACTTTGCAAAGTGGGTAATTTCAACAGGCAAATCACTGGATAAAACTTTGACCACCAATACATGAAGCAATGTAAGTTACTACAAAAATCCCCAAATATCAAAGTATTCCACAATTAATTCAATCAGAATTATTTGCAACCTAACCATATCAGGATTAAAATAATAGACACATGGATCACTGAAGGGGGGAGAGAAACCATGCCATGTTTTTTAGTTCTACTTTAGAATTAGGAACCAAGATCTTTGGATAGAAATACTAAATTGCTAAAATACAAGCTGCTTGATTTCCATATATGCCAAACACAACTTCGGTTGCTCTCAAAACCAAAGTCAGATTTAAAACCTCTGAATAGTACCAAGCTGGACAAAATCTTTATACCAGAAGCAAAAATAACTAAATTCTAGTCCCCGAAAGCTCAAAGAACCCAAAAGTACAATACTGTGGGGCGGGGAGATACCAAAAACCTGTATTCCATTCTATTCTCTATATAAAAACTGTAATCTATTCTCAAGAGACTATAGTGTAAAAAATCAACCTAGTGAGGTTCCAACTTCCCATCCTAAGACACTCTCCTTATGAACACAAAATAACATGTTTTGTTCCCCACTTGTTTTGCAAAAAAGCTGGAATCTGAAGTGAGGCTGGCTTCCTTCTCCTGTGCCCATTGTCACCACTCCACAGCACCTACACAATGCCAAAATCTCCAAATTGTGCCCTGGCCTGGCTGCAGTCTCAGAAGTGCCACTGAACTGGCCCCATCCTGATTTATTGGAGCTGCAATCAAACACTTGTACACTTCACCTGCCTGTGCATTAGGGGTTTTCCAGGACAAAGGAAGAAACATATTTTTGGTTTGAAACACATACCACTTCTTTGAATGGAGGAAAAATTCTGCTTCATTCACTCTTCAAAGTAAAAACTTGGTTTGTCATTTCCTCTATCCACATTTTTAGATTTTTTCCCCTCTCAAAAAAAGATTTGTTAGTTCTAGCAGATACTTATCAAGGGCTGATCTAGTGAGACATTTGCTCAATTAAGTATAATAAAATAATTCTCACAGTCCAAAAAAACCCCAACAAACCCCAAAGTGTGTCTGTTGCTCACCTTGTCTCAGCCAGCTCCTACCTCCAGTGGAGAAATGACACTTCCTCCTCCATAAACAATGTAAATAAACCCTGAGGTTAACCTTGACAGCTTCCAGATCACAGAAGTCAGGAAGTTCAATGATTGTAGCTCTTAATTCTGTCTCACCCAGGAAGGTACATTACAATTGTTCCTCTCTATTCTAAAAGGATAAAAAAGAGCTGACCTGATGAGATTTAAGCCTGTAGTTTTCGCTTAAATATACAGAACAGAGTTCTGTCACAGAACTATAAGTAAAGATCTCTGAGGACTTTGGAATTCTGAGACATCATCTGTCTCTCCAAATCACTCTTTTGGGTATCCACATTCTACCAAGTGGAGCTACCATTTTTATATCTACAGTTCCTTTCCTATCGTATTTCATTCTTCCAAACTCTATTGTCAACCACTTCATTATCTTCATTATAATCACTGTCAAGAGTGAAAAGCATGAAAGGCTTCAGCTAACATCTTCCTAAACCAACCCCCTTTGTGCTTTGCAAGTCGTTGTGATCTCACACACCAGATCTAGGCTCAAGCAGTGAAATATCAAGAGCATAATTCTTGCAAATTTCTGAGTATCATAAAGTCTTACTGTGCATATCATCCAGACTGTTATGATGTTACTTCTGCCTTTTGATATGGCAATCAACAAACGTTTATATCCACATGTATAAGAGACATGAATAAAAGATGAAAGACAAACAACAACACAGATATAAAAGTAAATCTGATACATATAAACATTTAGGGTATAAAGTATATATTTTTTTCCTGTATCGTTCTGCCTAGTCCATCCAATCAAAGACAAAATCCAGTTGAAGGAGTGACTTCATCAATTTTCCCCAAGAGGTATTTATCATCAGAACTGAATTAAAGTGGGTCCCTTTTTTAATCTCAAAGTGATTTATGGCAATATCTCATGCTCCTAACCAAAAAGCCCTCTCAAACATTTGGGGAGGCGAGACCTTTTCACGGGGAAGGCAACACCGCTGTCCCAAGCCAAGCTGTACGAGGACATCAGAGTCACAGCAAGGTTCTCCTGGGCCTCCAACCCCTCCCTTCCCCTTCAGCCCTGGGAAACACAAACCAGGGAAGCAACAAAGGTGCTGAGTGCAAAACCACCACACACACACACACAGAGAGACACTGCTCTGCAGCCCTGCCCAACAGAGGGACCACAGCCCACTGCAAAGGCATCCTAGTGTTTCCTAAACTAGGAACAAAAGTCAACAGGACCACACAGTCCCACAATTCTTATCTAAGAAGGTTAAATATAAAATACTTTTTTAAGCTGTTTGCATAACTGTGAAATAAAAACACGTTTGAGCAAGAAGATGTTATATGCAAAAAATCACAAAAATTGACTTCAAGGAAGAACAGGAAAAAAAAAAAAAACTAAGACAAAAGTGAGGTTTATTCCTACCACTACCAAGGCTCTTTCTGAATAAACTAGAAAAATTTATGAATCTCAGCAGGACAGAAAAAAAAATATTTCATTACAGAAAGAAGTCACACTGTTTGGCTGGAAAAAAGAAACAACCAAACAAAAAACAGAATTATGAGATATCCATTTGTTACACTCTCATGCCAGGCAGATCTGTCTTCAGACAGTTCTTGCACAATCTGAGTTGCTGAACAAAGATAAAATAGCATGAAAACTCCTCCTACAGGCATCACAACCAAAGTTCACCTTCACATTGATGACACTTTTTGTTTTCTTTTTTCAAACCATATAAAGATAATGTCATCTCTTCTGATACTGCCAATTCAAAACAGGATTTGCTGGAGAATTGCAGAGTAGAGACCTGCCAGATAACACTGATACTGCTGATTTTTCTCACAGAAATTCTTCACATGAATAAAGATTTTTTTCTTTTAATGGAGACTAGGTATAAATACTGGAAGGGCTCTGCAAGAGGAAAAAAATAAAGAAAAAAAAGCCCCAAAGAATAAACTTATATTTCTCCCATAAAAGGAATCATTTTATCAATATCTTCCTTTTCACTCTTTGCCTATCATGAAAAACAAACAGAAATCCTAAGAAGTCCAGGAGATGGTGGCCTCTGACAGTCGTAAATCTTAGGTGGAAGCTGTGACTCCCAGCCTGAAAAAATATTTAAAGCTACTTTTGACCATTCACATTCAAAAAGTTGATTCTAAATAACAGCAATATTCTCCAGGCACATACTTTCAGACACTGTGCATTGCACGACTGAAATTCAAGTTGAGCATCTCCAAACTTCCAGGAGCTCCTTCATTCTCCTGAGCACCTTGCCCAGGTGTGTCACTGTAGTAAGGGCGGCTCCGCGCGTCCCTGCGGGGGTCCCGGCTGGCTGTGCACACACAGCTGAGGGGAACCCTCTCCCTTCAGGGGTCCCGGCTGGCTGTGCACACACAGCTGAGGGGAACCCCTCCTTTCAGGGGTCCCGGCTGGCTGTGCACACACAGCTGAGGGGAACCCTCTCCCTTCAGGGGTCCCGGCTGGCTGTGCACACACAGCTGAGGGGAACCCTCTCCCTTGGGGGGTCCCGGCTGGCTGTGACACACACAGCTGAGGGGAACCCTCTACCTTTGGGGGTCCCGGCTGGCTGTGGCACACACAGCTGAGGGGAACCCCTCCCTTCAGGGGTCCCTGGCTGTGCACAAACAGCTGAGGGGAACCCTCTCCCTTCAGGGGTCCCGGCTGGCTGTGCACACACAGCTGAGGGGAACCCTCT
>WBNO01023719.1:0-16021 GCA_013400575.1 Peucedramus taeniatus | reverse complement strand
ATATATATATATATACACACACACACATATATATACACATACATACACATATATATACATATATATGTGTATATATACACATATATATGTATATATATACATATACACATATGCATATATACATGTGCATATACATATACATGACATATATATATGACACATACATATATGTGACATATATATGTGACATATATATGACACGTATACATGTGACACATATACATGACACATATATATGTATGCATACATACGCATATACATATACATGACATATACGTATATATATATATATGTATATGGAGTCAGATGTTTTAATAATGAGTTTTTTAGTTTTCTTTGACCAGAGCTGCTTTGTGTCCTTCTTGTGTCACCCCAGGGTGACACAGCTGGGCCCCAAATTCCACACCTTGAGGAAACCTGGCTACACAGCAGGGTGGGGACAGCACCAGGGGACAGACAACATTGCCCAGAGCAGCTGCCGGCCATCTCATGTGCCCTTCACAAGAATAAAAGGCTGAAAATAGCACAGGTATAAGAGATACACTGCTCCAAACCCATTTGCTCCATTCTGATGGATCATTGCTCCAATTGCAATGATAACATAAACCTCACTTTCTCAAGCTCCTGAAGCAAGGATTTTTTGATATGTGGATACCTGCCTAATACACTGGGTCCTGCCTCAGGCACTGTTGCATGAAATAATTATGTGAACAGACCCTTAAATAACACAGATGATAGAAATACACAATAGAATTACTTTGGCATACTTAAAAAAAATAATATTAATCAACAGCTTTAAAATGCAACTGCCATTCCCAAAATCAAGAGATCTTCAAGTAACCTGCAGACCAGCAGTGAAAAACATGAAGCATTCTGCTTCAACAACAAGAACAAGGTGAATAAGACAATTAAAATGAGCTCTTGCCTCACTCTGACTGCTGGGAGAACCTTAGAAGCAATGAACACATGTGGCACTTTAAAACCTACATATGAAAAAGCAAACTCATGTGAAAGTCCCTGTGTAAGAGAAATAAAGTTTTTGATGTAATAATTTCCTACATTGCTTAGCCCAATAGACAAAATATCTTTAAAATGTCAGGTTTGCAAATCCTTCTGGATTGGTGCTGACAGGAGTAAGTTTTTAGTTTGCATCTGAACTAAGGTGCAATGGCAGAATTTGTCCTTTTGTGACTATATTCTTCAGGTTTCTCAAACTGGAAATCCTTAGAGCACCTGAATTCATTTCTGACAGGAGCATTCACTTCCTTCCTAACTCTCCTCTGAGCAGTGCAGCTCAACTTGGCACCAGCAGCACTGACCTTTATTCAGTTTTCATTCACCTGGACCAGAGTTATGTAAAGTCCCCATGCTTGGTTTAGGGCCCTGTCATTACTGGGGGAAGGGAAGATGCTTTACACAGTCTTCAAGTGTCACAAAACCACCAACCAAAGCAACCCACACAAGAACATTTCCTTACTTTAAAATAATGACTCAGATTTTGAAAAGTTTATTTTACTGGGTAAAACATGAATATTATTTTTGAATTATTTCTCCATATTTAGGCATCTCTTTCCTAATTTATTCCCCACACTTCATTCTGTCAAAGACACATCAAAATCCTGTTTTGAGGTGAAACATATTGCTGGTTATTTCCAATTAATGGTTTCATCTGGAGTAGAATGAACTTTCAGGACTCAAATGTGACAACTACTTGACAAAAAACACACTTTTCTTTGGCCCTGGGTAATTTTTTCTCAGGAACATTTCAGTCAAACATTTACTAAAAGCTGTTAAGGACAGAGTGAAAAGGGGGTGAGTCAATGCATGCTCAGGCTGAGATACAGAGTTAAGGTCTGACTTAAGGACCTATGGAAAGAAAAAAAGCCAGGAAGAACAGACGAGCCCAAGTCAGTGACATTTATCAGTCCATGTTTCATCACTGACTCTGGCAGCTTTTCACTGGCCTCTTTAGGAAATAGGGTAATTGTTGTTATTATTTCCAGCCCTTTTTACTAAAGTTTCATTAAAGAAACCTGGTTTTCAGCAACTTTTCCAAACTTTATGACTACAATGACTACGACCACAGATAATCTGAGACAATAAACAGAAAAAAATCTTAAATTACCTCTTTTTTTCCTAAGAACCCTTTGCCCACCTCAAAGGCATCTTCTAATTTGCAATAAGAGTCTTTTTCATTTCAGCTGACCCCTTAGACCTGGAGCTATGTAAAACTCAACCTCTGTTTAGTATGACACTGCTATGGTAACCTTGAAAAAGGGCATTACAAAAGAGTATCACATTGTAGTAATAAACTACAGCTCATGTTTATGGCATGTTTAAACAGAGGAATTTCCTTAAAGCCCTTCTTGAAAATGGAAAGGGGTAACAGGTGTAACCATGGAATCACATTATTAACTGCTATTGAAGCCTCCTGTATGGTAGAGAAGATTAATTGATTATTATCCCAATGATATTAATCTATTAAAAGAATTTGAGGATTCACAAGTTCCTATTTTAAGTTTGGCTATTGATGTGCGTGCAAGTGATTTCTGTTTTGCCATTTTACTTATTTGTCTGCTGGTCTACACTGTCATCATTGCAACTATGCAGATTCTGGCTCAAATGATATGGATTTGACCAGAAGAGCAGTGGTGCCTTTGGAAACTTACCTTAACAAAAACAATATGTAAATTAAATTTAAAAAATAAAATAATTTTTTTTTAAAAAAGTTGAGCAGGAATACTTCCACAAACCTGGCATTTCTCAGATTAATAGCATGATCTTAAAACAGTGGTCCATGTAGTCCTGCCTTGATGTGAATGTTTTTTTCCAGGGATAGGACTCTTAAAACTACAAATTCTGATCTAGGGGAGAAATAAGGCAAATTCATACGCCCTTAGAACCATCTAAAGCACTTTTTGTACTCTACATAACTCACAATTTAAACTGTACACATGCACATAGTCATAATCTATCTTTCATTTAAATTGTCAATACTTGAAGCTTCTCCCTTCAAGAATATAAAACTTCTCAGTAATTTTACTGGGTAAAAGGGTCTGGCAGTCACAGAGACCACCATGGGAATTTTAGTTTTGTTTTGATTGGATTGTTTGGTTGTGGGGTTTTTAATGCCTGTCCTGCCAGGAATTAGTCAGAAAAGATCCATCAGACAATCTTGTTTCCATTCTGTTAAATTTTTTTCCCATTGAGGTTACATAAAGTTATTCTGAATGGATTTCTTTTCCCTCCACCGAGTCCAAGCTACATTTAAATAAATGCTTCATGATGGAACTTCTGTCCCAAGTTACACAAGTTGCACATCTTTCTCTCCAAGCTTTTTTCAGCCTCTCAGCAGTGCTGTGTACACTATTTAGCAGCCTCAAGCAGCTCTAAGATGAGAAACACAACCTAGGAAGCAAATTGTGTCACAGGCAGTGACAACGACAGCAAAACAAGGGTTTTCTGCATCGTGTATATGCACAAAGAGTTCTCAAATCTGTCTGCTATTGCTACAAGCTCACCTCCTTTCTGCTCAGCAATACAGCTGGAAGTGCTGTGTTTGAAACCAGAGAAGCCTTTTCTCTGCTAAAAAAATCCAGAAGTAGTAACACAGCATTTTGTGCAGTATTTGCACATTCAGAATACAAGGGAGAAGTGCCAGCCTTGTTGCTGTACTCAAAATTTATTGGCATGCCCAGGACCCAACTGTGTTGATCCTATTTGCTTTTGGAGAGAAAGAGAAGGAATAATAATAGAAATAGCAGTAATAATAATTAAGATTCAAGCAATCAAACGAGAGATGCTACATTTAATGAAATTTCACCTCATCCAAATGGATGAACTCATAGCACAAAAGAAGTTCTCTTTCAGGTCAGCACACACTTATTTACACAATCTTTTAATGTATATGTTTAAACCTGAAACCATTTTCGGTGCAAATATAATAGAAAATACAATTCTTCGGTTCAATGATTCTGATGTTTATTCTCTTGCTTAAATAACCATGACTTACAGCCCACCTTTTTTGGGGATGGATATACAGTATAAATATAGAAGAATAACTGTGGTACAGCAATCCGAAATGGTACCTACTGGCAAATGTAACAAAAGTTTAGGTGTATGTGGTTTAGTTTCCACAAAAAAAAAAAAAAATTAAAAGGAATACATATTTGAAGCCTATACAAAAGAACCAAATGTCTATTGGTAAGTCAGAGATGTTAAGCATTTCTATATTTTTATGCAGAAAGATCAAAAATTTTTGGTGCTTATTTGGGTTTTTTAAAAATCTTTTGGCATTATCCTCTTACCAGCTAGGAAGTGGAACACCTTACTAGTGTAAGGACCTTTACTAGTATAAATTACTTCCTTTGGCAACCAGAAGTTATAATAGAAATTAATATTACTGTATACTTCTGTGCAGGCATCCACTCTGGAAAATTTACTCTCTATTCCAGCTATAATTCCTAATATAAACTGCTCACATTAACTCAGACTCCTTAAACTGATGCAAAAAGAAAATGACACTTTTTAACAAAAAGCATCAGAAAATTCAAGATTTACTAATATTTTTGAACATAGGTCCCTAGCACCTAACCATAACCTTTTAATGAACATATAACACTGATGTATTTCTCCCACAACAATTCAAATTACTACTAATAATGTCTTTTCAATTAGATAAAAGGCTGTTATATTTTAAATAGAAAAGATTTTCTCCTCCTATTCCCATTAATTTTTCCCCAACAGCTTTAGTTCTTGTAAATTTTTTACCACTGTAACCTCTGTCAAATAGGAATGAACTGATCCTTATCTCTGGTCTAAATCAGTGTAAATCATTGTCTGTTAATAACAAAATTCAGCTCTTACATGCAAATGCATAAAAGGAGCCCAATTTAGCATCAGCTGCTGTGATTTCAGCTGCAGGTTTCATATTTTCTTTATAAGAAAATATGTCTTCTGTCACCAGAAGAAACAGACTGCAAACATTTCAGAGCTCAGACTCTGGTTCAAAGTGTTTGAGCAGATGATCACACACAAAAATAATTCCCCACTATTCATTACCTTTAGGTATGCAAGTTTTCCCCAAAGCACATTTAGGTAATTCACTCAATCATGGCCTATAAGTTTATTTTCAAGAAATATTTCAAGGAAGTTCAGGAAAATTTTACTGGAATTACTAAGGCATATATTTTTAGACTCATGTGCCTAAAATTAGTTTCTAAGCCCATAATTAGACATCAGAATAGAGCTGTACAACCTTCAAATGTTTAGGATTCACCCAGACTATACATTACAGCTTCAGAGGAACTTAAGCTTGTATTTAAATTATTGCAGTATTAGCTGGGCCCTTGCTGGCTGCCCTCTCTTTTTAAGCCCATTGTGCCAGGAAAGCTGAAGGCAGCAGCTCAGCACAGCAATTCCATGGGAATGGCTGGTGCAAGGATCTCACCACCCACTCCACTCCCAGGTGTCCAGCTCCTGAATTTCATGCCACGTGCATTTGTGCCTGAGCAACAGAATTTTTTTTCCTAATCTCACCAATACTTGTCTCTTCACAACTTGTCAAATGGAAAAAGCACAAAGCACTCAAGCAATAAAAAAACCCACAAATTCTCTGCAGTTTTATGTTAAGTGTGAAGAGCAGCTAAAATTCAGCAGTAATGCAACTACCCATGGTTATTCACAAAGCAGCTGAACTCCCCTGATGGCAGTGACAGCCAGTAGTAGCAAAAAGGGAGTTTTCAGTAATCATTAAAAAGCCATGTCATGCAATGCTGAAATCACCCTCCTCCCCTACTGCTGGCCATGTAAACAGGGCCCTCTGGCACTCAGTGGGTGCTCTATTAACCCAGCAATTAGCTGGAGCTGCCAGGTAAGGCAAACAACCAGTCCTTTGTAATCCCATGAGGATGGCATCAATCACCAGCAGTAACCACAGCTTGCTCTGACTTCCCTGATCTGGAGATTAGACCCAAAAATAATACTTCAGATATGGAGGACAGGATTAATCTAATTGAAATTTCAGTTATTTTAGCGTGCCACATGCAAGTTTCAGATAACTGAACTCCCCACGGGTCCATGGAGAGCAGTGGGTGTCAGGGGAAGAGTCACCTGTTCAGACATTTGCTATAAGCAGGGCTCCTGTCCTCCTAGTTCTCCTACAAATGTTTCCTGGAAGCCAAGACCTAGTAGAAAAGGCAATATCTAAGTATCTATATCCTGCTCTGGGTCTGAGCTATAAACCAAGCTACATTTTAATGTTAAAATATTATATTTTATTTATTCTGTTTTATTAATGCTCACCCAAACAGGTTCTGAACTCAACTCCAGCGTGATAAATTCTCATTATTCCATGTTTACACCATTTATGGCCCACTGTGCCTAAAGAATGTAGTAACTCAGAGTCCTTTCAGATACCACTCCTAAGATACCTCATTTTTATATAGTTCAGGTGGAATATCTGCCTAATTTGCATTATATGCTATGTATTTTACCCAAAGACATATTGTACACAGTCATTAAGTGAAATGCCACAAATGCTAATATCTAGACTACAATATATAGGGAGACAAAAACATGCTAAACTAAAGGAAAAAATATTCCAGGCTGTGAAGTGTAACAAAAAAGGCCCATGATGACAGTTTCATCTGAAAATAGCAGACTGAGACATATTAAAATTGGTTTATTGTCTCCCTAATGAGGCAATGTATGTAAAGCCCCAAATACCCTATAATCAAAGTTACCAGCTAGTGTAAGCTTTGAAAAATGAGAAGCAAATCTATAGCTGATAATTAACAACTTCCTTCATTGTTGACTACACAGGAAGGAGAAGGGTGTTTTTACTGCTGCTCTTCTCTGCTTTAGTGCACGATGCTGCTGTAGTGGGGTCCAGCTCAGAACACAGGAACTGCTTTATTTTTTTCCCCAAAACTCTTGAGAGCTGCAGTCAGGAAGGCCTACCCTTTGTACCCTAAAATGCTAATGTCATTTCTTTAGTTAGACAGAATTAGGATAATCTGCAGTATTAGAACAGATCATAAGGTTCCAAGGTTATCTGTAGCGTCATGAAGTTTTTTCTTTTCAGAGTCTGTTTTCCTAGGCTAAGTAAAACTCATCCTTGTGCAAATAGAAATCCTTAAATACATGTGAAAAATCCTTCAATACATTTAAAAAGCTCCACACCCCCAAATATTTGTAATCTACCAACAGAATCTATTCAACGAGAGAGTGAATCTAAGCTAAACACGTCCACCACCTTATTGTAATTCTTGTTCCAAGCAGAGGTTTATAGCCACATTTTTCTGACCACACTGGAAAAATTAGGAGTAAATATGATTTTTCCAATGAAGCTTGTAGAAGCTACAATAGTCAGGTATATGGTAAGACCACCTAGAGGACAGAATTTGCAGAGATTTTATCTGAAGCCAGCTGCTTCCAGCTGAAGGACACCACACCACAATCACTTGGACTCCCATCTCCTACCAGGCTGCTACATCCATAGCATCTCTTCCTTCAGATCAACTACCAATACTTCAAGTTTCATCAATATTCTTTGAATGCTTCACAGCCTCAAAATCATACATGAATCTACCAAATTAACTAAAACATGGGGAACAGGATGTGAGCCACTGATTAAATTAACTATGTGGAAATTTTTTCCCCTAAGGTACAAGGGTTTTCAAAAATCCAGAATTATCTCTGGCTGTGTATTCCTAGCTAGATGTATTTACTGCTGTGATGGGGTTTATACTCTGCCTTAAAACACCTCACATTTAAACTAGGTTTGCAAAAGTGCCTACATGCAAATCAAAATACTACTTACTCACTTGCTCAGGGCAATAATTATATTTTATAAACTTGTCAAATATCCTTTGTTTCTTAATCAATCTTCAGGGCCTGTGGCAGACAAGCAGGTTTTGTGACTTCTAGAAGTAAAAGTTCAGGACTATTTTTAAACAATGTGCATGGTTATACCCACTGAGTATTTCAAGGCACCAATGAAAACTCAAACACTAATAGATAGCACAGAAAACTTAAATATAAATCCACCAAATCAAACCTGAAAATCATCAGGCAAACCACAAAATATTTCAATATCTACTGATATTGAAATATCTACTTGATATATTTCAATATCTACTTGAATCTCTTTTATTGCTGATGAGAAATAATAAATTAAATCCCAATACCTAAGTTTATCCTTGAGACCTAGTGCTCACTGAAGAAATAATAGCACTCCCATGCTTCTGACACTGAAACCTGTATGATTTTGAGCTTTGGAAAGCTCAAAAAAGAAATAAGCCACATATTCAAAAAAACCTTGCACATCTCAGTTAAAACAGATCTATAAATATATACAACAAATATATATATTCATTCAGTGCTGGATCTGGCCATTATTAACATTAGAGAAAAGAAATGCCTCCCATACTGTAAAACTGCATAAGATCAGTGGCTATTAATGCAGAGTTACTAATCCAAAGGATACCACACCTAAAACTCTGTCATCAGGGATCCTCAGACACTTTCATATTCTGGACACCATCTAAATGGAAAGATTACCTCATGGGTCTCATCATCTGCATTTCCACAGACCAAGCTCCCCCTTGTTCATAATCCTGACTCATATCCATCACCATTTGGGAGCAAGTGTGTATCTTTGCAGGGCTTCAGAATTCCATCTGTCCTGCCTGAGATTTCCTGAAGTACAGATAAATTCCACTGAATAACACTGCAATATGGGGAATGTATACATTTAGAGCAGCATATGGAAAAGCAATATTTAAAAGTACTTCTCATATATTAAAAATATACATGTGATTTAGAAACGAAAAAAATAAACTAAGGAGGAGGAAAACATCATCATTAGACTACAAAAACCTATGGCAAAAGTTTAGGATTCAGATATAGGCTCAGTTGGGTAGAATATTCTGCAACAGTTTATTCCTTCAAGAGTACGTCCAAAGTATGAGGGACCATCTGTACTTAGAAATATGTATGGAACACACTCAGAAAACAAACAAAACACCCCATGCCCTCCAGCTGGCCACTCTGGTTTCTTGTTCACACAAGGATGAAATGCTGGCTGGCAGCACAGAGTGCCCAGCGAGGTATTGGGCAGCTGATGCACAAACAATCAGCAGAAGGAGCAGAACCTTTTCTTTGCTGTTCCCTGTGCACTCCTGCTGCCTGCACTACACCCAAATCCTGCATTTAAATCCTGATTTGGACAAACAGCTTCACTGCACAGTCCATTCTTGCCTGTTCTGGGTGTTTGCAGAGCCACCCTCAAAACCTCAGCTCAAGCCATCTTTAGTTAATATTTGTCCTCTGTAAAAGAACTGAAGTTTTGCACTCATCCTTTTGATAGAATCACAGAGTAACTGAGGCGTGAAAAGACCTCAAAGATCAGAGTCCAATGCCCACCTTGTCCCCGGCCCAGAGCACTGAGTGCCACCTCCAGCCCTTCCTGGGACACCTCCAGGGATGGGCACTCCAACCCTCCCTGGGCAGCCCCTGCCAAGGCCTGAGCACCCTTTCCATGGAGAAATTCCTGCTGGTGTCCACCCTGAGCCTCCCCTGGCCCAGCCTGAGGCCGTTCCCTCTCCTGCTGTCCCTGTTCCCTGGGAGCACAGCCCGACCCCCCCGGCTGTCCCCTCCTGTCAGGGCGTTGTGCAGAGCCAGAAGGGCTCCCCTGAGCCTCCTTTTCTCCAGGCTGAGCCCCTTCCCAGCTCCCTCAGTCCCTCCTGGGGCTCCAGCCCCTCCATGTCTCTGTAGCCATGAGGGGCCCAGAACTGGACATGGTCCTCAAGCTGTCTCACCAGTGCCAATATTTTTTGACAGAAGATATAGATACATACCTTACCCTGTTCAAATAAGGCNGGTCCTCAAGCTGTCTCACCAGTGCCCATATTTTTTGACAGAAGAAATGCCTGTTCAAATAAGGTATCTTTTCTAATTTTTTTCCATCAACACACAATTTCCCAGTTGGAAATTTCAGTATTTCCACATCTGTGGAATACTGAAGAGGACTTTTTCCGAGAGAGTTTTATATCAAGTACAATTTGTTTGGGGATTTTTTTTTTAAAAACAATTTCTGGTTTTAAAGAAACTGAACTCCTTCTGAGCCATACTCTTTGGCTGGATTTTCTGAACAATACAATGAGAAATCCTGATCAATAAACATTCTCTCATGAGAACTTGTAAAACATTTTCCAAATTCATCCCCTGTTGTTATAGGCTCAACTCTGAAAGAACATTGTACTTAGCAGGGAAAAGATATGCTGAGAAAAAAATGAAACTCAAAACCACACAAACAAATTAAAAGCACACAATCAAAAACATACTAATTTTTATGTTAGAAATCAATCCCTAGGGACTATTGCAATAAACATTCAAACATCTGAAAATACAACAACCCCTATCTTCCAGGAAAACACCCTCAATTCTATTTTGTCTCTTCTGATGTCACAAAAAAATCAGGCTTCATATGCACTGCAAGTTTCATTCATTCAGCTTCATACTATTTTAAGCAGCTAATTTTTCTCTGCTGTTGTGATTTTGGGGTGATCCAGTCACAGTTAACATTGCAGGTAGCACTGTCTCCAAAGCTGTAAAAACCTTTACTAGCACAAAGAAATTGCAAAGCAGGAAAAAGTTTAAATTATTGCAGAAATAAACCTAGAATATAAATGGTGCTATAAAACCCTACTTGTTTCAGCACTTTTTTTTTGGTACTGCACTGTCACTATCATGTGGCAATCACAGGAAATCTATTCTTCAAGAACGAGCTCTTAGCCACTCTTGAAGAGCTAAAAATGCCTTTTTTCCAGATGGCCTAATGATAATGGCTTTTCACAGATCAGCTGCAAAAGTTGGTTGTTTTGTTCTCACTTCAGTTAAGTAAAATTCCAGAAATGCCACAGTCAAGTTAATCCCAAAGAAAACAGATATAATGAATACAGAATCAGGGGACTTGTGGAAACTGTGACTTCAGTGGAAATGCTTTATCCAGCTCTGCAGCACCAAACCTACGCTGTGAGATCTTGTGGAGCTACTCCAGCCAAAGGCAGGACCTCCTGGGACCAGGACCAAGCCTAGACACACACAGAGACCCCCCTGGGAGCATCTTTTTTGTTAACTGACCACAAGTTCAGCATCTCTACGAATCCAAGTTCTGCCCTGCCAAGAGAACTCGAGGAAAAGGAGCACCATGGTTTAATTACAGCTCAGTAATTGTGGCCACAGCCTCTGAGCAGCCAGGGTACTTCCCTACAGAACATCAGGCACATGGCAGCTGTGGGAATTCCCACCAGGAAAGGCTGTGGTGCCCTCAAGCCTTTTGCCCTCCCTCAGCAGATTCCAAACATCTTTAGATCCAACTGCATTTCTCCAAGGAGAATAAAAACTAAAAAGGGCACTGGAGACAAGAAACCAGGATCATCAGAACCATAAAAGTAGAGGTCATAAATTGCCAGCTTCCAGAAACAGGGAGCACAAATTTGGGAAAATATAACCCTACTTGTGCTCTGCAGCTTCCACTTCTTCCCTGTAAATCCTTCAGTGGCCAATGTCACAAAAGGACAGTGTCCTGGAAGGCTTTGGGTCTGCTGTGCCATGGTTGTTCTAATGATCATAAATCTGAAGGAGTGAGGGAGCACTGCAGAACTGGTTCCCACTTCAGGAAATTTCAGCTGGCCACACACCAAAATTAGCAACCTGAGGTCACTGGGTTTGATCTGAAGACCACACTAAGTACATAAACCTTTAAAATACCCTCAGAGTGCGTTACATGTCTTGATAGGCATTTCCAGACTCACCTCTATTATAAATAAGGCACTAAAAAACAATCTCAGAGAGCCTTTGACTTCAACAGAAACAGAATCAGTTCATCCTACTGGCACTTGGTTGAAAAATCTTATTGACTCTATAATAACAAATTGCATTTAGATAAAAACTGACTGAATTTTTTAAGCAGGAGTAACACCTACAGCAATAAGGAGAACTCAGTACATCGGTGGTTTAATGCATTTAAAACAAAACTCAAAGTCCATTTTGTAAGCAAAAAGTAAGATTTTTTCTTATGTTCCAGAAAGCTTTACAAACCCCCTACACACCTTATTTTTAGATCAAAGTTTCCACTACTTTTAACAAAATAATTGTACTTTATTCTCATTCCATCAAATCACTAGTTATCATAAGGAAACTTAACTACATTTTCACCTGACTTAAAACACACTTATAGCTCAATATTTCAAGTCAGACATAGCAAAATTGTATAAACCCAGTACAGAACACAAACTGTCAGAATAACTGCTTAGAATATCTAAGAAACAAAAATTTAAAAACACAGCTTGTAATTCCTATGAATCCTTCTCTTTATATTGCAATGTTTTTTGAAAGCTTTTTAACAAAAATAATCTAACAGAAATACCCAATCAGTGAAATACAAATTGTGTTTGATATATTTAAAATACTGTATGTACAGTCTTAAATGAGAATCAATCCTATTCATGCAAAATTTTAACAACATGTAATGTGGTTTTTTCCCATTCAACTTTTTCACACACATATTTGCTTTTTTAAGTAAAAAATACTGATAAAATCACATTACTTTTTTCTGATAATTCCATCACCTTCTACACTTTAAATGCCTGATAGTTCAGGCAGTGTAGCATAGTCACACGCAGGAAAAAGCAGAAGTAGAAATAAATTTCAGCTGGGAGATTCCTTCCCTGAAAAACAATTTCTTTCCAAAAAATAACCACTATATAAAGGAAATTCATATCTGAATACATTCCTAATACATCAGTATTTCCAACAACAAATTTCAAAGGCAATACATTACACCAAACCCTAATCTAGGGCAGGCTGAAGCAGTAAAAAATTCCTGGCAGAATGAAGAAAGCATAAAAGATGCTGAAAAATATCAGAATTCTGCAAAGGGAAAAATCAGTTTGGAAGGACTTGGACCAAAGCAGCCTCCTGAGAAGGAGAGAGCTGGAACATCCCAGTCCAGCTGTGCAGCCTGTGAGCAGCAGCAGCTCCTCTCCCAGCACAGAGCAGGAGCCTCCGCTTGGAATTCAGTTTTTCCTCGCAGCACATCACAAGTTGTCTCTGCCTCTGCTCGCCCTCTCTCCTCTCTGAAATGTTATTTTAACTTCTCATCATAAAAAGATATGATTCCAATGTTTATACTATGAGCTACATTTATCTTTAAGAGCAAGATGTTGAGTTTAGCTCTAATGATGAAAAAAGCCTTTAAAAAGGAAAACTCATCACAACTCATTATGTACTATAAAGGCCACAATTTAAGGATTCTGTAACTCCAATGATGATCATTTTAAAGTAGATTTATAGCAGAAAATAGTTAGATACTTTTACTTCAGTTATAATTTTCCATTTTGTAATTTAACACTCCTTTAGTTCATATTTGCACAATAAAAATATAGCTTGAGAAGTCCATCATTAAATACTTTTAATAAGTGCAATAAATAAATTTTACAGTGTGCATAAATCTAAGAACAAAACACAGCTTAAATTGTTAATCTTACACTTTTTCTCATTAATTGCAATACATAAACATATGTTTTATACAAAGATATTTGCTACAAAATAAGTATAATAAATACAGTTTACCACATGTATTAATCTTAATAGTTACAAGCTGTTAATCTTATATATTAGGTAATAATTTGCAATAAATAATTGTTTATTATCTTGATGTCTGCTTGTCTTGGGTTTTAGCAATATGCAATAAAGAAATGCAATTTTGAATAATTTGATTGTAAGACTGCTGGGAAAATACTGTAAGTTATAATTAGCTGAGGGAGGATTTTGTTCACTAGATGAACCATAGAGATATAGTTCAATAACAGAAACATGCATTATTGCTAACATAAATAATTTAAAAAGTTAACTTCAGTTTCAAGCAATAAGATTTTTTAAAAGTTAAATGCAAATAAAATTAGTAAAATATTTCACATTCTTTACTTCTTTTATCATTTTGCCTTCACTGAAAACAGCAACAGAAACCAGAGAAGCATTTCAGCCTCTTATGATTTTTGGCACAACCCACAAATATCTGTCTCCCACCATCAATACTCACCTTCTCAAAAGCAAATCATATTTCAGTATCAAACCATCTTCTGTCCAGTTCTAGTATAACACATTCTCTCATGTTTACTCATCTTAATATTGTTCCTCTTATACAGAACTGGTAATAATTTTTCACAAATATTTTTTCATTATTTTAGGATTTTCTCACTTTGGAATTTGATAACTTCCAATAAAGAAATGCAATTTTGAATAATTCAATTGCAAGACTGCTGGGAAAAATGGTAAATTCTAATTAGCTGAGCAAGAACCCAGTTGCCTCAGAAGGAAACTGGTGCTTCTTTTCAGTAACTATAAAAGTTTGCTTTTTATCAAGTAAATGTTCTCTCAAACTAGGCAAAGAACTACAGTAAAGGCATTTCAAACACATCCCTTCTACAGAAACAAAAGGATAGATACAAAAAAAACTAAATATAGGTCCTCAAACCCCAAGATGCTCGTGTTGGGCATTAAAAACAGGATATATTGTGCATTTTTATGCAACAGGATTTTGCACACTTTTTTTTGCTTACATATCCTAATACAGATAAATAGAGAAATCAAATCTACCTGTAAAATATATACCAAAAAACAAGGTAAAGCTTCTTGTGAACTCTAATCTGGCTCTGTTTCCAATCTGTAAAGCATTAGAAATGCAACCAGTACAGTGGAAAAATAAAATCTATCAGAGATCACAGTACTTCAGAATGTTTATTACCAAAGTTACTATGCTCATACCTACAGTATCTCTGAAAATTATCCACTGATAAATATTGCTACAAACACCAGTATTTGTAAAGAAATGCCATTTACTATTAAGAGTCATGCATTTCTGAGTTTTATGACATGCAAATTCCAAACACTCTAATACTGTAATAGCTGTCCCACCTGTTCACCTGGGTCAGTTATGTGAAAAAATTGCTTGCATTTTGTTTAATCATCATCTAAAAATTATCAGTAAACCACCAGAATTTGCTGACATAAAGAGAGAAACTTCTCACTGAATGATCAGAATCTGGTGTGTGTATATATCCCTGCTCTAATCTGCAAAGATGAAGCAAATAATTTACCTTTCTGGAAATTTTACCTGAAATAAATGCTAAGGTAGTGAGAAAATTATAATGCAGTTTGATAAAACTAAGATCCTGTAAACAGTGATGAAAGAATTTACTTGTGGGTAGATTTGCACAAGTGTACTGATACTTAAAGATTTTAAGCTAACAAAATTCAGAAAAGCAGTTTTAAAATCAGTAAATATTGTAGGCTTAATCATTACAGAAGTTGAAACAAGACGAAAACAAAGTCACAGTGAGAAAAAAAAAATCACTTGAATTAAAACCTTACTCACTTAAATAATCCCATTGATTTTAATGGGACTATGTGAATAAATAAAGCATGGAAGAGAACAGGATGAACAGTGTCAGACCTATGACGGAATAAATTCAGAGACCCTTTGCATAACATCCAGGAAACATTTCCATCTAGAACTCAACTGGATACGACTACTTCAGGTACTTAAATGAATTTGCACCCAGCACGTAACAGGAGAAAAGAAATCGGAATCCTCCGCTCACTAAGGATAAAAGCAAAATATCCTTAAAACAAAAGTGGGGTTTTTACATCAGATGAAAGGCATTTGTTAAACAAAGAGCTGAAGAAGTCTGCTATTCAAATGAAACACTGTACTACAAAAACACAGCGAGACAGGCATTATTAGAGGCTTCACAGCAGATGGAAAAGCTACTTTGTTGTAGCCTAAAGATGTAAAACGCAATACCAGTCCCTAAGTGGCACTGGTACAACTGTGGAGATCATACAGCCAGATGAAGCACATAAATTTCCCCCATGAACAATTGTTTTCATTTCCCTCCCATGCCACCGGATCCTGCGGGCGGCGAGCGCGGCCGCTGCGCGCTCCCGCCGCCGG
>WBNO01023715.1:0-46417 GCA_013400575.1 Peucedramus taeniatus | reverse complement strand
GACTAAAACACGCATTTCACAGTAAGAGTTAAATAAAAAAAATAGTTTTAGCTTAATTTCTAGTTCAGATAAATCTTGTGACTAAAGAAATTTTTTATCAGAAGTGATTCTAGAGTTGAGGCCTTCTGAAAAGAAGGATATTTAAACCATTTTCTAGTCCAAAGCTAAAGCCCCAGTGGTTTTCCCAGACAAGTACCACTCTCAAATCCTCATATCTGTAGCAGAAAAACTGGAGGAAACCAGTAGGTTTACTCTAGTTCTTAAATATTAGAGGTGACAGTGTTCTTCTTGGGGAGAAGTGAAGGGCTAAAATCTAAAATGGGACTGAAGAGTACCTTTGGTTTCCTCAGATGTCTAAATTCCAGCCTAAAACCAAACACAGGTTGAAGCTGAATGAGTTTGTGTTATGCATGTAGAGGCTGCCCACATTGCCATCCACTGCTGGGTCCTGCACTGAGTCAGAAGTGCAGTTCTGGAAATGAATCTCCTCCCATTGGTGGTTTTTTGGTCAGATTGATGAGCAGTCTTGTAGCATACACATGGGATGCCTTTTGGATGAGGGTAAACAGAATGTGCATTGGGAGTGCATTAATTATGATCAAATGGAGTTGTTTTGAAGTACTTCCCAGAAATGCTGTAGTTGAACCATCATCTTGTACAGGAAATAACCAGTGCTGGGGATTTTGGTTGAAGGCTCCAGAATAATAGCTTGGGTTTACACATGGTTCATGGGTAAAGCTGTGGTTTCGACTAGATTTGATTTAAAGCCATGATAAAATTAATGCTTTACATATTGGCAGGCATTACACTGTAAATGTAAATATGTACTAGATACACATTCTGAGTTACTATTTTACTGTGATAAGGGTTTTTCAAAATGCATACTTATGCATGGAAATAAAACAAACCTGCATTTCAGCTAAAAGCATCAGACATTTGAGTAACAAATTATTTCTTATTGCAGAGACTTGATATTGTAAAGAAACATTAGCAAGTCATTCTGAGGAGTCTAATAGCCATCAGATTTAATGAAAGGGGATATTAGGTATTTTTTGTCTCAAATATATCTGCTTCATGGTTTGACTTGCAAAATTGATACTTGAAAACAACTTTATGTTCTTTTTTATAATGATCCCGTAGATAATGATGAAGAAATTGTCTCTAAAACTTTCTATTGCTTGGTACTTAATTTGCTATGATGAAATCTACATATGTTATTGGGATTTAAAAAGATATGAAGGAAGCAAAATATTCTAACAATATACATTATTCGATTAAATTATTGTTATTTTCAGATTGGAAGTAAATAGTATTTAAGGTCTAAAACTGTCAAACTAAGCTCTAACAAATTTTATTTTGAATATTTTCCAATTTTATGTAATTAACCTTGTGGTTTCTCTGCCTCAGAAAAAACATCATTATCTCAGCACTCAGATGCAAAGAAAGAACAAAACTAAATTCTGACAACCACAAATGGGCTCTCATCTTTAGTAGTTTTGAATATATCAAAGAGTTTTTCTCACAGAGACCATAGCCCTAATGGCAAAGTAGTTTATCATTATAAGGCAAACCACAGTAACAAACATAAAATGTACCTACAATATCCAAATTAAAAGCCTAAAAAGCTCAGTCTAGACTGCTCTACCCCTCCATAAGAGATCAATCTCCAGAACCCCACAGAGATATTTCTCTGTCCATGTGTCAACCTATTTCCCTAATGGCATTGATGCAAGCCGTGTTTCACTGCTTGCAATTCCCTACTTAGCCCAATCCTTTAAACAACGGCTTGACAAAACTTTAGGGTTTAGATTTTCATCCACTGTTCAGAAGAACCTTATTTGACTTAGCAGACACAAAATTGGTCTGCATGTCCAGCAGAGATTTTCCTGGTATACTGAATATTCCAGAGTTACTTGTTGATTTCTTTTGTCTGCAGAAGGGGACAGCAACAGTCGTGGCCATGCTATGCCTTATTTCATAACAGCAATCTTGCATGTGAGTGTAGGTCCTTTGAAATACTGCACCAGCAGAGGTGTTCCTGTTTCTCAAAATACATCTTCAAGTATGTGAGACACTATCTCTTGATCCACAAGCTGGATAAAAGAATAATGCTAAGCTAAACAGATCAGGGAATAAAAGCTTGGAAGTTTTTATCAAAAGATGTACATAGTTTAAAGGTCTGTTGCATGTGAAGCAAACTATAAAACTCTCATTCTGCAATAAATCATTTTGATACTTTGCATTAGCATGAAGACGGTACACTGACACTTCTACATGATCAAGGTGAAGACAACAGATTTTTTTATTCATGAGATGGTTTCATGTACTTTAAGATTTGGACTTGGTCCTTTGTCTAGCTGGATTTTCTGTTTTTCTGGAAGTTTATCTTCTCCTGGTTATTCAGTTCAGTAGCCTTTGAAGTGTGTTGAAGATTATTTCAAGAAAGCCTGTTTATGAAACTTCACTGGAATGAACGCAATCCTAGCTGGTCTCTGCAACTCACTTGCTATACAATGGGACACTCTTCTGGTATTTGTCAGTAATGTAACTTTTCAAAGAGCAAGGAGACCATCTTGACCCTTAACTTGAACACTGATTCATGAATATAAAACTCACAGGGAAAAGGATGGCATTGAGCTTTTCCATCAGTACCTCACTGAATGATGGTGCAAACTTTCCACTTTATAACAGCACCCTTGAAAAAATACTGCTGTGTATTTGGCAAAAGTACACATTTTGGCCTTGCACTGTTAAATGCCTTCCTTTTTTCTTAGATACAAAAGAAGAATATAGAGATGAGATTTAATGATGTACAGTAAAAACTTTTCCTCTTCTGTACCTTAAACGAGACTATGCAAAGGTCCCAGATTGTATAAGTTTTCTTTAAATGACAATGCCTAATGCAGACATTGTGGGTGGAATTTATCTCACTAACTGACGAAAAGTTAAACATCTTGACTTTCTCTGTAGTCAATGGTGAAAGGCAAGCACCTTTAGATGTGTGACTCATGCTGTCCTTAGTGCCTAGAAAAGGAGGATAAATTTTCCTCTGAAAATCCTCAGCTCTCTCCATTGACTTCAGAGGAAGCCTAGGAGATGGACTAGTTGATGTAACTTCTAGGTGCCTAAAGTAAATTGAGATAGATCTGAGGTGAGGGATATCCAAAGCATTTTAAAATCAGCAGCAGTAGGTCCTTCATGTGCTTGAACAATTACACAAGCTTTAATGCTATATTGTATAAATGAGGATCTGGGAGTCTGAAAGTCCTCTAGAGACAGAAGTACAATGCAAAGCCACTTCTCTTACTACAGCGTGCAACAGCATTCAGGATTAACATGGGCATAACTCAGACTTCTCTTTCACAAATTTAGATCAAGCCCTTTTCTTTTTTAGAGTGTTGAGGCATTTTCCTCAGTTTATTATTGCTCAACAAACAAACCTACTTCATCTGGAGAAGCTGAGGTGCACTGTAGGGTGCACGCTTTAATCTAGTGGTTAGAATATTCACTTTGAAAAATATTGTCCTCCTTTTAAGACCTGTCTTAAATGTGTTTGCTTTCCTTCTGGCTGACTTAGAAATTGCTTTCTAAGCCCTGCTGCAGTCATACAGTTCTTTCCACTGACTTGGAGCACACCAAACAGTGGTAGGAAGAGAAGACATTTCTGCCTCAATCTTATTGCTGGGGAAAGGGCTGCAATCCCTGATGATTAACAGACTATAGGGACCACAACCAGAAGAACACAGTTAGAAAGAGAATCGATTCCTTCTCAAAAAATCCCATAGATCTCTTCAGTAGTCATAGGATTCAGTTCAGGAGCCAGTTGGCCCAAATGAAAATTTTCCAATTACAGTTTTTAACATGAAACCCATAGCTGCTCAGAACATATACCAAGCTATGGAGCATCTGACAGGTTTTATTGTAAAGATTTGCACAAACTTTTTCCACCTTTGAGCCTGAAGCATGTTTGAAAATATTTTCATAATAATTAGCAACTTTATATGTGTCCCAAATTATGCCCTAATTCTAATAAGAAATGTCATTAGAGAATCCAAATCTGCTAAATTATCTTTTTGAGTTGATTAACTTTCCCCTTCCTATACCTGATTTAAAGTAGGAATCCAATTATCATCTCTTTCCTGATTCAAAGCTCTGAAATATTATATGTTCTTAAATTACTCACCAGGGCATGTGCACAGTGATGGTGCTGAATGACATATTTCACAAGTGTTATACTTACCATATAAATTATTATTAAATTATATTCCCTGGAGTGTATGCTGTGACATCTGGGGTTGCTTCAGGCATTTGGAGTTCCATGTCTGTTACCAGATCACTATGGTTTCAGGCAGCTAGAGTAATACCATCTGTAAATTAATAAATGTCACCCTTCTGTGCTACTTCCTTTCAATCCACACTCATGTCACGGCTTTCATAGTTTGCTCTGCTTCCTGCAAATATATCATATAAATACATAAAAATTCACTGTTTTTTTTTCTGTTTTGGTGTTTTGTTTTTTTTAATGTACAAATGCCATAAAAGAAAATGAAAGCTCTGTTTGGAATAATAAGCAGTTATAAAGAGCTATTTCATTATGTCTTTTTTTATAATATAGTGATTTTTCCATTTGTGCCAAATTCCAAAGTAAGCTGTAAGCTGCTGATTACCTGATCTTTCAGAGATAGTGTTGCCTTCCTGGAAATAAGAGAATTGACTACTTCTCTAATAGGAAAGAGGATTTCATAAGTGCTTCCCTTAGCAAAAGAAAAAAAATTAAGGGGGGAAAATGGCAGGAAAATAATCAGTTTCTCTGTGTAAATCTAACTAAAGGGAAATCCTGCTTCATGTTTTGGAGAAATGTGTGGTTCCTTTAGCAAATGCATATTGGCATGCATTTTAATGAAACTTTACAGCACGTAGCTTCATATTTAAAGTGTAACTTTAGCACAGTCAAGATAAAATTTAATTTTTACTTAGAACATAAGAGGAAAGGCTTAATGCTGTCATAGACACACAAGGCAAAACCCACCCCTTTGCAAAATCTTGTAGCCATGCCTGTGCACTCATTCGCTGTGTGCACCCATTCTCTGTGTGCACCATCTCTGTGCTGCACCTGGACACAAGCAAGCCATCATTTCTGCTTGTGCTGGAAGCTGCTACATGTCCACACTATATGCTGAGATTAAGTTATGATTTGGATGAGCTTCCAGAAGCCCAAAGGGGAGAAAATTCTGGCCTGAGCTATTCCACAGTGCGGAGTACAGTGCTGTCTTTCCCCCCATATGCAGCTGTAGGGTTGTCTCTCTATGTTTCACTTCCTGGAGGTGTATCGTGCTGCCAGAGCCCGTTCCAGAGAAGACAGCTGCTGCAGAAGCAATGTGAGAAGGGCAGTGTCCCATGGCTGAGGTCACCCTGCATCCCTCTGGGCTTGAGGTGCAAGTTTAGGGGAAGCTGTAATTTTGAAGACCTCGGCTATGCTGTTTGCCTTCATCTCCTATTCAAAAGAAACCTTACATTTAGATATAGCTGTGTTCCCTCAAAATTTCTTGTGCACCCCCAGGCTCCTATCTGGTGGGGTGGTAGGAGAAGCAGAAAAAGCTTGTATTCTGTGCAAGCTTTTCTCAGGATTAACAAAAACATCTCTGTATTATCAAACTTGTGTCCAGCACAAACCCACACTTCCCCCTGCCACACTTGCCACAGTGAAGAAAATTAACTCTACTCCAGCCAAAACCAGAAGAGGGGGGTGGAGGGTGAGCATGAAAAGAAATACAGATGGACACCATTTATAACCTAAGAAGAAGTTTTAGCATATTCAAAGCAGCATACCTGTTCAACTAGAGCAGTCTGCAAGGATTTTCCAGCACATTGCTCTGACTTTAATTTTTTAGCCCTAGAAGTGTTCTGATTAGGTCAGATGAGAATAGAAAATAAGGTCATCATAGCCTTGTTTCCTGAGTCTGTGTGAATTTTCAGTCTATTATTCGTGCAGCACCTTTGCTATTCTTTCACTCTCATTGCTGCCTTCCTTCTTTTTTTTATATTGAATGTAAAGATGCAATAGGAAACTGTGGGTTAAGAAGCATGTCGGTCAGCAAACCTGAAGCTGAAAGGGTTATACAAAGAAAAGTAAATTTATATGCTTGCTATTTTTAATTCCTTTCCTACCATCCTCTAGTCTAGACTAGCCTAAGACTGGCCTAAGATAGCCACTTTTATGTTCAGGCATCCTTTCTTCTTGCCTCCCTACCCTTTTCTATTTTGCCTTCAGAAAAATCCACTGTAGTAAATTAGAATGATGTCACCCCACAATACACTGCTGTGGGAAGAAAGCCCGAGAATACTATGCTTGACCTGTCTTTCCTTGTCAGTTCCATCTGAAGTTTAGCTGAAGTTCACTTTGTAAACAGGTTTCAGCATGCCTGAAGGAAGCTATTTTAGAGACTCTTTAAATTACATAGGAATATGATTCAGTATAACTAATAGAAATCCTTTCTTAAAGTGAATGAATTCTGGATTATATATAGGGTTTTGTGGGTTTTTTGTTTTGTTTTGTTTTGTTTTTTTTGGTTTTTTTTTTTTTTTTTTTGCAGGTCATACTCTTGTGCCATATCGAGCCCATTCACTAAGTCTTGCTTTTGGTTTTATTCATAAGCCATGCCCAGGGCACAGAGCTCTTTCATAGCATCAAAGATTAGGCTGGCATGATTCATGAAGCAAACCGCAGGACCTAGCAGAAATCTGTAAGCAATCTGGAATCAACAGGGACTCCCTACGTCATCTAGCTGTGGTACCCTGTTCCATCTGCAGTGCTCAAGAGAAAAATGAACATGAAAACAGTTCATGTTAAAAAGACACACTGTTGGAGAAGGTGAGAAGAATAATGGGAGTCAAAGAATGAAGTGCTCAAGGAGACAGAAGGTTTGCTGGAGCAAAACTTCATGAGCATAACAGAGAAAAAAAATTGTCAACTGGAATTGACCCAGCCCTAATAGATCTCATTCAAAGGGCACCAAGATCAGTAGAATCTTTCCCATTTATCTTGATAAAATTGGATTCCATCTCAATGCAAGCATCAAGAACAAAAACATAGGAATGTGTTTTAATGGAGGGATAGTTTGTTGTCAGTTGTCCTATTGTACAGCAAAAGTAGCTCCTAGATGTCCCTGTAAGGTATCTGCACCTACTTTGAGAAAAATGTATGCAGCAATTAATGGCTATAGTCAAACAGACTCATCTGGGTAAGCCTAAGATATGTATTTTTTTTCCCCAAAGTTCTCTCCTTTTTCAGAGGTTAAATATGTTGTTTGTGCTCCATTGGAGTTACATCATTTGTAAGCATGTAATTGAAAGAGGACTTGCCAATTTCTAAATTTAAAAAAGAAAGAAAAAGAGTTTAGTATATGATGATCACAAGAACGGTATGCCTTGCAGACAGCATTGTCCTTCATAAAATTGTTCCCTACAGTGGTGTCTTTCAGTCTCAGAAGCTGATAAAGCCTTTATCAAATTCCTCTTATATGTTACTTCTGCACATTTGTTCTCCTGAAGCCTGTCCCTAAATACTTCTGCCTCAGCAAAGAAATTCAATTTGCAAGCCAGTTCTTCAGCTGATGTATAGCCAGTATATTTCCAGTGAAAATCAATGGTATTACTGTGATACAAATTGGTTGATAGTAACTCTAATAATATTTATGTAGGTGTTTGTACAGGCTTAGTCCTGATCATGAGGAGTACAACATACACCAGCCAGAAACCTTTGCAGCAGATGTCTCCCATTGTAGGTGGAAAATATGTAGCTGTTTGATTAGTCTATCCCAAAAGTAAATTAGAAATCCCTTGAACTAGCCCAGCTGTCTTGGACAGTGCATTTATGGAAGACAAAGCCCAACACCACCCCAGTCTTCTCATCCACTCTCCACCAGCATCCTTTTAGCCTTCTGGTTTGTAGATTTTGGGGCATAGGAGATGTATTTCAAAGATCCATAAAATCTGCTTCCCCTTTAGCACCCTGTTCGTATCCAGATGGCCACAAAGGAGATGTGAGAATTTCTGCCTCCCTTTAGCATTGTGAATACACACTCTGACCAAGTCACAGTCCACAAATAATATATGCTCAGTGTAACAGCAGGTAGAAATATATGGCAATTTTTTGGCTGGTTCTTTCTTTGTTACAAGTGTTTTTGAGGCTGTGTTCAATTTCCTTTTTTTTTTTTTTTTAAAATATAATTTTTTCTTCCCATGCTAGAAAGCAAATTAAATATTCAGCCAATAAAGATAAAGCACAAGCTTCAGGACAGAAGCTTCTACTATGCATGTTCCTATTGAGTGATATCTTATTCTTGCCTAATCTGTTGACTATCAGAATTGTTAGTATTATATATATGTATATAATAACATATAATAACCATTTTAAAGGTTTTAAAGGTAATTTATTATATGAAATATAGTAATGATAATGGAGAACTCTGGTGATAGCCATTGCTTTGAGATGAAAGAAAAGCTACAATCATTTTTGCTGCCTCAAATTACACTTGTCAGTGAAGATTTATTCACCCTTATACTGTTTCATAAAGCTTAGCTGTTTGAATCCCAGTATGGCTTATAACAACCAATTTTTAATACATTATCAGTATGTTTACTGACTGTGACTGACATATTTTCAAAAAATTTTTAAGTGCGATAGCTTCCAGCTTTTGACATTGATAATGGCTTTATCCAAAACCAGGCAAATGAAAAGAAAAACTCCCTTTTTCTTTAGTGGGGCTTTCATGTAAGTGTGTGTCCAAGTCCCCATCAAAGTCTCATTACTGCCTGCCTTGCAAGATGGCATCAAACTGAATCCATGGCACTTTAGCAGAATACTCAGGGGCCAAGGATAATGCTCCAGCAGGCAATACAGAACTATGTGCCTTGGGGAAAATATTTTGAAAATTGTATTATTGAACCAGCTAATTAAACTCTTGCAGTTTTCTGCAGCTTCTTGCCAGCCCATTTGTTCTGAATAGAAAGGAATTACTCATATGAGTGCCCCCGGCAGAGCAGGAATTCCCTGAAGGATAAACATACACTCCTGTGTAATAAAACACCTAAGCTAATATTGGGTGAGAGAGATGTGGAGACAGGAGTTAATAAGCACCTGGACTTTATGCCACATTGCTACAACTCTTCCACTTGAGCTCCAAACCAATATATCTCTTCAGCTCTACTTTCTCCTTAGAGTTGCATCAGTTCATCTGGAGATGGTTTAGGGATCCCTGTCATGCCATAATAGACACTTCTGGTGGGATCATCTGCTGTGAACTGGTTTACCTAAAATAGAAGAATCTCCTCGATCTTCGTGTGTGTTTCCTTGTAGCAAATGAAAAGTTATACCTTGCCTCAGCTTTTTGAATTTCATCATATATTAGGCCAAGCTTCACACCCTAGTCCTGCACACTTTCTGGATTATAGCCTGCTCCATGGACTCACCACTCAGAGTAGCATCATCATCATCCAGTTCAACAAGAAAAATACTGAAGCCTACAGCAGCAAAGTTTTCATTTCACCTAATCTTTAAATCTGTGAACATGGATTGTTTATTTGTCTGAATGATGAAGGGGATGGTTATCCATCACAAGTGATATGTTGCTGGTCCCGGTGCTATCCCAGTCCAGTCTGGAAGAAATAAATGCTGGAGCCTGCCTTTCCTCTAGCAGAAGGAAAGGAGCCAGGGACAATCACCTTTTGTCATGATCTTTGAGTGATGATGAAAACTAAGCAATTAATCCAACCCCATTAACTGAGTCATGGAAAGGTGTCTTCTGAGTTTATTTATCTATCTTTCTGTCTCCACAGAGGCAGAGAGGAAGGAAGTCAAGACCCCAGGTTTTACTACCCTGAAGATTCTACATATGAGTCAATCCAAATGAGAGGATTCTAGGATTTCACTGGACAAGACACACTCCTGCAGAAATCAGAACAAGGAATGGAAGGAACATAAGAAAGAAAACAGGATGAAAATATGTACTGAATAAAGCTGTACACTGTGAATCTGCAGTTGTCTAAGGGTAGGCTTATGTTTGATCACCTTTATACATAATTTTATACAATTAGCATTAGGAAGTCAAAGAAAGCAGGTAAAAAAGAAGGGTTTTTTCCTTTTTAGTGTCACGAAATTTAGTTGTTGCATTGATTTGTTTTCTGGAAAGGTCTACTGTCATACTAGAATATTTAGTGGGAGACGTCATAACAATAAATACTGTCTGCTGAATGTTCTTAATTACCTTGCTAACCAGGGAATCAGAGAGCAATCAGGGAACAATTAATCTGTTGATGAGGAAGTCAGATATGACAGTACAAAGTATTTTAGTGTCTCCAGGTTTACCTCTTATGACTGTGGAGACAACCCTTGACAGCAGAACAAAGCTACTTTGGGCAATATTGTGCATGCTTTCATAGTCCCTCTTAGAGAAATCTCATTGCTGAGTTAAGAGGAGACTGACCAGTGAACTTCCATAACACAACATCTGAAAGTAATGAACTTATGCCAATGCTTCCCATCAGCTAGAGAATTTTTCTAAAGTGGATTAGTAGACATGACTGATAAGTCTACTGCATGGCTGGAGCACCTGTAGGATCTGTTGCCTCAGGGTTTCCTAGAGGGTAGTTCAGATAATGTGCAGCCAATGCACTTTCTCCTTCACTAAAGGAAGTGCCCTAAAAGGTCCATATTTGTCATTCCTTTCTCTCTTATTTTTTCTTTCTACTTCTTTTTCTTTCTCTTGAGGAAATATATCCTGTGTATAAATTAAAATCCTAGATTCTTTCATTCAGCTAAATACAGACAAGGACAGGGAGGTGAGCAAAAAAAAAAAAAAAAAAAAAAGGAAAGGGAGGGGAAAAAAAAAAAAAAAAAAAAAAAAAAAAAAGAGAAAATAATTGTCTTATTTTGATGATGGTTCATGAAGAGAAAGGAATTCATGTTGTTTCTTAGACACTTACTATCAAAACTGAGAAGCAGGGGAAAATATGACTGACTGAAAATGTTTGTTCTTGCTTTGTGACTATGTTATTCAAGCATTTTTCCCAGTCTTAAAGTGATACCAGACAGACCTTCAAGGCAAGAAGTATATCTATGTGGAAAAGTTGTAATGACTTGGGTTTATGACTTAGCTTCACATTTTACTTGGGATTCTTACCTATACCTAATTTATATAATTCTCACGCTTGAGAACTTTTTTATTTTAAATGTCTCTGTGAAGAGACTGAGTGCATGATCAGGGTATAAATGTTGTCATCTCTCTGATTTTATGTTTTCACATTAATGAAGAAATTTTCAAATTGTCAATGAGAAATGTCAGAGATGCCAACCCCATAACTCTGGAGTTGTTAGTCCCAGCTAATGACACTGTTGCTCCAGTGTCCTCCAAAGTTAAGCACCTTCATATGAATTTGACATTTTTATTTTGTATAGTACATTAATTTGACTCAAAATAAAGAAATGGGGGACTATCACAAGTTCTTCTGAATCAGGGCCCTGAGA
Source organism: Peucedramus taeniatus (assembly GCA_013400575.1). NCBI lineage: Eukaryota > Metazoa > Chordata > Aves > Passeriformes > Fringillidae > Peucedramus > Peucedramus taeniatus. Next base: position 34,893 of record WBNO01023715.1, on the reverse strand, counting down.
GAGAAATCAGGGAAGCCTTGTGGTTACTGAGAAGATCTACATTTTGATTACCACTGGATTGTAAAGATAATTCTATTATATTGCACATTTTTGAGCTATATATTCAGAGGACTTAACCTGCTGCATGCTTTATAACCTACATCAGATTAGTGTAGGTGCTCATGTGAGGTTCCCTAACTTTGCCTATGAAACAAAACCTAGGCACAGTTACAAAGGAGTTTAATGGCAGGCCTCAATTACTGTTTTCTCAAGACAAGCTCCAAGTATTTAATCTCACAAATAATGAATTTCAAAGTAAGATTTTAAAAGCTATTATCCTTCTGACAGTTCTTTTTTTTTTTTCCTAGAGATGTGTCAGCGCATAAGAACACTTTTTGAGTTCTAAGAAAAATTTCAGCAATATTATCAGTTCTGGCGTGGTTTCTTGTTTGCCATTTCAAAGCATTGAATGTTACACTTTCAAAATACTCCTCATATGAATGAAACCAGAATGGGTTTTGTCCAAGTGAGAGAATAAATATTTAGGTTAGGTAAGTGATAGATTGCTTTCTTTCACTTAAACCTCACTTATCCATACCTTTAAAAATGTTTTAAATATCTCTATAGCCTTTTTAATTAAGTCAGACCATTTACTACTCTATGGAAGCAGTGAACTGAATGGCAAGCCATAATCATACTAATATAAAGGGGCTGTGAGACAGCACTGTGCCTTCATGGCAAAGGCACAGTAGTATCCTCCGAGGAAAAGAGCCATCAGACCATGGAGGAATGTGATCCTTTCCCTCTACTCAGCTCTGCAGACATACACCTGAAGTGCTGGGTCCAGTTCTGAGATCCCCAGCAGAAGAGAGACATGGACACGCTGGTGTGAGTCCAACAAAGGGACACAGAATCACAGAATTGGTAAGGTTGGAAAAAATGTTTAGGATCATCAAGTCTGAGCACCAGCCTAGTGATACCACCATGTTCACCAATAAACCATGTCCTCAAGTTTTCTGAATGCTTCCAGGAATTGTGACTACACCACTTCCTTGGGCAGTCTGTTCAAATGCTTTCCAACCTTTTCTGTGGATCCCAATGTTTAATCCAAACTGCTCCTGGAGTAACTTGAGGACATTTCCTCTTGTCCTGTGAAGGCGTTTCTGTTTTCCCCAAAAGCACTTCTGGGACTGGAGCACCTTTTATATGACAGTGATAGAGCTGGGACTGTTTCAGCCTGGAGAAGAGAAGGCTCGAGACTATCCTAACAACATATTTAAATACCTGATGGCAGGGAATGAAGATGAGGGAGCTAAGATTTCCTCACTTGTGCCCAGTGGCAGGACAAAAAGCAATGGGTACAAAATAAAAATATTTTTTTAAAAAATCTGAACACAAGAAGGCACTTTTCATATTGTGGAAGTGGTCCAACATTAAAAGACTGCAGAGAAGTTGTGGATCTTCCATCTTTGGAGATACTCAATAGCTGCCTGGACACAGACCTGGGAAACCCACTCTAACTCTGCTTGAGCAGAAGGTTGCACCAGATGATCTTGAGATTTTCCTTCCAATCAGAATGATTCTGTGATTTTAGAAAATGTTTTACATTAATTTATGCCTTAGATTCAACTTGCACTAAAACTTCTGACAAGTTGTCTTAAGCAGTTTCTTTTTTAAATATATGTCATTAGGAATGTGCTGCTTGTAAGCCATCTGATGCAATGCAAAAAATCTGAGGATGTCTCAACATCTCAGGTTTTCTGAATGAGACAGTTTAAAATTAACTACCACTTTCCATTGCTAGTCACATTCACATCCCAGAAGAGATGGACAACTTTGCTCTGCCAATGGAAGAAAAAAACATTGTCCCTTTAAAGAGATTATGCTTTGCATGACTAAGATGACTAGAAAATCCTAGCCATTTGTGCAACTATTTCACACAGATGATGCCAGCATAGCTGATTTTAAATGCATTAAATGTGAAAAGTTAGAGAAACAAATACAGCATGAATATTAATTTCAATTCCTAATCATAATCAGGGGGAATCAAACCCAGTAACATAATTTTGGCAGAGCTCCACAAGTTTCTCTTTTTTTAGATCATCCTGTGAATTGAATGTGCCAATAATGAAAACCAAAAAAATCTGGCACCAGCACAGTGATTGAAAAGTGTCTCCTACCCCCAGACATTTAGCATATAGCAGCAGATCAGTGTAGCATCGTTTTCAAGGGAAGCAATCTCTGTTTAACAGCCCGAGTTACGAATCTGAACAATATCTAGAACAATCTGTATTTTCATATGCAGCATACAAATTAATTTCTATTAGATTTAACAATATTTTATTTTCTCAGGCTGAAATAAATGAACTTATTCTATACATAGCACCATGTTAAGGATGCTTATATCTCATCCAGCCTGGCTGAGAAGGGAGAGACCCTACTTTGTGGGGTTCACAGTGATATGGTGTATCAAACCCTCCCTAGCATAGTTACTGGTGTGTGATGGCTGAAACAAGTCTTGCATATGTTTGAGCTAAAGCTTTAATTCTTTGAAATTCATAAGTCTGGTCCCCTACTCTCTGCTCATCCAGCAAGCCCAAGTATGTTCTTCCAGAGCCTTTTTACTCTTGGCAGCTAACCCATCTAACAAGGAAGTCATTATGGGGCCCTGAAGTGTTTCACCACCAGAATCTTCCTCGCTCAGCACTGGGGCCATCACAGGCAATGTAGCTGAGCGTTGTAGGCCAGGGAAAGAGCTAATGTTTGTGAAGCTGGACAGTGAAAGATGAAGTTGAGAAAATCAGCTTTGGAGCATAGGGTCTCAAGTTTTATGTGGTCATGTAAACCTGAATGTCTGAAGATGCCTGTTGGCAGCATCTTTTTCCTAGATCTATTTAGGAAATTTTAGCAAGTACTTGTTTTAACCTCAGAATGCAATGGCATCTTATAAAAGCTTTCTCTAAGAGATACAGGTGGCTCCTCTATGTCTACTCCAGTTTAAAATATCTTTTGTGGTTGCTATTCACCCTGTTTAATTACATTTTAAAATAGTAGTTTTATTTTTTTTCTGTGACAGGACTAGTATGTATATGTCTGGCCAGTCTGGGCTCAGGAAGGGGGATCAGTGGGTCAGCAGGTGGTGGGCAGATGCATTGTGCATCACTTTTTCCCCCCTTTTTTATTGTTATTACTGTATTTTACTTTTTTTCAATTATTAAACTGTTCTTATCTCAAGATACAAGTTTCACTTTTATTCTCCTCCCCATTCCACCAGGGTGAGGTGGGGGTGGGGTAGAGCAGGGGGCTGAACGAGCAGCTGTGTGGTGCTCAATTTCCAGTTAGGATTAAAACAATAAAAATAAGCTAATATATATTGTAAAGACAGTTTAACAACATTTTATATCAGATAATTAAAATAGTATGCTTTGAAAATGTTTAAACATTCCCCAGTGAACAAAACCCTGTTAAATCTTCCTTGTTTACATAATTTTCTTCAGATTAGTATGTTTCATCTTTATTTTGAGAAAGAACAGTTTTGAAATGTAAAAAAAATCTACAGAATGATTCTTGCCTTCCTCTTTCCCTTTTGGAAACCTTTAAGCATTATGTGAAATTTTGAACAAGTGAATGAAAGCCAACCACACTGACACACCCACTATGATTTACTATTGGTTTTTATTCCCTTTTTTCCCCCTTGCAACAGGTTATTAGAGGGGGTTCCCAAAATGTTAACAGATGTGTGGTGTGAAGAGGCAATTTGAGAAAAATGGTGTCAATGAACAACAGATTTGCACATCTGCTTCTTAGGCCTCCATACAAACAGCTCCTCATACTGGAAAAGTACCCAGAATGTGTTACAGAGCCTCGTTTGAGTGACAGCATGAACACTATTGGTTTTTTATTATTTCATGTAATACTAGAAATATTGCAAGAGGACTGTGACTCATCGTTTGTTACAGATGTTGATGTAGCTTTGCCTGTGCCTTTAGCTACGAATATTTCCTCCAGATGTCAAGATCTGCTGTGATGGGAAGCCAGCATTATTGTTTCAATACAGTCACAAATTCTCACAGACGTTAGCACCACAATGACACTGCGAAAGACTTAGTTGAGCTGTGGGATCTGGAGCTGCCAGTGGGAAGAAACAAGCTGGTAAAAGCTACGACTGTCTGCAAATCTTACTGCAGACAGCTATACCCTGAGCACCTTCTCCCTGCACACATTTCCTCACATGCCTACACCATATGTCAAATGATGCTCTGAGGTGATTAAACCAGCAATGCCCCAATGCACAAAGTAGACCTAAGTAGCTGTTTCACAAACAGCTCCTGCAATCTCTTGCCTTGCCCTGAAAGAAACTGAGGCCCTTTAATTTGAAGCAGATGATTTCACTCAGCTGCCCATTGTCATGTCTTTGTCCTGTATTGTCACAGTTAATTTACATACCCCTGACAAATATCAGTACTGAGAATTATTGGTCCCAGTGTCCATTACCATTCTTTTATCCTGTCAGTGTCATCTGCTGTCATGTTTACCAAATTCTCTGGCTTTGTTTTATCACTTCATACTTATGCAGCATCCTCATGATTTTGGCTGGGCTCTTCACCAACAAAGTTGGCCATTTTTCCTAGCCAGTATCACTCCCTTTTGGCTAACACCATCTCAGTGCCACTCACTGAGGCGTGGACAGCAAGGTACCTTTGCTTACCATCTTCCCAGTTTCCTCTTTGGACAGAACTTTGCCTGCCACCACACATTACATTTCCCCAACAGCCCCTAGTGAGCTGCACTACCAAAACTGCTGTAAAGCCCAGGCAATATTTTTAACTCATTTGCATCTGTCTTAATTTTCCATACCCACTATTTTACTTGGAAATACAGGGATAGCATTTACTTCCAAAGGAGTGGTCCATCTTTAAAGGAAAAGTTGGATTGAAGCTGTATTCAAAATGGGAGTGAATCTTGGTGGTCAGTTTAAGTAGTTCCTTTTGAGGTGCAGTGCATTAAATTTGTTACCAATGAGAACTTGTATGGCAAAACTCCTGTGTTCCTCCTGTTGACCAAGTGTCTTGGGGTGGCTAAGTATGGGCCCATGACGCCCTGATTTTTTCAAGTTTTCTAAAACCTTCTGATGTTTGCATTTTTGTACAGAACTTTCTCACAAACTTTATGTAAATAACTTATTGTTTTCCTTCCTTCATGGGGGACGAGCAACCTGATGGACTGTTAGGTTACCCAGTGACATTGAGGAGGTGGCACTGTCACCCTCCAATGACACTGGCATTTCAGGAAAATAAAAATAGAGTCAAATTTTTTAATAAACAGTTCTTCGTTTGCCTTGAAAAAAAATAGGACAACAGGCCCAAGTGTTTCTTTTCTCATGACAAAATGCCGCGCCTTATAATTTTTCTTCAAGTATTTTGTAGCTCAGAGACAAATCATCCACACAGCAACTGCGAGGAGACCAGAATAAACCATCTGAGCCCTGAAATGCAGAGATCCCTTATCTGGACAGATCTTGCTGTCTGGGAGGCAAAAGGGTCTTGGCCCTGTGCTGATTTTCCAGGTGTGTTTATCCTTTTCCTATGAGGGTGCTTCAGAGCTCAGCAGCAGGTTGCACCTGCACATGTGTTGGGATCCAGATGACTGAAACATTAGGAGAAGATGGTCTTGACTCCAGGCTCAGGTCTGGTTTTGGCAAAAGTCAGCTCTCACAGTGAAAATAAAACATGTGTAACAATAATAAACCCTATTGCAAAGTCGAGATGGCTAGTTCAAAATGGATAAGCTCTTTCATCAAAACTAGAGACTTTTTGAACTTTTTTAATGCAAACACACAGGTATTTATTATTTTTAGTCACTTTGACATTGTATTGAAACTGGCATAATCAAAACTGGTTTAATGTCATAATTAGCTTGTTTTATGTTTTTCTTATGTGGTTGTGATAATTAATTTACGGTTAAGAATGAAGTTTTCCTTTTATTGAACGCCTGATTTTCACACTCATAGGGAGATGGTTTTCCAGAATGTCTGTCTCAGCTCCTGTTGGTGTTGAAGTCTTCTAGTGGAGTTAGGAAAATCAAAATAAGAGTGAGTCAATCTCTGGGATAATTCAGGCTGCTCTCCTGACTCCAGTAAAAGACATAGTTCAATATTTGTCCCAGATTAATTTTCTTTAAAATCCAGGTGGATCTCAGATTTAGCAATGATTAGCATTGGATCTCAGAAAGCTCTTTTTTTTTTCCCAGGTTGGAGAAAGACAGCTTGAAAAGGGGCAAATAAAGGGAACATTACAAAACAGTGGAAACAGGAGCACATATGGCCATAGACCTGGGAGGAAACCTGGGCTTGCATAGAGCTGTGACCTAAACAACTACTTTCTTGTAAGAATATTGTAATTGAATTGAATTTTAAATACATAAAATTTGTGACATATTGAAGTAAGAATTTTAAAGAGAATAAAAAAATCCTCTCTGATCGCAATTCAGCTGAGAAATACTTATTTACATCAGTTGATTATCTTGTCCTTATTACAAATATCATTTACTATTATTTTAACTGATGCTTTCAAAAAAGACAGAACATATGTTAAAAAGCACACATTTAACTGACACATGATGAAATTTCTTTCAGCCTCCCCTGAAATGTGCCATTTTGTTACTGCAAACAGTAGAAAGCCTAGAGATGAGCCATTAAAGGATCCAGGCAGCTCTTCACTGCCATATAATCCTTCACACCTCATTAACTTCAATATCATTTACATAAACTGCTGAACCTTAACACTGCCTCCAATAAAATTTGCAAAATACATGTAAAGGTCAAGATAACAAATTACAAAACTATAAAATCAATTTCTTATTCAAAGGATACTTTGCCAATCATCTCATGGTAATTCGCTTGCCATGGGAGAAGAAAATGATGATATGAATGAAATTATCCTGTCCCTTAATTGTTCACTTACAGATTTTCATGCACTTTATTTTTGTTTCAGTGAAACATTCCGGGTAATCTGGCATATATTTTCTAGGTGTTGTGCAGTCTCCTTTACAACTTGATTCCATTGTTAGGTCCTAGCTGATGGAAGATGCTTCTTCCCTGGTAAGAAGTGAAAGGAGGTTTTTTAGGAGCAAGTACTATAAGTTGCTTGTCTTGGAATAGCACCCAGGTAGTGATATTTAAGACAGAGTTCACCTGGTGGAAATATATTAATCTAGATATTTTTCAGCAACATAGCTAAAAATAAAGTCTTCCAGGTTTTTTATCATGTATTGTCATCTACACAGGATCTGGGGGGAAAAAAATGCAGCAAGATTTCTTGGTAGATTATCTACCTCTCTATATGGTTCTTTCTGCATTGATTTTGAAATCCAAAACCTGTCATACGCAAATACAAAAGTAAATGTCAAGTTATCTTTAGAACTTTTCTAGAACATTGTGGGACTAGAAAAGAAAAGTAAACGTTTTTCAGGCTGCAGATTTTGCAAATATCAGAAGTTAAATTCTCACTAAGGTAATGACCTACTGTTTAGCCCATATGTTTGTTGTTTAAAAATGTTAAAAAATAGGATTACATAATGAAATTTTAGACTCCACTGCCTAGTCAGGCTGTTTATTTGAACTGATATTTTGAGACAGTTTCTTAGGGATCAGCCTCCTGTTGTTTCCTGTTTGCATGCAGTATGACTCAGTCCTCATGCCAACTTGAAGCTTTTCTACTTAATTTGGAAAGTTCATTATTAAGACTGCTCTTTTAAAAAGGCTGAATGTACCTTAAAATCAATGCTTTCTTTATTTTGGAGTTAGCACCAAACAAACTAGTGCCAAACCAGTTGCTGCTGCTGTTGGATACTCTTGAGGCATCCCTCTGTCACCATCCAGAAGAGTTACTTCCCACTGCACTAACAGGACCTGGATGGTTTGGCTGGGTGGAGAGTACAGACTCTTAAAAGCCATGGCCTTATCTCCCAGGAAAAATGTCAATATTGTAAATATACAGACCTGTCTGACTTCTGAAGGATGCCTGACCTCCTCTAACCATCTCTGGCTAAACGCTAAATGGCACGGCAGACACTGGCATGTCACCACTAGGGAGCCAGGATATAGCTCAGAACCTTGCAAAAACCCCATATCCCACAGTGTAGAGACAGCCTGTCTTCACAGCCTTACCCAGAAGCTCCCAAGCTTTACACAAACCATTTTTCAGTATTCAGGGCTCCCATAAATACTTTGGTTCCATATGAAATGCTGGTACCTAAAAAAGTGAGGCATCATGCTCTCGTAGCTGCCTGTAAGAGTCCCCACCAAGGCCTGAGAACACATTGTTTTCAGTGAGGGGCTTGTCTTCGTGATTACTTTCAAGCTGCCAAGTGTGGCTGAAAGAAGCCAAAGGGCTGGAAACAGGGCAGAATCAGGAGTGAGACAGACTGACAGAGGAATTGCTTTTTTGTAGCAAGCATCTGTCTATAGGACACAATTTATAAAATAATTGAAGTAAAAACAAAGCAAGCTAAGTTGAAGTGGGCTAAGGCAGCATAAAAACCTAACAGGTTCTTTGCTTGCTTTAAAGGAAAAAATGTCAGGTTGTGGTAAGTAAGATATGATCTATTGAAAAATATTATGAAAGTATTTTACATGAAATTGAGTGTTAATTAATTTTATAATAAGATGATCTTTAAATTGAATGGGGTTTTAACTTTGTAAAGTAAATAAAAATTTCCAATTAAAGAAGAAAGTTTTTTTATTTCATTTTCTCAGAGTGAAATTTTTTTTTGCCTGAGTTTTGATCAACCTTATTCTGAATCCTGTGTGGTGAACTTTCAGGATTTCATGGCAAAAAATATTAGAAAGATCTGGATTTCCAGATATATAAAATTGGACTCTTTAAAAAAATACAAGAAAGGAACTGCATTTCACTACTCCATTCCCTGAGGGGACACTGTCTTACTCTGGAAGTGACGGTCTGCTAAACTACCTTTACTGATGTTAGAATCAGTGTCCTCACAAGCCTCAGTTTTCAGTCAATTAAAAAAAAATCAATTTTAAATGGCTTTACTTTTCTTTGTACTGTTTACCCAACACTGTCCTGCATTGGAACATGATACAGTCAATTACATCTAGAACTCTAAATATTTCTATTAAAGCTTCTCTAAGGTTTTTATTATTAAACAAAGTTCATAAAGTTGGCATCAACAGAAGTACTGTTATCCCACACATCATTTACCTATTCTAATAGTTGCCCTCAGACAAATCCTCTTTGTTTCTGATCATCATTTTAACTTGTCTTAGTGTTCATCATAATTTACTTTTCTACTCTGTATGAACAGAAGTGGGTATTTTTGTTTGGTTGGTTCTTTGGGTTTCGGAGTTTTTATGGAGAAGCTCGCTTCATCATTCCATCAGGAATGTATGAAGACCAAGACTTTAAAAAAATGGGGTTTTTTTCTAATATTTTCCAGTACAATGTTTCTATTTTCAAAATACTTTGGTTTTTAGCTGGAGAAAAATGCTTGCATGTGTTTCCCCTGAACAAAACTGAAAGCTGAGCCTGTTAAAACTTCAAAAGTTCAGGATTCTTTTGTCTTCTTATCTTAGAGCACTATCCTGCAAATGAATTCCTCTCTTCCTTCTCCTTCCCAGCCCTCTGAGTTCTGCCATCGTCACCTTGTCACCTTCTCTGACAACCAGGGCTTAGAAGTGCAGTATAATACATTTTGCTATTAGTGACTTATTTAGTGAGGTAGAGGGAATTACAGATACAAGGAGAGTTGTGTTTTACAGTCCTTGTTCCATTTCCTTCCATACAATGAGGCTGACGTTTCTTCAGATTAAACATAGGCCTTATGAGGACTCATAAGGAAAAACATAAAAATGAGCAATCTAATTGTAAGTAAATAAAATTCGAAGTACACCAGCAACTATTTCAGACCACACATACTTTAACATTTTTTTCATATACTCAGACATGAATAATTAATTGTTTCTCAAAAGTTTAACATGATGCTTTATAAACCCTTACCCAGAACTGAAGGTATTTCTCCAGTGTGCTTCCTTAGTAGTTCAGATCTTGGAAAGGCAAACATGGAAATTATGAGAGTTTGTCTTACTAGAGCTCTCTGAACTGCAGTCTGCCGCATGTGTGGCCTAAATAGCTGAGCAGGGTTTTCTGTCCATTTTGTGCTTGCAGATAACATACACCCTAGTGAGCAGGCATGTCCAAAAATACAAAGAACATTGTCTTATTGTTGCACTGTTAATTTCATTCTTGATTAGAGTCTTGCAAAGGCTGTAAATCAGCACTGGAGACAATCAGAGCTTTCTTTCATTGCAGTCATTTCACAGTGGTTTTAACTCTTCTTTAGTCTCCACGGTATGCAGGAGATAAAGATTTTTTGTTTTCGTTTTCTGTATGAGAACATAATGTTCCCTCTGTGTCTATCAGCTGTTGTGATAACCAGGGATTAATTAAAGAGTCACTCGTTGCTTCTTCTTATATGCCAAATAGCTTTAATCCCTAAAGTTCCAAAGTAATAAAGACAGCAATATCATCCTGCACACATGGGACAAGAAGAACAGTCCACCTCTGTTCTCATGTCATGTTAAACTACAGAAAATAATAAAATCATAACTTAGAAGCTTCCCTTGTGAGCAGTAGTGTGTATAGAGATATACTGAAGATTCTCATTCTCCATGGCTTCTCCACAAGACTCTCTGGCTATGGAGGGCAAATGCTTTACTGCAGAGAGTGGCACAGACCCAGCAGAAAATCTGGCCTCAGCAGCAAAACAAAGATCACTGATCAGCAATTCCAAGTAGCTTGTCTTGGAAAGAAGTCATGCATATTTCAGCCAGCAGAAAGAATGCAATCCTACAATAGAAGAAAAAATAAAATTAATAAACAAGCAAACAAACAAAACCCAAACTAAATTAAAAACAACAACAATAAGATATAGGGAAAAAACAAAGCAAATAAAAAACTAAACAAAGAAGCGAAAAACCCCACCCAACCTGCTGAAAATTGTTAAAGGCAAAGATTTCTGAACCTTGGATGAACAAGTGGCAGACTGGCAGTTTGATCTTCTCACTGTGGTCATTTATGCACAGTGTGTAAACTTCTTTCCTCATCCTACCAATGAAGGTACCACCTTCCTGTAAAAGGCAGGACACCTCAGGGCATAACTGAGCTGTCTCAAGGGTTTTTCTAACCTAAGTTCAGATGCACACACTGGGTGTGGCTCAGCTGTGGCTTCCCTGTCTTCCCTGAGTCATGGGAATAAGGGCCCAACCAACATGTAAGAAAGAAGCTTTGGCACAGCAGTTCCTTGATCTAGGCACCTGTGTGGCTGAATCTCCATGCAGCACCTCAAACTACAGGTGCCTGAATTTTGTTTCAGATGTACCCTCAGACTTCAAGACCCAGAATTTTTTGACTTGTGGTCTGGAGACTACCAGAAAAACTATGATTTAACAAATGCAAGACACTGAGCAGAAACAAAGGGAAAAAGTTAAGATTCTGCAAACAGATCCTCTTTCCATTGGTTTAAAAGCAATTCACAAGACCCTGGAGAATCCTGTGCTTGCAGAGCTGACCTCCTTCAGGTATGATGACACAGCATTGCAGAGTGCTGTGTAGGCAAATCTTTAGCACCAAAATGGAAATAACAGAAGGAGGAAGCAAGCTAAATAAAGGGGGATAATTTGGTGTCTGAGGTAGCATTATGCCAAGAAGTCATGAGATTTTTTCCAGTTACATAATCAGTAGCAAATCATGTTACTTAGGTTAATGGCTTTGAAAATAGTTTTACTAATCGAGCCTTCAAAACCTCACTAAAGAAGTTTTAGATGAAGATAATTTATATCCCCCCTTTTTTCAGCTCAGGAAGAAATACTTAAACCATGACAAGAAGTGGTGTGAACTGGCTTAATTTTCTGCACAACTCACTGTTCATTGTTCAAATATATTAGCATGGGGATTGACACAAAAAAAAATCCCTCTCTAGAAATAGACAAGAGCCCAATATCTGGGAAAGATGTTAATTTTAAAAACAGAGAAGAACATTGTGAAATCTTCTCATCTTCCCATCTAGTACAAAACCTTGCTTTAAACAGAATCATAGAAAAGGTCCATAACTTTTGGCAAATAAATTTGTCCTAAATGCATTAGACTCAAAAGGTTGTAAGCCAAGTTCTCTGTACATATAAATGGCCACTGTAATTGATTGGAGAGTGGAAGTTTGGCTGTCTCTAAAATTAAATCAGTTATAAAGAAATAGTACCCAGCATCAGCTTACGTAAACCAAACCAAGGACACAATGCGGGAAGGTCTTTTAGAGAGTCTCAGTCATCAATCTATACTTGTAAATTCCAGTGAAACAACAAAAAAAAAAAAAAAAGCAGCTTGAAGAGGATTCTCAGAAATTGTGTTTGAAATTTCTCTAAAGTAATTTCTGTTTACCAGAGGATGCAGCAGCATTCACAAAAAGGCAAATTCATCTCCTTCCAATTTAGTGGTGGTGCTCAGCTTCCCAGTGCACTAGTGTTGTCATCCAGCCTTTTGGTAGCATGAGGGGTGTTGATGAGTTTGCTGGCCTAGAATTTATGTTTGCCTTCTCAGCAGGTAATGTATGAGACAGTCACTTCTAGATGGACCTGGCCAATACTTTCTATAGAAACATTTGTATTAGTGACTTCTGAGCTCTTTCATCATACTGCGTACCCAAAAGGAGACCTGGCAGGGCAGAACATTTAGATTAAATGATGTCAGTTTGAAGAGTCAGACCAAGAGGGTTGAAACCACTGCTGCCTAAACTATTACTCTTGCAGAATGATAATATCTTATTTTTAGAACATTGAAGCATGTCTCACCCTGGAGCTCAAGCAGCACTTTAATAGTTATTAATGGCAGCTGTCAGGTATGCATCTATTGACCAAGAATGAGTCACACTGGCCCTACTAGAAGGCCCAGTTAGCTGGAAATCTCTGGCACTTTTTTTTTTGTTTATTTTCTTTTATTTTCTTTTTTCCTTATTTTTATTTCAGTAGCTCATTCTTCTGCAGGCAGTGTGATAGTGAAATATCAGTGTTTATCTGCAGTAGACATTAGAACAAGCTAATGAGCTTGTTTTGGAGATACAAGCAGGTCATCACCTGCTTTGTCAGTAAATAATAATGTTAAGGAGGCAATTTCCATCCCTGTAGGTAATCACAGGTTAATTTAGAAACTACCAGCTTTTAATTAGTGGTGCAGCCAGCATACTGTGTGGCAAAATCTTGTGGAAAACCTTTCAATTTGTTAGGAAGCTAAAGAAACAAATTAAAAATACTCTTCTCCTCACTAAAGAGTGTTTGGAAGATGTCTATTACCAATATGATTGACATTAATGGTTAAAAGGTAATAATTTAAAATTCTATATTACTTTTTCTCCCCAGATTAAATGACTTTCAGACACATTTCATTTTCATCAGGCTGCAATGTTTGCATAGGTTTGACAAATCAGCTGCTGCATCTGTCTTACAGTAATTAGTACAGGCATTTAATACATGCTTACCCAGGCAAATAAGGCAACTACAAATAGTATAAAATCTGCAACAGTGCCTATGAGCCCTCATGATCAAGCAAAGTCTGCTGTTAAGTTTTTTGGCAGGAAAGGTCTGTGCAGTTTGCAAGGGCATGCAAACTGCACAGAAAATCCAGCACATTCAGCCTGCCTATTGAACAAAGAGACAGATACAGTGTAGGTCTGCATCTTTTATTTCAGAATGCAATTAAAAACTCTGGCCCTTGCCTGAAAGGTCTGTCAGAGAGAAACTGCTCTGAAGAGATAATGACACTGACAGAGCTAAGAGGAGAGGCCTCAGGAGACCAAGCTGAAGCCCACAGGGAGTAGACTTTTGTGACTGCAGATGCTCCTGCCCATGCAGAATTTGTCTAATACTGCTGTTTCCAGGTCGCCATTTAGGCCATATATTTGCAATATATTTGCCTTTGAAGTAATAAAATGGCACTCTAATGTGTGAGAAAAATGAAGAAAGAGCAGGGAAGATGACAGTGGAGGAAAAGAGAGAGGGAAGAGACAGAGACAAATAAATAAATGAGGGAGTAAGAAGTCCCTTTGTTCAGTATTGTACTAACCTTAGCACAAATTCCCTACTAAGATGATCTGATAAACTGTACATTCCCAAATATATTAGCAGAGACAAAAATCTGCCTGAGCCATAGACCAGCATATATTCACTTATTATATGGTAGACAGTGTCCAGTAAAGTGTAAACAAAGTGCACAGGCCTCTGGATGTGAGGATGTGCTCTTCTCTCTCCTGATAAACAACCTGCTCAACTTGGAATGATGAGCTCTTCTGAATGATCAGAGTGGCTTCTGCTCCTGGCCTGTCCTCACCCCTGCACTGGCTCTGCTTGCTATTGAGCCAGCTTTTTCTTTGAACATGGTTTAAGGCAAAGCAACCTCCTTCCAGTCTCTACTTCTGCCCATGAAGTGAGAAGTCCCAAATAGGATTCACTTCTCCCACTTGAGAGCTTTGGAAAGAATAAGCAATTATATTATGGCTCTCCTGCTTGCCAACTTTGTTTTTGTCTACATGCATGTCCCAGTCTGTTTTAGCTAGCCAGCTGTTTTGTTCTACCTCTCTGAAGTTTCTTGGTATTCCACATCCAGAAATATGGCTGCTGTGTGCACTTCTGACCTCTGCCCCCTTTTTCTTCAATATTATGACAGTTAATATGAAAAGTAGTACTTCTACCTTGGAACAGTCTTTGATGAATTACTAGTAATACCCCAACATTTAATCCCAAAAATTGGGCTACCTGTCAAGTTTGCCTGCAAAGCAATTTCTTTAATTTCCACTGATAGTCCTCTTCTAACAGGGTCATCTCCCCCAGATCAATATCAGCTTAAATGTGATTTGGCTTTGTGATCTCTGGGGGCATTAGCTTGTCCACTTGCTGTGCTCAGGATATTTCATCTTGTTTTAATGTTTCAGCTGAACACAGAGCATCAACCAGCTGTCCAAGGTAGGTGTTATTACTGGCTTGCCTCCGAAGCTGCATGCTGGATGGCAGCTGGGGAGCATCGGCCCACAGGCAATCCTATCTTCAATAACTTGTCTTTCCAATGAGCCCGTGGTGTGCCATTCTCATATTTTACAGAAAAAAGTCCCTTGTCCTTGGTACATTGCTAGGTCATGCATTCTTCCTGCCATGCTGTGATTCAATTATCTTTTCCCAGGAATTCGTGTTTACAGAATTCCTTCTTTAGGTAAAGATGTGTCTGAAATGCTCTGGTAAATGAGACCATAAAATGCATTCGTTACCTCTTCATTGTGTGGGATGGTCTTCTGGTTTGTCACAAAGCTCTGTACAGATCATCTGCTTATAAGCTCAAGAGGAAATGCTTGTTTTCCTAATGTAAATGCCATTTTTTCAATGTAGGAGAGTTTCTCCACAACAGCTGCTACAGTCTTTGGAGTTCTTAATTGAGATAAATAGGAGATGTGTTTTTTTCTTAGGTTTATGAAGGCTTGAATGAGTTTTTTGTGCATTTCAATATTCTTTCAGTTTCCTTTATTCCATTTGTGACTAAAGGAGAGGTAAGCTGCTCCTGGTATTAATTTGTATTGTCAGTTTTTTGGGCCATTTATTTTTTTATTTTTGTAATAGTCTCCAACTTGAGCACATAGGTCTGATCTTCTTATTAAGAATATATCTGAGCTACCCTGTTACAGTTTCAAAGTGCAGGATTGCAGAATTTCCTAGACAATGGTAATTAAGCACTTATTCCTTGTTGGAATTAGGAATTCCTGGTTTCTTATTTCCATATAGAGAATCAAGAAAAAAAATCTAAAAAATCAGGACATCAAATTTCAGGAAAAGTCAGCAATCCTGGTAAAATTCCAGAAAGAAGATGCATATTTCAATATAATGCTTACTAATAAGTAAACATGAAGTGAAAAATATGCTTCATTCCAAGAGAATTGGCATTTCAAATTATCTTGAAAATTTAAAATATGAGAACACCTTTAGCTTCAAAGCTGAAAGAAGGTAAAAGTTTCTTTCCATGACATTTTATTTTCCAGATTCTTTCCATGACAATATTTGATTTTCCAGATCCTCTTTTCATTCCAGAGTTGAACCTTTGTGGTTGGTAGAATTGTGCCGGACTATCCTGAGATCAAAACATGTACTTCAAAAACATCAAGAAAATACATATGAAACTTGAAACTCTTTTTTCTTGTGTTTTCAAAGCGATTAGAGTGTCAAGTAAATTCTCATGACCCTGGCTGGGAGCCTTTGCTTCCTTCCTTTAGGGCTGAGCATCTCCAGGTTGTTCTCTCTGAAATGGACAGAGTGAATGTAAAGCCTCAACTCACAACAACTGAAGCACTAAAAATGTGAGTCTCTTGCTTTGGCCATTTCTGAGATGAGAATCCAGACTAAAAAATTTCCTGTTAAAAGCATCCTTTTCAACACTTATACTGTTATTCTGTGAACTGTTTTGGCCTCAGTGCAGTGAAATCACATGAAAAATGCTTCAATCAGTTCTTTTCAGGAGCATTATGATGTAGTCTTTAATTATAAATGTTCATTTTTCTGTTCCCCATAGTCCCAGAACATCCTGAAATTACTTGTATTTTATTCATATTTTTATTGTTAGAATGTTTTCCAGGCTGAAAAGCATCTTTTCAAAGAAAAACAAAATAAATAAGGAGAAATGGCTGCTCTTTGTTTAATGCATTTTACATAATAATGGTTGGTATCTTTCAAAATAAAAATAAAATACTAGCATTTTTCACACACACAGAATTACAGGAAAGTTGCAGGGTAACTTGGTGTAAAGGCTCATATTTGTAAAATAAAATAAAATTTACCCTTTTCCTTTTGTTCTTACAAGTAGAGGAGGACAATAAATCAAAAACAATGTTTGATAAGTGTTTCTAGCAGCAACTCCATTAATCTGAAAGCCATTGGATTTTTACTTTGTTGTAAGTATTTCTGTTGTGACTTTATATACATCAATAGCTATCTTTTGAGTAGGATAGGAAGCATTGGTCCACTTTGTATTGTGCACATAAACATGCATTAGTGAACATATGTATACATCTGCCATAGTTAGGATAATATTAATCTATGTGCTCACCGACATTTATTCTTATACATTTATAATATGTATGTATACTTAGAATCTGCCCTGTACACACACAGGTTTGTTTATGCAATTAGGCCTCCAACCAAGATGCAAAACCCAAAAGCTATATTTTTCTTTAATGATGGTAAAAAAGACAATAAGCAAGATGTAGCTATTCATACAATTTAAGACACAAATACCCTTTCCTATAAAACCTCACTGCTGAGCAAGAATTTCAGGATGTCAGTTCAGTGTTAAACAGATTTTGGTATGATGATGATGATGAGAGGAATGGAGCACCTCTATGGGGACAGAATGAGAGGAGTGGGGTTGTTCAGCCTAGACAAGGCTCTGGGGACACTTTCCAGCACTTTTCAGTACCTAAAGGGGGTCTGCAAGAGAGCTGGAGAGGGACTTTTTACAAGGGCATGTAGTGATAGGACAAGGGGAAATGGCTTTAAGCTGAAAGAGAGTAGGTTTAGGTTAGAGAGCAGGAAGAAATTTTTTACTGTGAGGATGGTGAGGCAATGGAACAGATTGCCCAAAGAGGCTGTGGATTCCTCATCCTTGAAAGTGTTCAAGCCCAGGTTGGATGGGGCTTTGAGCAACCTGGTCCAGTGGAAGGTGTCCCTGCCTATGGCAGGGCAATTGAAATGAGATGATCTTTAGGGTCCCTTCCAACCCAACCCATCCTATGATTCTGTGATTCTATGAAGTGTGTGCATTGACAGCAATCTTTTGGTAGTGTTAAATGTGGCTTCACACTGGCAATCCCAGATGAGCTTATTGGGCGTGCTCTCAGATCCATGCCTTCAGTGCCATGTCAGTTCCAGGGCAAGGAGGATCTGGACACGGAGATCCCATTCTGGATCAGAAGCATGGACAAACTCCAGGGACTTGCGGAGCTCCAAACACAAAGGCTTGGATTCAGCTCTCTGAAATGGTTCACCACCAGGACTCAGGGATTTTAGAACCAGTTAGCCACTTAGCAAAGAGGAAATGGAGTTGGGGTAGTAAAGCTGGCCAAAGAAACTGAGGATTGCTTTTATTTTATTTTATTTTACTGACAACTCTGGCTACTCACACTGGGTTTGAGGGATTGCTGACAGTACAGCCTCCATCCTGCCAGGCACCAAGCACTGTATTCACCTTCCTCCTTCTGCTTCCATGCCACTGGTCAGTCCACATAGAAAACATCTGTGTTCCTGGGCTTTTCTTTTCCTGACAGTTGGGTGCAAAAGTCTCTGCTCCTCATGGTGTCGAGTAATTGATATTTAGTTCATCATATACAAGCAGTTCTTCTGTGTAAATACAATTTTTTTCTGTGTAGATATTACACATGGGGTCAAGATTTCCTGAGATCTTCTAGAGGAAAGGTGGCACCATTGCTATAGCTTAGAATACAGAATGTCCAGAGAAGTAGGGTGCTGTAGGAGTCTGGACCTATTGGTGGCAAGGCAAAGTGAGAGGGTAGCCTTGCAAACTCAATAATGGACAAGACAACTCTTATCACACGTGTGCAACCAGGGAAAAGATGCCCGATGAGGCCTTGTGAGATCATACATGAAATATGTGAGAAATAGGATCCAGATTCTGACTACCCCAGTGTTTGATTACTCTTTGCAGTAGCAATATATTTTTGCATTTGTAATACGAAAAGGGATGAAACTGAGAAAGAGAGGATTCCAGAATAGATAAAAGGGAAAGTAGACACTTTAAAAGACCCTGAGGAAAGGATACCTTTTCTCTCCTTCCTTGCTCTTTACTGTCAGAAAAACATGATTTCATGAATGACTTCATGCTGATCTTCCCTGCAAACTCTTATGTTGTTTTTCATGCTCTGAGTGATGCACTTTCAGTCTGGGACCAGTGATCCCTTTGAACTCACTTGAAATAAGAGATGACAAATGGAGAAACAGATTTTAATCTTGGCATCTTGGCAGTAGATGGTGATGAGTATTCAAAAATGAAAGATGAACTGTGAAAATGAGAATTGTGTTTTCTTTTGTCTGGAGCCCCTTGGTCCCCAAATTATTCACATTCTGAGGCTGATTCATCATCTTCCTCCTTTTGTTTCATTTTCTTCTGTCTGAATCCAGTGGGAAAGAAGAAGAACACCTTTAAAACTTTTCATCCTTGATTAATTTTAACTTGAACAGGATAGAAAGAATGAGGCAGTTTTCCCAGGTGCCCTCATTTTGCATTCTTTCCCTGGGAGCAAAGACACATTGATAACAGCTGGGCAAGTTTTTTAGAATGAAAAAGGCAGGTGTTGTGTATGAGATGTTGGTCTCTAGTGAGAGTGGTCATCAGTGCCATGAAATCATTCTCTTGAAAGCTCTTGATCCTGCTGGAAGTTTGGCTTATATTAATACATTCTTGAAAATACTGCGAAAAGATTTGTGTCCCAAATGTTTCTTAAGGAAAGAAAGGTAGATCTGATCAAAACCGACTCTACAATGCCCTTCACATGCTCTCTAACTATGGTTTCCATTTCCTTGAACTAACCATTTCTACCATTATTTTATGAACACATTCACTTCAGGAATTCTAATATATGTCATTTGAAGTGTGACTTACTGCCTTCTTATCAGGCATAGAGAAGAGCAAAAGGGTAACAATCATCTGCATAATTTTTTTTGTTTCTTCTTCATTCCAAAATCTGGTTTAAAACTTCCCCAATTAAACCATGCCTTCTGTGGTTTACCTCTGCTTATTAGAAAATCAATATCTCTATAGATCATCTTCCCTACACTTTTGAAAAATCAGTAATTATCTCACTTTTATATGTATGTGTGTTTACAAATGTATCCTGTGCACCATGTGCTCTAAATATCTTTTTATGTTTTTCTGTAAGTGATCTCTATAGAATATTTTGGATATATTCTGCAAAAGGTTGCCATCTGTCTTGTCAGAAAAAAAGGTGTCTGAAGTAGATGATGACATTGGTAGATATTGTTACTCGTCTTTTGGGACAAAGAAGGATTGTGGGAAGGAATACACAGAGAAGTAATGCAAGTAAACCTATTAATTCCAAAGCTTTATAACCAGTTTATATAGTTCCAATTTTTTTCTCACTTGCAAATTTGCTTCCATGTTTGAAATACTCTAAATCCCTATCCATATTAACCCTTTTGCTTATTGGTACAAAATTCTTTTGTCTTTAAGACAAAAGGGGAACTGTGAAATGTCCAGCTAAGTGTCCCCCATTTCCTCTTCAAGGCTTCCTTGCCCATAGCATGGTTCAACCATCACCTCTGCTCTATGATGTGTCACCTAGTGAACAGCAGCACTTTACCCACAAGGGGAGAAGTAAAAATTTTGTCTGTTTTCTTCAGAAGTCCATGGGGCATTTTTAACATTCACCATGTCTGACAGCCAGTAACCTGCTCTGTGAGTGGCTGCACACATCTTGCTCTGCTGCTCTCCATTATCATGCAATGGCCTGCACAAGAGTTTAACACCAGGGAGACAGAAACTTGAGCAAGAATTGTCTGTATATCTCATCCCACAGGCGGCTTTGTGCTGACCCTATACAAATACATGATGATAAAGAAGCAGTCCAACACTTTTGGTGTTAGGCAGCAGGCAAGTACAACCATGGAAAAGGCAAAGGAGCCTAAAGCAGTTATCTAAAAGTTTTATGTCTACACTCAGAAGTAGGCAGTCTTCCAACATTTCCTTCAACATCCCCAGAAAAAAATCATCTCTTCTAAAGTACTATAAACTGGGTACCTGTAAGGCAGATCACCTTCTTGAGTTCTCAGTGTCTTCCTGTTGAAGTTGATTGACTTGAGCTTAAATGGCCAGTCTGCCAATGTATAAGTGAAGGAAGATCACCCTAGCTCACACAGCCTGGAGGTAGCTGTACCCATGTGCCCTGTCTATTTTACAAGGTGGACTTACCTGTAGTAAAAGGAGGGATTCAATGTTTTACCGTAAATTCTTGTAGGATTTGTGCTTGGAGAGTTCTGTAAAAGCAAGCACAATTAAACTATTGCAAGTGACCTGCCAGTACATAAGCTGAGCTATAGAATTTCTACAGGGTGACATGTTTTATACACTCAGTGTTTTACATAACCCAACATAGTCCAGAGTTAATTTAATAAATAACACACATAGTATCAAGTTTAACACATTTAAAATTTTGTAAGTTGTGGCTTTTGCAATTGTGTGATGTTAAAAATTGTGACAAATCCAAGAAAACAGTTATTAGGAAAAGGCAAAGAGAAAGCATGTGGGAAAAAGCTAAGCCAGTGTTCTCTCAGATGGTATGTTTAGATTTTGTTTGGCATGTTCTTTGCTGCAGTATACCAGTGTGTGACAGATAGGGAGAAAATTTACAGAGATTTTACAGAAAACTGAAAAAATTTACATATCTTTTTTTGGATATCTAACTACAATTTTTTGCTGCATCTTCTCTCATGGCAAATTCAGACAGTTCTGTTATGAGGATATCCAACATGTTAACCTTGGTCCTCTCAAATTTCTGCCTTTCACCACGTTCATCAAGTTGTTCTGCCTGTTGTTCCAGTCACTACGTGTTTCAGTGTGCAAGGTTCCCCATTAGTACATGTTTAGGAGAGAATACAAGAGGGAAACATCCCAAGATGATTTAGGCACGTGATATTTACTATAGCTAAGTGAAAACAATCTCTCTGCTGTGAGAAGATGGACTGAATGTTTCTTTTTCCAAGATTTTGTATGCTCTGCTGGGCATGAGACATGTGCTCACCTTGACAAGTGCTCACCTTGAAACAACTACTGGTTGCTGACCTGTGCACTGCAGATCACCAGGACTTTTCATTGAAAAGTTTAGAAGTGGGAAATTGATTTTCTTCTCACTTACCAGCACATCAGAATGTTTTAGCCATATGAAAAACATCTCAATTAAGCATCTCATCAACAGCTTTTCTTGAGATTTTGGATGCATAGTTAGGCGGATTGTAAAGCTGATTTGACAAGTGGCAGTACTAACATCAGTTTATTTTTTCTTCACTTGAATAAAAGTCATGGGAAATTTTATGCCTAACCTGTTCAAATCCAGTGGGTAAATAAATTTTCTCCATCGTTTCATATTTGTAAGTCTAACTCACCGCTGCATGCTTCAGTTTTAAATTTCAAAAGTTACCCATTTTCTTTATGTGCAGTGTTTTTGGGCAATGCATCAAAGCTTATGGTCTTCAATAATTATGCACTTAATACATGCTGCAGCTCCAAAAGCCATCCTGGTATCTTGTTCTGTGGTCTTCCAAAACTGCCTTTAAAATCAGTGCCAACTTGTCTACAAATTCTGTGCTCTCAAAACATTTTGTGTCGCTTTTTTTGGTAAGTCTAATTTTAAGTCTTATGGTCTTTGATGGATGTACAAATTCATTTAATCAGTCAGTTATCCTGCAATATAGGCATCTGAGTCATATGCTCTCCACCAGCCTTTGCTTGGTTAAACACCAGATGGATGAAACAGCTGTATAAATCTTTAATCTTTGTGACAGCCTTCCTTTCATTTATTTTTTGACTTATGTGGTTAGTTTCACTTGTGTGTTCTTCCAATTAGGGAGTTAACCAATCTCTGTCATTCAGATCTATTTAACACACTTTGTCTTTAGCTTAGGAAATTTTACTTTTACATTGATTTTTCAATTTAACATTAAATATTTAGCCTGCATTTGAAGTAATATTGATGTCATTGATATTTCTGTTCATTATCTGTTAATTTATCAATGTTAGTGATGTAATTAAAATCACACATTATCATGACAGTTTGTAGTTACAGTCACTTTCTTTGAAGCAGTACTTTCTTGTAAGATAATCTTCTACCTCAAAACTATTAGTTTTCTAATCAATTCTGCTTTTTTCACACCATTTTGGTTTTGGTTTTTCACACCATCATGGTTTTTTCAAACCATTCTGGTTTGCAGTTGCACTATTTTTGAAATCTCATTTATTTTGACAAAACAATGTAAATCTAAACTGAGAGACAGTGGCAGAACTATCTGTTGAAATGTACAGCTTTTGAAAGGGTTAAACTTAGCTTTTTTATAGGTTAGTGTCATTTATTAATATAAATTTTGAAACACATTTGAGCTCTCTCTAGAAGAATAAAATAATACTTTGTTACCATGATTAAAGGCGATGATTGTAAGAAAGCATGCATGGTACTAAACATTGAGGAGAATTCCTAAAGAGGTGTAAAGACACACATAATGCATTTTGTCTTCATGATCCAAAGACTGCAACATGGGAAATTTCGTGCAAAGGCAGAGAACTGTTTAATGCATTTGAGTATTGAGAAGATGTAGGAGGAGGGTGGAAACTCTTTTAACCATGCAGCTTAAATAGACAACAGAAAAATTACCCTGTAAGAATGAATTTTGGTTTTTTTTAAGGAAAAAAGCATATTCAGATGATTGGCCTGGTTAGAGTAGAATCAAAACTAATTTATTTCCCCCACCAAAGAATGTCTTGTTTTGTCCAGGATTAGACTAACACTGTAATAATTCTTCTACTTAAGCAAAAGAAGAAAGTGAGGCAAGTGGTGAATATCACTGCTGAGTTAGGAAAAGCTGTTGTGGCACCATCATTCTGTAGAGTGCACCAGCAATTTTTTGGCTAATTTTACCACTCCATGTAGTACTGTAATTTCTGAGTTCCAAAAGATTCCTTTCTGGGTCACCCAGGGCACAACATAAAAATCTGACACATTGCTATCAAGAAAGAAATTCACATAGGGAAAAGAGTGGGAATAAACGGTGATAGGAAAATCAAAACTTTCATAACTGTTATGAAAAACATGTTTCTAGAGTATAATAAATAAATCTAAATCTCCAGGATACCACTAGAGATGCTGAGAGGACAATGAGACTCAATGAGCTATCTCATGACCCTGAAATTCTTTAATGCTACTAAGTCCTAAGAGATGCTTGAAATTATTTCATTCTTTACATTTGCTCTTGTGTGTTCAAAGCCTGTGGAATAGGATGGGAGTTGGGAACATCTATTCATAACTAGCTCTCTTCTGCATGTGAAAAATACACTGTCTTAGTGACAAAAGTGAGTACAGCTGTAAGGACACGTGAGGTTTCTCCCTTCACCTTGGTATTTCAAGGATATGATTTACAATAACCTCATCATTTCAAGGTTGGAAGTTGACTAAATTCATGCCCCTTTCTTAATGGATTTTCAGCCCTGTGTGCTTTTGTAATCATGTCTCATATCCACACACACGGGAGTTTTTATCAAAGTGAAAGGAACCAGAGTGACCACAGTGTAAAGTAATTTTGTTCAGAGAAGAGACTCTTGCAAAGATTTCCTCTTTGCAAGGTAGCCCAAAATACAGAGTGGTTCATATCCCTGTATAGAAATACAATCTCACATAACCAATGCTTTGATGTCTTTGATGTGTTTCAACCATTTCTGGAGTATTTCTAAGCATGTTAGCTATGATATATGAAGGCATTCTCAATGTAGGGAAATAACCTTGAACTTCAACTATATTACTGGAAGAAAGGATCTATTCTTCACTCCAAAAAGATGTATAAGAGTATTTAATGTAAGGAGCATTTCTCATTTCAGCCCTATGGAAATGTAAATTGCCTATACCTGCACAGAAACCCCCCTTTGAACTTCCAGCTTGATATCAATACTTATTTTGCTTGCAGTGTGATGCCAGTTGCATGTCCCTTGTTTACTTTCCTCTGCATCTGCATGCAAAAAATTCCTTCCTATCAATATCAGTTATCCACATGTAGCCAGAAGAGATTGGATCTCACCCCATTCTAGCAATATTTTTCAAACTGTTATAACTATGAGATGAAATCTCATTTATTTTATGGCCACAAATTCCAACAGGGAACAGGAATAATTTCTTCTTCATGGAAAGAATTTCTAAGNGCAACATTGTCTTTCCCGAGGAAGGTAGCTTATAAATTCTTAAAAAACTTAACTTCAAAGAGGTTTAAGTTTCTTTTAAAATTGAAATTGTTGATGGTAGATATCAACATGTCTGGTCTTCTGTTGCTATGGAACTAGGAAGAAACTGAAATCTCTCCCTTTACTTGATTTAACTGGTGTAAGACAGACAGTGACATATAGGAACACACTTTCTTCTTTAAGATTTCTAGAATTTTCCTCATATTTTATATGTGTGGTTTGAACTGATTACTGCTGTCCTGTCATTCTAAAATACTGAGAATGACAATTAAATATTTCGTAAGATTTAGGTAATCCTCATTAAAAAAGACAGACTTCTGTACTTCTGCTCCACACAGAAAGATGCAATTGATGTTCAGTAATACTTTCTCTGCATATTTTCTGCTTTTAAATCTGATAACTCTTTAAACCACAACGAAGGCATCAACATTAAATATATTATTAATAATCCCATTTTGATTATCTTTGGACACCGTAATTTATACAGCAACTGCATATTATTCTTGATATTTTTACCCTAGAGATTTGGAGGACTTCATTTCAAGAAAACTAAAATTGAAAACTCTGATATTATGTCCAAACAGACAGGAGACTTAAATCAAATTTTTTAGGGTTACATTTTGCAGGAGTCAATCATGTTTATTATTATCTACAAGCCAGTGGCAGGTGTCCACAAACAAACAACAACAAAACAAACTACAGTCTGTACTTTTTTATTATGTTTGTGTTCATCTACATATATGCATTTTAATTTCTACATACGTACACACACATACAGTGCATGCACCTACAGGCTTTTATGTGAAAACATTCATGTCTATGACTTGCTGATTGTTTTCAAAGGCAGTGTAAAAGAGTCATGCCAATATTTTGCCGTATTTTCCTGAACACATGCATTTGTGAAAGCGTTGCTGATGGAGCAAACCTCTAAGACGCAAACATTTCAGTATCCCACAGCAGTATGCTACACCTACTTTCCATAGATATTCAGCATTAAAATAAAACAATATTATTTGGAAGATGGAATTAATCATCGTATTACAAAGGAATTCCTTAGAGAGACACTTCAGATTTTAGTTTCAAAGTAAGCTAGCAGACAATAGAACATTTTATTTGATAATTGTGGGCATCTTCTCTGTGAATCTGAGAGCACTGCAGTTCAACAGTGGGACAGCAACTGTTTCATTTGCCATGAAATGTAAGGTGGATAACTCTATACTACTGGGCAAAAAAAGGAAGAAAAGTTTCAGTGCTAGTTTGGCCCCAGAGTTTTTGCTGTAATTGAGAATATCTTGAAATGAAACACCTTAGCAGTCCTAGGATAGCTTCAACACAGCCTGTTACCTGATTGTCTTCAACTGCCTATTACCAGAAAATAACACATATCACATAAAATCACATTTGCACATTGAACTAAGCTTGTGTTCTGTCTGAAGGTTTGTCATTGTTCCTTGCTCTGTTTCCCAGAGTTTCATGATTAACCAGTTTAATCAATTTAAGATCCTCTTCTTATGCCAAAGAATTTAATTCTCTAATTTTTTTGTTGCACATGTAAAGACAATAATATCCACCTATGCGAAAGTACCTGTCTTGTACAAATATTAATCATCCTGCTTCAGGAACATGATGTGACAAATATTACTATCTACCTACAAAAAACACTGTTTCCCTATGAAATCAATAGTCAATATATTGAAATTCTTCATACAAGTACAAATGGGAGCAAATTATTACATGATAGACTATTCCTATTTGTTGTTTATTTTATCTTCTGTTCAGATTTGGTTCTATAACTATCCTAAAACATACAACTTACATCAACTTGATCCGTATTTTGAGAAAACGTATTTTAAGGTAAAGGTTAATTTGTGAAGGAATGATTCAGCTAGAAACACACGTATGGTACAAGTGCACAGAATTCACAGAAAAGTGGTGGCAAACACTGAAATCCCTTTGTAGTACAGCCAAATGGAAAGACTACACATCGTTGTGAGACCACCTCACAGAGACAGAATATGCATTTGAAGACAAACATGACTAGCCCATATTTAGCAACAGGAATCTTATCCACACCCCTTTTCCTATAGCCCCACATTTCTGCTGAGTCTGTGCTTGGTCTAGGCAGAGGTGGGCTTGTCCACAGTACAGTACACCTGCCTTACCTTACCTCTCACTCTGACTGTGAAGATCTCTCAGGGATGATAAGGAAAGCAAGAGTAATTTTTCAAAAAGTAACATATTTGAAACATCTTTTAAAGAATTAATATTCTTAGCTACAGTGGTCAGGCTCATCTTTCAAAAAAATCTTGGTCTCAGTTACAGTTCCTCAGACCTGCTGAGTCACTGTAGATAAATCTCTTCAATAATCAGGGTTTGATGAAAATAAGGTAATGATATTACTTTGGTTTGAGAGGTATTTTGTGATCTTCTGAAGAAATGTATTCTGTAATTAGCAGAGAATTTATTATTCAGAAAGAATAATATTCTTTCCATCTAGCAATATTCTTGAAAATTAAAGAAACTTTCAAGACCTGCCTTTCTACAAGTCAGGAACAGAAAGTGTTTCTCCTTTCCCTTTTTTCATCTTGCCTTTTTGAGCCTGTAAGACCCAAAACAAAAACAGGGTAGACCATGATATCCACAGATGCTGACAATCCATTCACACAAGACAAAGCTGATGAAGAGGGGAAACAAAAGGACTTCTGGAGAAGCAAAGTCAAAAGTCAAAGAGATCAAATAAAAACAAACTGCTGTTCAGTCCAGCTAAATAAATAATAGCAATACATATGACAGATGATACCAGCCTGGATGAAACAAAGAGTGACATTTTTTCACACCTTGTTTTTTCCAAAACTCACTTCTCAGCCAAAGCAAATAACACTCCAACTGAGAAAAAATGATTTGCCATGAGTCTTGACAATATGGAAAGGTGATTTTACATTGAGAAATTCTTGACAGAATTTCCTATTTACGCTTAAGGAACATTACTTGGCTCTCGACTGAGATGATATGGATGAGGGCAAGACAATGAAACAGTAGATGATAAAGAAGGAAAAGGAGAAACAACATTTTTTTTAAATCCAAAGGAATTTTAGTATTACTTATATGTTTGCAATTGTACAAGTTGTCTGCTTTGTAAATAACACATATACATTAAATAAACTTTCTAGGTAAAGAAACTAACACTGATCCACACTTTATCAAAAAATATCTTGATTGTCTGCTTCTAAAATGAAGGAAGTGTTAGTCTATAAGGTCTTTAAGCTACAGGCTGGTCTCTCTGCTCTTACTGCTTAGGGAAAGCCAAGCAAAAGCCAATATTTCCTGTGATAAGGTCTCTGAATTATACAGAAGAAATTGTTCACTCAAAAGAAGCAAGCAGTGCATATACAGGATTATTTTGTTACCATTATTTAGGCTTCAATTCAGCAAAGCACTTGAGTATGTGCTTTAAATCCATTAACTGTTGTTAATTAGTTTAGACCCTCCTGTAATATTGACAGCTTACCTTTGAAGATACACTATTCAAATTCTCCACAAGGTACAATGAATAAAATTTTTTCATGGGCTTCATTTTCTATCTTCTCTGGCTTTTGTTCTTTCATGCCCTGAGTGAGAACTGTTGTAGCATGCTAGAGGTAGAAAGAGTCCATAACCCGCACCTTTCAGCAGTTGCCTTCAGTTTTATTGTTGAATTTCTGGTTTTCAGTTCTGTGAAGTGCCTGTGCTGGGCTAAAATTAATTGTGACTGAAAAAGAATGGCATTTTCAAAGTTGTTATGACAATCTGCTTCCTTCATTGAGATGCATAAGGCCTAGATATTCCATTTTTTTCCAAGGCCACTTGTGTAACTCTTGACAAATATATTGGCTATGTGGTGGATGACTCAATTGTCCTGGAATAAAATACTGCATTGACAAATCTACTTGTACTTCTGAGTGTCACCGACTAAGCAATATTCATTCTTAAAGCAGGCATTTCCTGCCAAATCCTCAATCAAAATTATTAGTTATAGTTAATGAAATCAGTTCTATGGGGACTTAGTTACCATTCTCCATTTTCAACT
This sequence comes from Peucedramus taeniatus, assembly GCA_013400575.1. Lineage (NCBI taxonomy): Eukaryota > Metazoa > Chordata > Aves > Passeriformes > Fringillidae > Peucedramus > Peucedramus taeniatus. The sequence goes on along the minus strand of WBNO01023715.1, from coordinate 5,781 downwards.
TAGAAAGACTTTGAGTCAAGAGAAAATTTTATGTATTCCTAAGCACCTATCACCGATAGGTCAGATTAACATACTGGTCAAAAGTTTCTAGTTCTTCTGAAAGAAACTCAGCTCTTTCAAAGACCAGCTTTTCATTCAATTCACTTTTTTCCTTTATTCTTTGAAGGAAAGGAGCCCAAAGAAACTCTATTAGTGATGTTCCTTACTTCAGTTAGAGCATATGTGAACTGAAACCTTAAATTTGAAGCATACATCATGAACAAAAAGAAATTTGCATTATTTCTCAGTGCTATCTATTAAAAAGCAAACTTGATTTCTATCAGCCACAGTTTTCTGGGGGAAGACAGGCTTGTCCTTGTCCCCTTTTCCACCAAAACAGGCATGCTACAATAACTTTATAAGCACTGTGTTTCTTCTAAAGCTAGAATGCAAAACAGTGCTTCAATATCTCCTGTAAAAATATAAACCTACTGCTTGTATGTTGTTTAACTTACTTTTCCTTTTTTATTTCTCCTCCTTCATCGAAGTCTTTTTTCCAGACAATAAAGTAGATGTGTGTAGATTTTGATTAAATGATGCCTACATGTAGTGTTTTAAATAGCAGTCAGATCTGGATCCATTGTTAGAGCCAATGGGAAGAGGCAGAAGGATGGAGAGTTTCACTAGGCTGCAGCAGCCAAGCTAAAGAGATGCAGACAAACAGGGAGAACAGAGGAGTGATTTTTGGATAGACTGAACAAGAATAGCCTGACAAGGACCATGTCAAATCAGGACATAGTGTGAAGAATGAGAATGAGGACTGAAGGACTGCCGAAACACAGAGAACTTGAAGTTTTTGGGTGGCCAGACAAGTCAAATAAAGACATGTAGATTTGGATAAAGCTTGGGAGGAGTCAAAGAGTGAGCCTCAGAGCTGTAGAGGTTGAGCTCTCCAGGACAATGGAGGGCTTAGAAGGGAAGGGATTTGGAAATGAATGAAGCATCTCTTGCTTCTTGAATGAAGCAAGCCTAAAACCAGAATGAAATAGAGGATAAGAAATCTCTAAGAGGCAATAATGTGAAAAGCCTGTGTTTTCTTGGTAGCCAATTTTATTAGGTCACTAATATACAATGATGACTGTTACCAAAGCCATAATATGTACAAACTACAGTTGTCTTCGGAGTGATACAGGCATAACCCTGAAAGGTCTGATATAAAAGGTTAAATGTTGGATGGGTTGGTGAGGAGGTGCAACCATGTGCTGGGAAATGTGGAATCCTCTTTTTGTGGTTTAAAACCAAATGATAAAGCAGTGTCTAACTGGAATTGGATATAAAAACAACTTAATCACAGATAAAAGCAATTTTACAAATTATTGTATTTCTCTGCTCTGCAAGTCGGATAGCATTGTCCAGGAGAAAAGCTGGCTGAGTTAGGCTTGATTCTAGCCATGGCATGCACAGACCTAATCCAGGCTTGGAATTCTTTGGGTCCTCTCCTGATGGTAACCATGAGTTATCTGATTTGATAGACAAAACCAAATCATTGGTTGTCACGTTGAAATTTGTGCAATGCCCAAAAACTGTCACCATTGTTTGATGCTTGCAATCTGCTTGCCTCAAAGGCTACACAACAATCATTAGGTTGCTTACTCTCTTCTGTCCTTAAAAGTAAGTTACTCCCTTATCCTGTTGAGTTAGCTAAAGTCCATAAGTTAATTGTATGTCAACAGGACCTAACTTGCATGAACTGCTACACTTCCACTTTTTTGTTCTGTTGCCACACCCATAAATATCCATACAGATAAGTTCCATGCATTGCCGTTTCTGAAACTACATCTACACATTGAGACAGCCTCCAGATCTTAATATCTGAACTGATTGTTAATGCCATTGATATGAGAAATTCTCCAAGTAAATTTACCCATTACAAATGTGGCATTATTCACATAGTTACAATTGTCTATTACTTGCAAACTCATTTATCATTCTCAGTGCTGTTGAGCACAAGAGTCAAGATTAGGTCTTTTGTGGAACACACTACTTTCCATCTAGTGCCTTGCCCATAGGTTGCTACATATGTATTTTTGTACACCTGCCCTACTGCAAATCTCCTCACCACTCATTTTCCAGCAGTCTGTTGTGAGAGTCATGGTAGCAGAAGTGTTTGTGGGTGGATGGCATATGCTGGCACTACATGTAGCACATAGCAGTCCTCTAAGCACAGCAAAACAGATTTGGTATGTCATGATGTCTTTTTTTGACCTTGGTGGCCCAGATGGGGTACCCAAATATTTCCATCTGCATTTTTTCCCTTGTTTAATTCATTCCCACACAGCACTGGCTGGCATCCAGGAGCTGATATGGACATCCAGCATAGTCCTGGCAATTGGGGCAGTAACTAAAGTAGTTATTCTGTTCCTAGTATTTCAGTTGCTTTAGGGACTACAGCACAGGTGTTGCAGATCTCTTTATTTGGGCTGTGTGGCTAGCTTCTCATCCCCAATGTCTATCTGTGGCTTCATGACCCCAGTGGTTTTCTTCAGATTCCATCAGCACCCCGCAGGATATTTTATACTCTACCAGCATCTCAGATATGTCACTGGGTCACTGCTGCATTGCAACTTGTTTCACTTGTTGAAAGGTTTTCTGTTATTTAACTTTGATTTGTGCATGGGTCACTTAAGGTTGAGATGATCCTCTCTTGTTACTCTCTTGTCCTTTGGGGATAACTAAAGCCCATATCCTAACACCTTCTTCAACAAGGCCTAATGTAAATTAGGCCTTGTTTGGTGGAAAGAGTGATTATCTGCTGCATGCAAGGCTGAGGGTTCTTGAGACATCTGTGAGCCTAAGAGAGGGGTTTGAGTTGAGAGGAGAAGGTTAGATCAGGTGTAGTGCCTCAAAACAGGGTAGTTACAGTCAGTACTCTGATTTCAGGAAAATGGTGCAGAGGGGAATTCTCCCCTTCCCTTTCCCCACATAATGCAGGAGAACTTCCAGTTTCTTTATCTTTTTGAAAATATAATTGTAACCCTGGAAATACAATAGCCTAATTAGCTATTGGTTAATATGACAATTATGCATATAGCATGTTTTAGGCTGTATGGTAAATAGGAAAGGGCATTGAGGGTGGTTGGGCACTAGAACAGGCTCCACAGGGAAGGAGTCACAGCACCAAGCCTGACAAAGTTCAAGAAGTGTTTGGACAATGCTCTCAGGCATGTGCTGTGATTCTTGGGGTTGTCTTGTGCAGGGCCAGGACTTAGACTTCAATGATCCCTGTGAATATTCTATGATTCCAATTAAAAATTGGTAGTATTACATTGCACATTCTTTCCAGAGGATGTATTCTCACAGTTGCAACTGACTGCAGATAAAGCATCATATATGGATACCAGAAACCTCAAACAACAAAAATAGAGCTACTTTGAATCGCTAATAGTGAATGCTGCAGCAAAGCTTAAGAAATTTTTCTTAAGAATTTCAGAGACTAACCAAAGTTTTATAATAGGAAAAAACAGAAAAAAATATTGTTTTCATCAGCTGAAATGCAAAAGACATTTTGCCTGCTGAATTTTAAGCATGTATGTAAAGAAAAGTTTTGCTTAGTTTTGGCTCCGGTATTTCCTCAAGTATTCATGTGAGTTCTTCTTTGTAGTCCAAAATTTATTAAAAATACAGACTCATGCAAGCCATTATTAGACATCAGAAGAATAGGAGGTTTTGCTCTTCAATAAAACCGGTGACAATTTCAATGAGATTTCTCAGGCTTTTCATCCCAGAGTAATGGTGTTGTAGTAAAAAAAAAAGAGATTGAATAGTTTATTGGATTCAGCTACCATATAGCTTTCAGTGTGTCAGAACAGATGTTTTAAGTGCAGAAAAATAGAGAAAACCCAATGAGAAAATGATGACATTTTCACTATTATTGATATTGTAAACCCATATATTTGCCACATGTTCTGTATAGCTTGGTTTAAAGTGTGAGATACTTTCTCTGTGTGCAGGACTGATCAATTTATCATTGACCAAAGGCAAGTGCTTTTGACCCAATGTAGTAAACAAAATGTTATCACTCATTTAAATTACTAGGTGACGTTTCAGTGTAAGGATATCTTCACACAGAGTCCTTGTGAATAATTTGGTTTCTTCATATCTTGAAGGGAATATTCTTAAAAGCTGATGATTTACTTGGCCAGTAATTATTGTCATTTCCTAGTGACCTTCAGTAAGGACATCACCAGTGGCAGGTGACAATTCTTAGTAGTGAAAAAAAAGCACAGGTTTTAAAGTTCCTTATCAAATAAATTAATACTATGTAACTGTAGAGGCCTGCTTGTTCCCATCAGAAGAATTTTTGACCTCTGAAAACTGATAAGAATTCTAAAGTTGGAGAAATCACTGCTGCCATGAAGCAGGTGCTGCACTCTCCGATCTCTGCTGGTGCTCACACTGTTTCCCTGGAAGTCCAGTTTGACCACAGAGGTGAGGAACACCCAAGAATTTTACTTATTTGTTTGCCTTCTCCAACTATATTCAAGTGAGGAAACACCTTTATGGCAGGCACTATAACAGTATTATGGAGAAAAATTGAATTCCCAAGCAACCAGCTTCTTTCTCATTCTGTACACAAGATACTGCAGGACTCCCAGTTCAAACTGGGAGGCAACAATGCACGCTGAGTATGTGCAGTAGCCAAAGGCTAACAAACAGCCCTCTGCAAAACATACCTGCACCTCTGCAAAACTGAGTGCATTCAACAACCACTAAAAATGGGGCCATTTATACTATTTTTTTCTACAAGATTCTCTAATATTTCATCCTTCATTTTTAGGCCATTAAATAGGAAAAATATTTGAGATGAGAACGGAAGTTCTTATTAGCATTTTGTACTTATATGCCTCCTTTTTTACCATCTTGTGTTTTCTTTGGTATAGAGAATATTTTTTTCAATATTTACAGTTTCTGTGATCAAAAAATACACTACCTTCAGTGCAGTGTGTGAACAAACATACCACATCAGTGGTATGACACTGATGAAGGAGTTTCATGTCTGTAGTTCATAAAAGCTCACCAAAACTTCTTTTAATGATCAGCTGATTTCATTGGGTGATAGTTCTTTAGAATGGAAAATGAGCCATGGTTTAATACAACTCAAATTAAAAGCTGCTAAACATCCCATAAGAATAGAAATTGGAAATTAAGGATATTTCTCTTCCACCAGAACAAATATTCTTCAAAACTCTTTGCCCTAAGTAATTGCTGTGGTTTAACCCCAGCTGGCAATTAAGTACCGTGCAGCTGCTCACTCATTCCCCCTCCTAGGCACACTGGGGAGGAGAATCAGAAAGAAAAGGTAATCCTTGTGGGTTGAGATAAGAACAATTTAATAATAGAAACAAATTATTGTTATTATTATTGTCATTATGGTTGTTATCGTGTATTTGCTAATATTAATAATAATAATAATTGTAATTGCAAGGAGAGGGAGAGAGAATAACAGAACCCAAGAGAAAAAAGTAGTACACAAAACTGCTCACCACTCACTGACTGATATCCAGCCTAACCCCTCTTCAGCCCTCTGCCAGGTAACTCCCCCAACTTATAAATTTGGCATGGCATTCTGTGGGATTGAAAATTCCTTTAGCCAGATCTGGCCATGTGCCCTGGCCATGCTTCCTCTTGGCTTTTTATGCAGCTCCTCACTGGAAGTTCATGGGACAATGAAAAATCTTTGATTTCAGGCAAGCTCTAGGCAAGAGCTGAAACATTCATGTGTTTTCAACATTATTCTCATAC
>WBNO01023714.1:30923-51901 GCA_013400575.1 Peucedramus taeniatus | reverse complement strand
AATAATAATAATAATAATATTTTTTATAATAACTCTGTAGCTGTAGATCCAACATAACAGTGTGCACAAATATACTGAGCTCTCTGGAGAGGTTAGCTAATGAAAATTCACTCTCTGTGTTTCTTTTTGGGTTGGACTAATACAAAGGTTCTGTATTTGCAGTGGCCTGAAAAGTGACATGGATAGGTTCACGTGTGGTAACAGGAATAACATATTTACTGATACATATCTGAGTCCTTGGACAATTACTGCTCCTTCTTACACATGTTTTCCTCCCCAACTTAACTTAATAATTTTAATTTTTGTTTCTTGCCTTTCTGCCAAGAGGTCATTTATTTTTTATCTGCTCTTCTCCAATGACTCGTTTGTTTATCAAATACCTCTCTGCAATTTCCTGAAATAATTTTATTATTATTTCTTCTCCAAACTGCTGTTGCTCAAAGTGCTGACAACACAAACACTGAAATGTACTCCTGTGACTAATGGTTGTAGCAAATTTGATGGACAGAGGGCACATCTGCAATTAACACAAAGTTAAGTTGCTTTACCTTCTATAATTCACCGGAAGCGCTGATCAGCCAGGGAGGTTCCAGTGACTGGAAGCTGCCAAACCTGGTACCCATGTATAACAAGGGTTTGAGGAAGGAAGGATCCAGGGAAGAACAGGCCTGTCAGCCTGATCTCAGTGTCAGGTCAAGTTCATAGAGCAGATCATCTTGACCATCCTCATGCAACAAGTACAGGACAATCAAGGGATCTCACCCATAGCATGGGTTTTTGGAAGGCAGGCTCTGCTTGACCAGCCTGATCTCATTTTATGACAAAGTGACCTGCCTAATGAATGAGGAAAAGGCTGTGGATGTGTTTACCGAGATTTTAGTAAAGCCTTTGATACGGTTCCCCACAGTATTCTCCTGGAGAATCTGTCTGCCTGTGGTGTTCATTGAGTGAAAAACTGGCTGGTGGTGAGTGTACTTACCTCCAGATTGTGACTGGTCAGTGGTGGTGTTCCCCAGGGCTCAGGGTTGGGGCCAGTCCTGTTTAATGTAATCAATAGCATGGGCAGGGGGATCAAGTACATCGTCATAAATTCACAGATATATCAAGTTGGGCAGGAGTGCTGATCTACTGGAGAGCAGGAAAGCTCTGCAGAGGGATCTGCACAGACCGGATCAATGGGCTGAGGCCAACTAGATGAGATTCAACTGCACTTGGACCACTCCAAGCAGCACAACAGGCTTGGAGCAGAGAGGCTGGAAAGCTGCCTGGCAGAAAAGGACCAGGAGGTGCTGGCTGACAGTGGCTAACATGAGCCAACTGTGGCCAGGCAGCCAAGACGACCAAGGGCATCCTGGCCTGTGTCCACAACAGTGTGGCCAGCAGGGCCAGGGCAATGACCATATCCCTGTACTGGGCACTGGTGAGGACACACCTAAAGCCCTGCGACCAGTTCTGGTCTTCACAACAAGAAAGACATTAAGGCGCTGGAGTAAATCCAGAGAAGGGCAGCAGAACTGGGAAAGGGTCTGGAGCAAAAAGCCCTGTGAAGCTGAGAGTTGGGGTTGTTTAGCCTGGAGAAAAGCACACTGAAGGGGGACATTTCTCTCTACAATTGCCTGATAAGAGATTGTAGCCGGGTAGGAACTGGCCTCTTCTCGCAGGTAATAAGTTAACAGGATGACATGAAGTGGCTTCAAGTTGTGCCAGGGGAGGTTTAGGTCAGCTATTAGAAAAAAGTTTTTACAGAAAGGGTTGTTAAGCACTGGAACAGACTGACCATTGAAGAGGTGGAGTCACTGTCCCTGGAAGTGTGGACAACAAGGACAGTGTGGATGTGGCATTTGAAGACATGCTTTAATCGTGATCATGGTGGTGGTGCTAGTTTGGTCAGACTTGATGATCTTTGAGATCTTTTCCAGCCTTAGTGGTTTTATGGTTCTATGACTTTATGACTCTATGACCAGCCATCCAGTTGAACTCCATAACTTTTTTAGTATGTCTGCACTGAACACAGGTACTGGACAGAGGTAACCCAATGGGTTTATTCTGGCTCCCATAAGTACTGTAGATGTGTAAGCCTTCTCAGATGGACAAATTACCATTTTTAGCACCTCTGTAAACAGAACTATACTGTTTTCAATGGCCAAGATGATTCACTGAAAATTAGTTAGAAATCAGCATCACTCTTCATTGTATAACACAGATTCATTCCAGGATCATAAGTCTGAAAAGGAGGGTTGATTCAAGGTGTAAATCGTTCAACAAACTTATCTTTTGTACTTCCCCTGAACTGGATAGCTACAACTATCCTTTTTCAATGGAAAAATAAACAGAAGGAAAATATCAGAGCAATGAGAAAAGTATGCATATCTGCACTGGCTGTCCTTTCATAACACAAAAACATACACACCAGCTGCTTATATAGAAACAGTATAATCATGCTTTTATCTTGCAATACAAGTTAGTTTAGGCATACAACAGCATACTTGAGAATAGAATCAAAAACCCAGAGCTTTTCAGTGTTCCAGTCTGACTCCCACTTCCTTCTGCTATATTGTAATGGATCAATAATTATTCCTACTTAGATTTCTAATAATAATTTTTTTTTCATTCAAGCTTGACATTTAGAGGATTCTGCCATAGCTGTCACCCTACCTGTATACATCCTAGATAGCCATGTTGAGCAGCTATGTGAACAGCAGTATTTCCATCCTGGTCAACTTCATCCAGCGAAATCCCTTGTTCTTGCATAAACTGAAGAAGCCACAGAAGGATTTTCTCCTAAGGGCAAAGAAATGTCACAAAAGGTAAGAAATAATGAAAAGCTACATATACTAGAGGAATACTGGAGCTGTCATCTATTACTAATACTATCCAATAATTCCTTGTTTAACTTTGTAGGCTTAGTACATCATGGAACTCTGGTTTGTTTTTTGGAGGGTTTTGGGTTTCTTGTTTCCTCCCCAAGGAAAAAAGCTGAAATACTTTATTTTCTATAAAGAAATAATAGAAAAAATATGAATACTGTGACACATTCTGAGAAATTGTACATAAAGATTGTGCAAGCCTCTGTGTTGGTGATGAAACTTGAGGAAGAATAACCCATATATCAATCTGAACATCAGGTTGTGAAATTTGGTCAGACTTCAAAAGCCTATCTGGAAAATTAAAACAGGATTATGCTCAGATCACAGAGCTGAGCAGTCAGATTCTTCAAATCTATAATCATTTCACTGTGATGTGATTCTACAATCACATCTCTGTGTGGTTGTGCTAAAGAAGAAGCAACACAACTGAAACCAGAAAATAAAGCTACCCTAAGAACTCAATATATTGACTCATGGACCATTTGTATGCCCTGCATGTTGGGAAGGATAAGGAGACTTGGACTGCAAAAACTTGTCACTGAAGGTCTGGAGGCCAAAACTGAAGTAGAAACTTTTTTTTTTCTTTTTTCTAATACCACCCTTTTTGTGTGTATGTAGGTGCAATACCCATTTATTTGGGTATTCTTTTCTAACAGTGGAAAGTTACATATGTACACTTAGCTTTTTTGATTTCTTATTTTCACCAGGGAGTTTATTTGGAACAAAATTTCTTCTCTCTAGGAATTTCCCATGCCACCCCAGATTCAATTTCATTTTGCCATAATGAATATGATACATATTAAAAATCTAGAATAAATCTACAGGTTACATGGAATAGTGGTGACCATGAAAGCTGACTACATCTGATTTCCCAGTTTTTCTATCTGAAAAGGTGAAAAGACTAAATTACTTGCTAGCATAAAATGTTTTTTGAAATGCATTGATATCTATGATGTCATACTGACTCAGACCTCCAGTTCAAAGGGGCTTTGTGGATTCTAGTGTTGCTGAGGCAAACACTAAGGCATAGACTTAATCTGCAGCACCTCAGTAGCTTCAGTGACATGTAAGTACATAATCATCCGAAATTATAAATGTGGAAAACTAAAGCAGACCAAAATAAAATAGTTTTGAAACGACTTTGGACAGTAATTAGTAGAAAAGAGAAAGAATAAAAATGAAGAAAGAAAATTCTAAAAAGGTTGGACATAAACCTGCATTTTTTGTGTAACATTACCGCAGAAATTTTAATCTCAATGAAAAAGAGAGGACCCTTCTAGAGCTACTCCAGGATGATTCTGCCCATTCAAGCAACTGGGTCTCTGCTTACTACTTCAGAGGGCTACTCTGTCTGATACTTATCCTCTTTGCATCTTCACTTTAGCAGCAATTTTGTTCTTATTACAGAGTGAAGGCATAGGTATTTTGACTTCTCCTTGGTTGAATGCCCAAAACGGCTGACAGCCAGCATCACATGTCCCTTTAAAAATACTTTTGAGCATTTCTCAATATGCCAGTGGTGTTGGCCAGCAAAGAAGAAGGATTATAATACTCCTAAGAATTGCCCCTATGTTTTAATAGCTAAAAGAAAAATATTTTAGCAAAACTTATCTGCATAACTGGAAGACAACTATAGCTTTGAAATCATATATTTCTTTGGAACATATTAAGGACCAGAATGTTAAGCATGTCCTGTAATTTTATGATCACCATCAGCATGGAGCAAATGATGCTTTCTAATAATTTTATCTTATCAACAAGGAAATCAAGTGGCTGGATGGCTCTATTCAATCCTCTGTACTTAGGACTACCTGTGCACTAAGTGATCACAGGCACAATGTCATAGTTCTTCCCAAACAGTTTGTGTTTCAACAAATTTATCCTTGACCAAAAAAACCCAAGAAAACAAATTTTTTTTGCACTTAAAACTAGAGAAAATGAAACCATCATATAACAAAATATGCCACATTTCCCTTTATTAACACTCCTAATATGTATTTGCAGAAAAAAAGTTTTTGGGAATGGATTTGTAGGCTTCAATTTATTCAGACAAAAGGAAAGAGTAAGAAAATTCATCAGATGAAGACAATGAAAAGTAATAGTTTTTTTTTGTGAAGTAACAGGAACGGATAAATTATTCAGTATTATCTGTTACTTTTAAGACCTACAATGCTTATTCTCTAGCAGTTATTAACACCTCTCTGGCATATTCTAGACCTACAGTAATTCAAATCTCTCTACAAAAAGATTTCAGGAAAATTTGGGACACACTCCTGACTTTGGTTCCACCAGGTGACTTTTGGAGAAGAAAGTACAGCTAACATGGACCGCTTAAATTATTAGATGGCCTACAAAAGGAAGGGTCAGCATGCTGAAGAGTACTGACTCTACAGCTAATCCTATACCCATCACAGGATATTAATTAAATAAGCTGGCCTTCCCAGTATCCCTTCACAGCAGAGGAGTAGGAGTGAGTGAAAACAACACACTGCTTGTGAAAAAATGACATTAGACAGGAAGGCAAATATCCTGAGGTGTAAAACAAAGGTGTTTTGTTAGGTATCTGCACATCTGAATGTTGTACGCTGCTTCCCACTGTGCTCTCCAGAACTGTACCACCATCAAGGTGTGCACAGGATACCTTCTAGATCCTCAGCTATGCTTTAGGCTGGTCACCTAAGTCTCCCTCGATTCTCTGGAGTTCAGAAACCACAACATTCCCCACCCTCGGCCTCTTACCTCTACAGTCCATACTACCACAACATCCCTGACGGAAAGACATTCCAGCGCCATGAAGCTGTAAGTCAGGACTAGGACGATGTGCACCCAGAACTGCACCTACACCTCCCTGTGACTGGTGAACTGGGTCAGGCACAGCTGGCATGCCCTGTGATCAGGACTTATGCCCAGTGTGACCTGGCCTGCCAGCCATCCTGGTTTCTTTTGTACAATCTCATGCTTCAAGAAACCCTTGCTAGGAGCTATGCTGACCAGGCTACAGGTTGACTTTGAGCTTTTGTTCTCTTCAATCAGATTAACTTATGCTGTCCCCTCTCCCACTGAAAAAATAAAATGTTGCTGACATGTCCTTGGAGGCAGGCCATGACTGTAGTTTGATGACCTTTAACATAGGAACTTTGCTATGAACTCCCTTCTGCTGCCCATTCTAAATTATAATTCTTAAAGAAAAATATGGTGTGCATGTCTAATGCCTGGAGAAACAATGGATGGACTGACTCTCTTAGAAAAGGATTCAATAACAGCTCCTTCTTGTAAAAATATTACTCTTGTAATTCTGCCAAGACCAGTGTTTACATGGATTATCTCTCGTGTAAGTAATGGTAAAATAAATTAAAGCTTCCGGGACAGTGCCAAGTAAGCATTTAAATTTCTTGAAGCTTTTTTTTTTTTTCTTAACACAGTTGGGTAAGATAGTCTGGCACCCCTTCAGCCTCAATATTCCCTCATGTTTGAAGGTTGTTTATGGATTATTAAAAAAAAGATAATTGGCATTACATATGAACTTTGTTTGGCATTCAGCAAGCTAAAAAAAATTAGCAGCAATTTACATATCACCTTTTCAAATTTCATGGGTGGCTGACTGTAGCTGGTGCTTCTTAAGTGGTAGAGCTTCCGTTCTGCTTTGAAAAGAATCTAGATAAAGTGTGTCAGATCTGTTTCTGACAGTAGATAGCATAGCTCACTGAAAAAAAACCAAACCTTCATTGGCTTTAGTTTATATAAATATCTTTAGAGATGAGAACAAAATCAGGCTAATCAAGTGAAGATATGAATTTAAGTTCACATGCAACTTTCTCTTCCAAACTTTTTCTTCCCAGTAGTAAGCACTCTTTTCTCTAATCCAGTTCTGTTCTGGCTCACATTCTATCCTCAGTGCTGGGTTTACAGCAAACTTGCTAACACCAGCGATGTGTATACCCAGCAGGGTCCTATTGCACACCAGTAACATCTCTATAGTAGGGAAGTGGAGAAAAAAAGGAGATCTTTGCACAGCATGAAAACAAGGGCGTCTGTGTGCCTATGGAAACAGCAGAGGAAGAGGTAGACTCCAAGCTCCATAGCCTTCCAAACCTGCCTCCTCTCCTTCCCTACCCCTGCAATAAATTCATGCTTGGACAGAAGCAGTTAGTAGCAGAAATACGCCACAATAATTGTATGGCATTGAATGAGACAACCACACACAGTGAAGAATGATTTTCTTAGTGGTTATATTTTGTTTGTTTTCTCTTAAGAAGAATAAAAAGCATTAGCACAAAATCAGTGAGGTTTGGTGTCCATGCCAATGTCTGGGGAGTTGGAACTGGATGATTTTTAAGGTCCCAACCCAAAGCAGTCTATGATTCTGTGATTCCATTATTTATCTTTCATGTCTGTCTAAGAAACTGTGGGATAAAATGGTCCATCTGCCAAAGAGATTAGAGAAGAATAAATGATCTCTATTCCTTCCACAGTAGACCCTACAGAAGGTCTCTTGAAGACGGGTTATTGCAAGATCTACTTAGGAGAAAACAGACATTGTGGCAAGAGAATGCAGCGTAACTAAGTGTGGTATGTTCCTCCAGATATTAGCAAAGCACTAAAATGCTGTACTTCAGTGGTGTCTCACTGTTATATTAATAGACAAGTTAGGTGTGAAACAGGATCGATTTACAATTAGCTCAGCTGGCTAGAGCATGGTACTAATAACACCAAGTTTATGGGATCAAGCCCCATACAGGCCACTTATTTAAGCATTGGACTAGATGATCCTTGTGGGTCCCTTCCAAATCAGAATATTCTGCGAATGTACAACTTACTTTTGTATGTAGTTTTCAATTAAAGTGGCTAAAGCTAGACAGATGATGTTCAAATTCCACCATACTTCACTGTCAATACAATAAATTCTTAAACTGCAAAATTTTGTTCTCTTCTGAGGTGTCCTTTGAGTCCTCTAGATGACATCTAATCTCTGTAGACATTCTTGGGATTTACTGGTTGGCCTAATATGCTAGCTAATCCTTGCCATTATTCAAACCTTATAAAACAGAACCCAAACAACCAAAAAACAAATAATAAATCAATCAAACAAGCAAACAACTTCAGAGGGAAAATGCTGAAAAAATTATACAGGTTAAGTTGGGAAAGATTTTGAATGCTTCATCTAATTCAGAACACTTTTAATTAAAAGCCACAAAATGACACAAATACTTTAATTCAAATTATTGTACAAGCATCTAAGTAATCTATTTAAAGAAGTAAAAAAAAAGTCATACCTGGCCAAAGCAACCTGCATAATGAATAAGGCTTGGGTAGTCTTTTGAGCAACTGAGTTCTGCAATAGCTTCTGTTTCGCTCACCATCCACCGAACACACTCCAGCTGACCATTCTAAACAAGCAAAAAAACAAGCCTAAACTCCAGCTGTTCCCATTCTAAACACATCTACTAAAGAACAAAAAGCTTATCAGAATTATAAAAAATTTCCATTTTGATTAAGAATTTAAAGAATAAGCCAATCTTTGTCCTTAAAGTATTTACAGGATAAAAGGAATGACATTTAACCATTCACTCTCACTAACGAACCAGAACCACTATGGTTAAATCATCAGCATTCCTGCACTATCTTTTACTTTAGTGTAGTAAGAGCATGAATTTTCATATTTTCCTACATAATAAATTTGCCTGTAAACTTGGATTAACTTAAATTTTTTTTAGATTTTAACAGGTTGTTCTGCAACATGTACATTTTAACTTTGAGGCAACTGCTTTAGACAACCCAGAATTTTCACCCCGAGGTTCTTTTATGCTTTGTAAACTTGTTCTCACTTGTCTTACAAGATTATACCAATAAATCTAAGAAACCAAGAAACTGTTATGCTCCCTAAAGAAACAACTGAATCAAAGTTAAGTGAAAGCTGCTTGAAATATATCAAATAGTCTTTAGATTCAGTAGACTGATTTAAAAATTAATGCATATGCATTGATAACAATGTAAAAATTGTCATTGTCATACAGTGAATATTATATCTCGTGTAGTAATCCATTTTACTTTGCTTATATAGCACCAGCCAACAGGGGTTTTTTTCCCTCACTTACAAAGCTTGAAAAATAACATCCTGCTAGATGCCTTTCTTACTGCCATCACATGAGGAAATTAAACAAACTTTATGTCACGTTACAGTACAGAGAGGGCCTGTTACCTTTATTGCTAACCCAGCTGGAGTTAGCTGCTCAATGTTTCGTTCATTCAAACAGTCTTCACCCATCAAAGAAGTGAGATGCTGCAGGCATTCTGCATGTCCCTTTGATGCTGCTACATGCAACAGATTGTTGTCACATTCATCATGGATCTTATCCAGATTATCAGCTGCTAAATGCGGCTGTTAAGAAAAACCGTATGTTAGCTACAACTAAGGATAAAAAGATACATTTATCCTCGCAGCCCCAGACACAAGCCAAACACAAGGAGGTTTCCCAACAGGCATGCTCTTTTACAAGTCAAAATCCAGAGCTTTTCACTTCACTCTATGGAACCTGGGTATTACTAGCATAAGGACAGAAGCGGGATGTTCACTGGCTTGATTAATTGTGAAGTTTCTCTCCTCCTCATGCAATTCTCAAGCAACAGTGCAAGATCTTAAGTGCCTTTAAGTCTTTGCACTAGTCTGATCAACAAGGTAGCTGCAAAAAATACTCACATTTTAATAATTTCTGTCTATTTTGAGTTTTAGCTCCTTTTAAATTTTTTTTTGCATTATATCGATGAGTTATTAAAAATATTCATGACTTCTGAAAAACATTCCTGATTAATTTTGTTCATCACGAAAGTGGTAGCTTATGCTAAGCACCATTTAAAACGTACTTAAAGCACACGACAGAAGACTTTTATGTGATAGCTTGTTTCCATGAAAAAACCCTGTTATTTACTCAAAGTTCGACACTGCTATGATGTAATACATTACTTCTGCCCAATTCTAATTTAAAGACAAAACAACTGGATTGAGAAACTCCAAAAGAAAAACAGAAGATTGAAGACAGAATCAAAAAGTAGCAATAACAAAGTTCCTAGAGTTATGTAGTCTTGCCAGAGTTCCATGAGTGTACTTCATGAAGAGGTTTCAACCAGTTTGGAAAAAATACATATTACCTATGATGTCCTCTTTTTTCCCCCCAGTTGCTATTTCAGGATGAATTTAACTTGCTTTTATTTCTTAATGAGTAATCTAATATTCTCTTCTGCCTCTGTCTAGTTTTGAATATCTTCCTTTGTCCTTGCTTCTATGTTAATGGCATGCCTTTGTGCTTGAGCTAGACTGCTTAACAGAGAAGCTAAACAAAAATCTAACAAAAACAGTTTTTATACATACACTGTGCCTTCACCAGCTGTTCTGTGTGGAGATCACACGCTCTGCATCATTGTGCTAACGTGCAGCCAGTTACTTTGGAAACCATATTGACAGTGCCTGATCAAGTTGTTAGAATTTACTAAAAAAACCTTCATATGGGTCAGAGGCCAACAAGGCTTTACAGAAAGCTCCTGCCTGAGAATGCTGCTGCAACAAGACAGCATAAACACTCCTGAATAATAATCAGAATAAAACAGAAGCTTCTCTGTTCCTGTCATCAACCTCTACATAACAACAGTAGTAAACTACTGATAATTGAGCAAAGTGACCGACAAATGTGAAAGGCAAAACTCAGGACTTAAATTTGATATTTATGTGATCCTATTAGTTAAAATGTCTGCCCTCTTTATAATTTGTGTACTGCACAAAATGGCAATCTTGGCAGTGCATACATAAACCTAGTATGTTGGTTTAGCTACATATTTTGTTTAAATATTAATACTTTCCATTTGGAGGCCCATACGCTTAATTTCTAAGGAGTCTACAAGACAAAGAGGGCAGTGGTTCAAAATATGAACATCAGCTTAGCTAGCTTAATAAACCACATCATAGATCACTTTTATTCTATGTTTCTCATGAAAAAGATGATACTTACCAGCAAAGATATTTGGCCTTCCTTTACAATGTTTAAGATGCTCTTAACTTTTTTCACCTCTTCACTCCTCTCATCTGGGCCCCCTGCACTGCTCCAGTTCATACTCAGCTCCTCTAGCTGCTTGCTCTCTGCCACTGCTACCTGCAGGTGGAAAGTCCTCCGGTGGCAGTTCGGCATGGTCTTCTCAGCTTTGTGAGCAAGAGGATCAGCAAGTGTCCTGCTGAAGAAGCCCTTGCCTTGGGCTTCAGATTCATGGGCTGAGCTACACTTAACTAAAGGCTGGGAAAGCTCTAATTCTTCTGCTGAATGCTTGTGCTGATCAAGGACAATGGGCTGCGTTTTTCTCAGCTGAGCGCCTTTCACAGGAGAGAGTACACAGAACTGCGTCCCGCCAGCAGGAGAGCTCTCTGTGCTCCCTGCAGGACAGGTCTTGACGCTCAGACCATTCACGGTTGAACACACACTTAACAGTTTTTTCTTGGGAGCTACTTTTGTAAAGGGAACAGGTTGCTGACTTGATTTAATATAAGGCACGTCCAAAATTTCATCCATATCCAGGTCATAGTGCTCCAGCTCCCCAAGCAGAACAGCAGGCTCGGTGCTTTTGTTTTTAAGGCTCTCTCCTTCTCCTGGACTCTGGTCATCATTTGGAGGTGCAGATTGAGAATCACTGCCTTTCTGGTATTCTCCCTTCTGGTTCTTCTGGTCATCACTTTCATTGTTCTCAGAGCTTTCTGGCTGGTGCTTTAACGGAGAAACCCTCTTCACGGGTCTGAATTTATTGCACACATCTGCAATTCCAGTTGGTTTCTGTGCATTTCCAAGAAGAGTTGAGACTCCACAGTTCCAGCTGCTGCTGGAAACTAGAATAAAAAAGGCATTTGATTTAGCAGTGAGTGCTACTTGACATGTGACATGATAGCATGCTTTTAACATACACCTGGCCAAACACCGGAAACAATTATATGATAGCATGCCAGATTCATATCTAAACAGATTTAATGGCATCTCTATCAAAAATGAAGAATTTTACATTCCTAAAAGAAACTTTCTTCAAGGACGTATAATGTAATAATTACAAATAATTAGTTCTAATCAAGTTCTAACCAAGAACACAAGTTGTCCATGAGGCAACAATGTATGTTTGTGCCCACAAGAAGGCCAATGGCATCCGTGGGAGCATTAGGAAAAGTAAAGTATTGCCAGCAATGATCTAGAGGTGATCCTCACCCTTTACTTGGCCCAGATGAGGCCACATCTGGAGTGCTGTGTTCAGTTCTGGGCTCCTCAGTACAGGAGAGACATGGAGCTCCTGGAGTGGGTCCAGCGGAGGGCTGTTACTAGTAAGGGACAGGACCATCTCTCCTACCAAGAAAGGCTGAGGGAGCTGGGCGTGTTCAGCCTTGGAAATAGACAACTGAGGCAGGACCTCATCAACAGGAGCAACTGAAGAAATGGTTGAACTGCTCATCAACCTGAGCACCTGAGGGGAGGGCTTCATGAGCAGGGACCAGGCTCATCTCAGAGGTGCCCAGCTATATCAGGAGAGGCAACAGGCAGACACTGATGCATAGGAAGCTCCAACCAAACACGAGGAAGAACTCCTTTACTATGCAGGTACTGGAACAGGTTACCCAGAGAGGTTTTGGAATCTCCTTCACTGTAGATATTCAAGAACTACCTGGACACAAGCCTGTGCCATGTGCTCTGGGATGGCCCTGTTTGAGAAGGGAGACTGGACCACACAACCTGCTGTGGCCCCTTCCAACCTGACCCATTCTGTGAATAATAGCCTAGTGGCATTTACAGGGGTCCTGTCACACTGTGTTAGTTTGTACTCTGCTCTGCATTGAGAGGTATCATAAGACTAGGATGATTTTCTGAGAGAGCAACAAAAGAGTTAGCCAAACCTTTTTAGTGGATTTGTTTTAGCACCAAAACCAAGTCAATTTTAAAGGCCTGTTTCTTCTGGAAGATGTACTTTTCTTACAAGAACTAGAAATTCATGAACATCAACTGAGAGATGGGACTGTTCAGCTTGATGAGGAATCTCATCATTAAGAAGAGGTAACAAGGCTCTTCTCCATGACAGAACAAGAGGCAACCAGCACAAAGTAAAATATAAGAAATTCTATCTGAACACAAGAAAACACTTTTTAATTGTGTGGCTGGTCAAACACTGGCGTAGTTGCCCAGAGACTTTCTGAAATCTTCATCTTTAGAGATACTCAGAATTCAACTGGATACAGACCTGGCTTAACCTGCTCTAGCTGCCCCTCTCATTAAACTAGATGATCTGGACACTGCCAACCTAAACAATTCTGTGGTTCTCTGATCTGAAAATTAAGCCTACTTATTGAGGTGTTATGTTCTTTCTGAACTTCTCCTTTCCATGTTGGGCTTCTCAGTCAAACTTTCCATCCCTTATGTGTATAACCTGTGTACATCCACATCCACATCCACATCCACACCTATAGCTCTGGACCTTCCACGCAATTATTTCAGTGTACTGCACGATAGTTTGACCAGTGAATCCGGTCTTGAGAGAAGGGAAGGAGCTCAAGTCAACCAAACTCTTTATCCTACTGAACTTGAACTCAATCTTACTGAATTTGGACTTTTTCAGAAATAGTCCCAGCCAGTAATATTGATGATCTTCATAATAAGTGGAATTCTGGCTAAGAGTTTTCTTTCTTTTGTTATTTTCAGTTGAGGGACAGCACTGCACTACACTAAAACCACAAAAGCATTTAGGCAGTTACTATGCCCCTTTCAATGTACACTAAGAGTTAATGCAGTCTCAAAGTCAAGAATACTGTTTAAACAAAGTAGATTTATAACATGTGCTAACTGCATATCAAGGGGATCTAATCTGTGGTCAAAACACACAATTTGCCATGAACACCTTCCTAAGGAAACAGATACATACACTTCCAGTGCAACGTTAATATCTGAAGCAAAAGATTAGTATGGCTTAGTAGTTATGGATGTCTGGAAATTACATTAATACTTATGAAAGTGCTTGAGAAAACATTTCCGAAGAAGAAATAAAAATAATAATAATCAAAAGGCATGTAACTTAGTGGACCAATACAAAGAACGCACTGTACTGACTTATTTATGTATTGTATAAGATTCTAGGTTCAAAGGCCTAGACTTTTATGTTGGTTTTATTTACATGTGAAATTTTTTCCAAGTGAAATGGATACCATATGTTTCCCAGCTGTTTTGTTCTGACAGGAACTATTAAGCACTCAGTATGGAAATCAATTCTGTCTGAGTTTTATGAAAACACTGCTTTCAACACAGGGGTCTAGACAGTGGAAAAGGCATCAACATTTTGTTTGTCTTCACTTTATTTAAGCTTACATTTATTTTGTTGCTCCACTTTCTCCACTTTTTAACTTTAATAACATGCATTTACATAAACCACTGGTGACCAAACTGTAAAATCAGACACTGAGAAGAAGCAATGATGTTTGTCACAAATCTGCCTCGGATAATTGTCAAGTCATGTACTTCTCCTTTCTTTCACTGAAGTTAGTGCAGAGTAAGGTACTTCCATTTTTCATTGGTTTTTTTCCCAACATCTCCTTACAAACACAGATTTTCTAGGGAAAAAGAACCAAACTGGAACACCAAAAACAGTTAGCAATATTTTTACTGATTTAAAGACATCCTCTTCACTTAACTGAGATGATGAATTTCCACGGCTTTTAAAAAAGGATTAGAACATAGCATTTAACCATATAGCTGAAGGGATGAAAGCAAGTCAGACTAGCAGACATAATATTTCTTTCTGCCATTTACTCCTTGGGAGCTGCATCAGTCCTTAGGCAGTCAGAGCATAGTTTCCTTCTACATGACATTGAAGCCATAGCCTGGAGTGGACCAGGACAAGGCTTGAATCTCCTTCATTCTGCTTTCAGATGCTTGCTCCCCAAAGAATCAAAAGCAAGTGTTGCCTATAGCTTCCAAAGCACCAGCACAGCAGGAGTTACACTGAGCAGTCTTAAACAGCTGCTCCAGAGGAAAAGCCTCTTGCTCATCTCTCCATACTTATGAACTCAGAGAGGGGCCATTACAAGTCTGGGTCAAATAAATACTGTTTGATTATTTTATAAACAACAGTAAAAGATGGCCTGAGTTTAAAGCAGGGGGCTAGAATGTGGAGCAGCTAGTTTGAATCCAGAATCTGACAAATAATTCTGGTATACTCCTAAAAGGTGATGAAAAAATTTCCCCCCAGCTATGTGTCAAAATTATTTCCCAAACTTTTATTCATTAATATAAGAGACTTGGATTATCCTACTATTGTATTACTGAGGCAAAAAGAGGGAGAAACACAAAAATTGCAGACTTCTTTCACAATTGTAAAGTGTTAGCTGCCTGATAGAACTGAGGTATCAAAGTATTTCTTTGGCACAAAAAACCCCAAAAACTTTATCTGACAAAAACCTCCAAGAGCCAAATCTGCAGATGTAGTTCTTCACCACATACTATGCTCTATTTTCTTTTAGAGGAAGACAAAATGCAAATTAGTCCAGAGGCCTGCAGGCTTATTTATAGGTTTCTTATCTATTTATTTACTTAGAGATGTCCTAGAACTACAGGGGGCAAATAAGCAGAAATGGCCAACTAGGAGGCAACTTCTCTTTCAATTTAATCCCTATCTGATTCTATTTTCAGGAATCAAAGTTGATCCTTATAACATGTTTCCAGTTGGAAGCATCTGTTGACTTCAGAGTATTTTTCAATCATCTCTAATCTATGTCTAGAGCATGGTGAGAGGTGGAGTTGTATCTGGAATACAAGCATCTGTAGAACTACAGGGTAACTGAGTTTTCTCCAATCATCAAGATAACCTCATGCACTGATGAAATTTTACACTTGTGACAGGCAGTTTCTATGATATTTACAGTCTAATGCCAAACATCAAAATGCCTCTAAATTGTCCTGAGTATAATGAAAATATCAATATCATGTTTTAATTTAAGAAAGTTTGTGAATAGCATTGAGAACTGCCCATATTTTTTAAATGAAGTATTTCAGCATATTGCTCATGTAATATTGGGAGGGACCGGCAGCAAATCTGCACAGTTTCATATTTGGAGTTTTACTGTCATCTGACAGAAATGCCTGAGTTTCTTCCTTGTGATATGCCTTCAGCAGAGACTTGAATCAAATAAGACCCACATTAATTCCAGGTCCATATAAAGCACTGTGATTCTGACTTTGTGTACAGGTGCTGAGGTGTTGACTACACCAGGGAAACTTTCCAAAAACTCGTGTTTGTTATCACTAATGTACCTTCAACTCTTACAGAAGTATGTGGGCTCCATGTGATAAAGGAAGGGGTGTCTCTTACAAATCAGTGGACAATCAGAACCAGATCCAAATATCTATTTACTCCTTTATTAATATCACAAAAGTCATGTTTAACTGAATTCATTTTGTCTGAAGGTGGCACTGTTTTACAGTTTTAATATACCAATAACCTGTACCAGGAATACATACTGGAGTTCTTTAAGATAAACTCTACAGCATGAGAACCTGAATTAAAGAACAACTCTGCACAGATAAAAATGGAGAGGGTTTGCTCCCATTTAAGTGGAATTTCAAGTCACTCTAAAGAAGAAAGGAAGAGTATACCGGGTAAATAATAATTAATACTTTTAAATAACAGTGCACCTTTTCCAGGTAATTGAAACATTTTGTGTCTCAGTGAATGAGTATTTTTTCTTATTTTGGCTTGAGGAAGAATAAAACAAAAGCTGTCATTCTCAAACAGATAATAAAAGAAAGGCAAAGGAAATTTTGAAATGAATGGATTTGGTTTACTCTTGTATAGTGTGATCTGTGGATGTAAAAGGAAGGTAGCAAGCAAAGTTCTAATGAAAAATCAGAAGAGGTCATTCTGGCACAAAATGTGTGAAAAAAAGAAGAGGAAGGATGCAAAAATTAGGTAGGAAAATAATTTATATGTAGCTAACACAACTGTTTTTTTACTAAGAAAATTCTTCAGTATTCTACCAAGGAATGATCCAATCAGTATTTTATTGTTTCAGACATATTTACCTGGGAGATATTTGGAGAACAAGCCTGTGAAATTGATGGTTTTTAACACTGCTTTCAAATCAAATTTTACTTTATTTTCTGATACAACTGAAAACCACGAAGAGCTTGAGACAGAATTTTTCTGTAACTTCTGTAACTTTATGCTCATTGATTTATTTTTCTCAATTAGGAAACTAATATTTTGAATGATTTTTCAAATGGCAGTTTCTTTGGGAATGAATACAGAAGTGTAGAAGGATAACTGCTGGACATTAAAAGTGAATTTGTTTTTACCAATCTGTGAATAAAGATCCAGAGTAGTATATTATCTTCATTTGAAACATCCATTTAATGACAACTGAAAGTTGTCACAGATGACAGAATATACTTCAACAATTACATGGTTCAGTGAAGCTTGTTGAACACTGTTGTCCTGAGCCATTCCTTCAAGTGCCCTTACAAAATTTGCTCAGAAAGAATGCAACCAATTTCATACTTAATAACAAAAGCATAAAGGACTGATTTCTGTTTCAGTTTATCAGTCTATATTAAACAATGCTGGAAATCAAGGGGCACTCTGGCTAACACTTCGTTTCAGGAAAAATGTGCTAGCTTGGTCCATTTCTAAACCACACTCTTTAATTTTCTATCTTTGAAGATAAAAAAATTACAGAATCACAGAATATTCTGAGTTGGAAGGAATCCACATGGACCATTGAGTCCAGTTCTTAAGTGAATGGCTTATACAGGGGTTAAACCAGAGTCTTGGAGGTAATTAGCACCTTGCTCTAAACAGCTGAGATAATGTCCATCTTAGTGGTTATTATGCTACCTAAAAGATCATTATCTTTTAAAAAACAGTTACCCTTAATCACGCTGTATTGTGGATAAACCACGATTTTCCCTGCAATTTTTTGCCAATACCATATATCTTTGCCCTTGTAATCTGGGGGTACTGGCACATATACATTGGCTCCAAGGATCCCTTGGAACTTTCCTGAGACAAAATTCCCTAAATCCAAGAAGGACTCAGAGAAGTCATAAGGGACTTGGATGCAGGACTTGAAGGAGTACTAAGGAAGTTTGCAGATGATACAAAATTAGGAGGAGCTGGTTACTCCCTCTGAAGACAGAGAGGCCCTGCAGAGAGTCCTCGACAAATTAGAGGCCTGGGCAATCACCAACTGTATGAAGCTGAAGAAGGGAAAGTGACGCATTTGGCTCCTCTGATGGGGTAACCCTGGATGTACGGACAGACTGGAATGAGAGGCTGGAGAGCAGTGCCATGGAAAGGGACCAGAGGGTCCTGGTTGATGACAAGGTGAACATGAGCCAGCAGTGCCCTGGCAGCCAGGAGGGCCCCCGTGTCCTGGGGTGCCTCAGGCCCAGCATCACAGCCGGGCAAGAGAGGGGATTGTCCTGCTCTGCTCTGCTCTGGGGCAGCCTCACCTTGAGTGCTGGGGGCAGTTCTGGGTGCCACAACACAAAAAAGACATTGAGCTGTTAGAGAGTGTCCAAAGGAGGGCAACAGGGATGGTGAAGGGCCTTGGGATGAAGCCGTGTGAGGAGTGGCTGAGGTCACTTGGTCTGTTCAGCCTGGAGGAAACTGAGGGAAGACCTCATTCCAGTTCTGCAGTTTCTTCGTGAGGGGAAACAGAGAGGCAGACGCTGATCTGTTCTCTCTGGTGATCAGTGACAGGATTCAGGAGAATGGCATGAAACTCTGTCAGGGGAGGTTTAGGTTTGATATCAGGAAAATGTTCTTCACTCAGAGGGTGGCTGGGCACTGAACAGGCTCCCCAGAGAAGTGCTCACAGCACCAGCCTGACAGAGTTCAAGAAGTGTTTGGGCAATGCTCTCAGGCACATGGGGTGACTCTTGGGGATTATCCTGTGCAGGCCCAGGAGTTGGACTTTGATGATTCTTGTGGGTACCTTCCAACTCAGAATATTCTGTGATTCTTCGATTTTGAGTAAAGACTGAGACTGAGCTGCTTCATGGCTGTCACGCACATTTTGCAAAAGAGCAAGGCAGGAACAGGACTCTCCCAAAAATACATTCCACCAGAGGTGTCCAATAAAGGGAGGCAATGGTAGCATTTCAAGGAGGAAAAACTACACAGTGGGAAAACTTTCTAATATCTCCCTTTCCAAAAGAACAAGTAATCTGAGCAAAAGTTACAGGCCATTAGAAATAGTTAAAGAAACCTAAAAAGTCTGCTGAAGGAATTATGCGAAATGCTTGAGAAGACACACTGACTTCTAACACCAGTACTTGCCTAGGATTAAAAGTGCTTGGAGTAATTTGAGAACAATGTAACCAAATACTTTCATATGTTACCAAGTTATTATTCAATGTTTACATGAAAGGGGGAAAGAAAATCAGAATGGCAGGGCTATTTACCAAACTTATCTGCAAACAATGAATAGTAACACTTCCATATTATTAGCCATATAGTTAAGAAATGTAATTCCATAACGAGAAAATCGTCTGCTTTATATCTGATCTAACAACCCTGCGGTGAAAATAGTTGCCTATATGCATATATGCATATATATATAAAATTATTTTTTCAAGTATAAGTTCAAATCTTACTTTCTCCATAATTTTGTCTCAACTGTTTTAGAGAACTAAGTATTTTCCTGAGACAAAGATGACAGACAATTGCTTTTCAGATTATGACATATCTTATCTATGGTCAACATTTGCTTTACTTTTAGTTCTTCTAAAAAAAGAATTATTGGATAGCTACTTTTATAGTCCTCTCTGTTTTAAAGGAGAAATGCAACCTCTAACTAAGCAGGAGTCAGTATGAGGTAAAAAGCTGGATCAGCTCTTTGTAAAACCTCTTGAGTTTTTCTACTTGTAACTACTTGAATTAACAGAATAACAGTGGAATGCAGATACAAATTAGTAGGAATGCTTCATGTTATAGTATGAAAGATTTATATTATATTATATTATATTATATTATATTTATTATATAATCCATTTTCGAAAAAAATAGCACGCATCATCAATACTTTGGCAACATTATTTTAACAATCTACAGGCAAAAGACTGTCAAAAGCAACTGTGAAAAGTTATCAAATGGGGCCTTACATAATCCAGCTCTGTTGATATTTCAAAAATACTTGAGATACTGAAGTCTGTACAGACATGTAAAGTGATACACTCCTGTTCAGCACTATATTATTACTCAGTAAATAAACAGAGTAAAAATAAAAAGATTTCAGTACTATCTCCTATTCACCAAATAAGTGGAAAGTAGCAAGAAAACCCAGCTTTTAGTATTGTTTCCACTTTGCCCATACAACTATCAGTGCAGAAGACCTCTTTTTTACTCATGACTTTTAACCAATCTGCAATTAACTTCTACTGGCAGACTCCCCAGAGCTACTACTGTCTTCCAGCAATCCCTGTATTTGCTTCTGTCAACCCCTTTTTAAGGGAACAGATGAGTACTGATGTAATTAAAATCATAATCAAAAAATGTCCATCTGCAGAGGCAACCACAGAACAAGACAGATACATAGTATGCTGTCAGCATCCCACAATCTAAAGGAAGAGCTCATAACCAGTATTTCA
Source organism: Peucedramus taeniatus (assembly GCA_013400575.1). Taxonomy (NCBI): domain Eukaryota; kingdom Metazoa; phylum Chordata; class Aves; order Passeriformes; family Fringillidae; genus Peucedramus; species Peucedramus taeniatus. The sequence continues at coordinate 31,389 of WBNO01023714.1, read as the reverse complement.
TCCTTACTATTGGGCAACATTTCACCTTATGACTACTACCTAAATTTTAAATGGAGAAAGAATGGGAGGAAGAATACGGGAGAGAATGGTGGGAGCACGTGGGGAGCAATGAGGTATTAAATGCTATGGAGAATGGCAAGGAAGAAAGATGAGCAGAAGGGGGAAGAAGTGGGTGAAAAAGAAGAAAGGAGGAGAGAAGGAGACAGGAGGAATGAGAGAAGAATGGGAGAAGAATAGTGTGGAGCAATGGTGTGACAATAGGAAAATAGGGAGAGTGGGAGTAAAAACGGGTAAGAAAGGAAGGAGACGGGTAGAAAGCAGGAAGGAAATGCAACAAAGGGGGAAGATGACAGCATGCAAGGGATGAGTTAGGGGGGAAGAACCAGCGAGAAGGAAGGAAGAAGACAGAAGAAAAGGGATAGGGATGAGACAGGAAAGATAGAAGGGTGTAAAGGGGCAGGATGGG
>WBNO01023714.1:0-30903 GCA_013400575.1 Peucedramus taeniatus | reverse complement strand
TGGGGGGAGACTGGGCTAGAAGGAGACAGGGCACTTTGAGGGGGGTGGATCAGGAGTCTTCACCCATTACACTTCTGCCCTGCTCTTGCTTGCAACAAGTAATATTGTGTGTGCAATCACTGCTGTGCCCTCTGTAGGCAAATAAGTATTGTAAAAGTAATATGCAAGTAAGTATTGTAAGGAGAGCTTTGCTTCTCTTTATTGCCAAGGACAGTGGCACGTGGTGACCCAGCCTCTAATAACTCTGTTAGAAGTAGCAATCAGAAAGTTTCCACTTAAACTATACACAGTAGAAATTTTAAAAAGTCTGCAAGGAAATATAGAAACAAAAGTTGCTGAAGTATAGCATGGTTCTTAAGTCCTTGTATCATCCCATGAATCCCAGATCTCCTGCTTCTGTTATAAAAGTGCTTCATGAAACAACATTAACAAAAGTTCAATTAAAAGATCAAAAAAGCACAATAAACTTTTCATAGCTTGGCAAAAATGCTTCTCTTACCAATTCATTTCTTCTCCGTCAGGAAGAGAAAAATAAAAGTGGATTAATCTGATTTACCGAGTGAAAAACAACACTGAATGCACTTTCTGTCAAGGGACAGGGGAAAGGTCTCCAGCTGGTTCTCATCTATATGCCATGATTCTTCATTTAGTTTACACTATTAAACTAAAAAACTCTGTTTTAATCTTAACTATTACAGTATGCCTTAGAGTAGATTCTATCATGTAGCATCCTTGACACAGTTTCAGACTCTGGCAAAACATCATCCCTCAGACTGGTCGTGGCCATATGGGTAGTAAATGTATCCAACATTTTTTCATTGGCGCCTACATTATTACGTCTTGTCACCAATGGTTTCTCGGGTTTTCAAGTAAATTGTTGCACATACTGTGGTTTGGAGCTGCTGAGACGAAGCCCTACATTTATCTGTATACAGCCAAATCCTTTTTTGGAACTTTCTTTCCTTCTAATGAACTAACATCTGTTGAAAAAAAATGAAACTCATGTTTCCAGAACACTGTACATAAATGAGAAAAACCAAAACAACAGGACACTGCCAAGAAGCTATTGTTGCCAAATTGTACATGATTAAAACAAAGCCTAGAATATTATGGATGGGCAGAAATGGGCATCATACCTGATCTGTCTTCATTTTGTGAATCACACCTTCTACATAATTCTGGGATGGTCTTGAGAGAAGTTACAGAATACTGTAAAAAAGGAGAAAAAACGTATAGAGGTAATAATTAAAAAACATAAAAATTAAGATTTTCAAGAGGTTCAAGTGTGATGGACACTAACTAAATCTACAAACCAAGGCTGCTTCTGGAATACTGATGGTCTTCTTAGGTTGCATGAGAAAAGCAGATGGCCCCTGCTTTTGTTTCCCACCTGGAGATATATGAAACAGACTTTCAAAGCTAGAGCAAAGCACCTCCTCACCTCCGATTTCTCCTTCCTGCAGGTCACCATTATTCAAGGCAGAAACACAATGTGAGATACATCAGAGGTCAGACCACAGTCAGGCTTCATCGAAAACTTCAAGCATCTCACTTTGCCCGCCTGTGCACCTATTATGGTGTTGCACTGCAACAATTAACCATGCTCAAAAATCAGAATTCAATCTATCACAAACCAATATGTAAAAGGGATGCAGAATATCTGCACTGTAGAGATCTGATTTCAGAGAGGGGTGTGTGCACCCACACATACCAGACAACAGGTTCATTTCTCTAACCTGGGCTTTATTAAAGAAAACTTGTACTATTATTTTGATGTGACGAAACACATCTAATATGAATTGGCATGTTATTCTCTGCATTAACCATTAAGAAATGGAAGAAAAAAACCCAGAGGTGCCATAGGCATTTTACTAAACAGAATTTTTTCATTTATATACTTGTGGAATACCTTTGGAAAGACACAGGATCCAGTGCTACAAAACCATACATTCAGACATGCAGTTGCTTTATAGCAAATTTTCCTTAATCAAATGTTTAAATGTTACAGGAATCTCCACATAAACAAATGAAAATCATTATGTTTGTGAAAGAAATATAAATTACTTTGCTTATACAAAAAAAGACCCTATTAAAAAGAGTATTTTGGAAACTTAAATAGAAAAAAAGCATTTAGGATTAGCACAACTGAAATTTTTCTAAGAATACATAAACACCATATGTTTTCAAAGAAACAGATATTTTTAGTTGCTGTGCTGTTGACCAAGGAAGCAAAACAACTACATATAAAACCATATGAACTTTCCACACAAAAAATAAACGGTGATCCATTGTCTTGGGTTTTGCTGACAGTTTGTCATTCGGTGTTTGACATGTTTCTAAAGCACAGCTGGCAATCTCCTTCAAAATAATCTAAATTCAAGCTCATGTGACCAATTGCAGAGTAATGTACTTTTCTGGTGCAAGTTTAAGACTATTACTCAAGTGACTGTAGTTACTTCATTAAGCCTAGAAAACCTCCCAGGCACTACTTTTTCCCTGGCTGACCTAATTCAGGGATGTATTGAGAAACCTCAACCACAAGAAGAAACCGTTTTAAGTATTCCCAGGATCAACACTGAACTTATTAATTAAAATGTGTAGCAGCACTCCAGAACTACCCAGTGATTCCAATCCCCATTAAACAAGGGGTTGTCTATAAGGCTGTGACTGCTTCAGGATGTGACAGCCTAAAGCAAAAAAGAACAGAGCTGAGACAGGGAGAAGGATACTACTAAAGACAAATTATTACAAGTTAAACACAGACATGGACAAACACCATGTGCTGTGCTTCACTTTAGTTATTGTTTAATAAAGCCTGAGCTGTTAAGCCATACATCTCCTTATTTCAGCACAAAGACTTAGAATGCAATGTTGAACTGGTCTAGTAAGATTCTTGAAAGAATCCAAGGAGCATGTCTCCAAGGAATATGGTAGCTTCATAAGACCAGCTGTTGCAGTTTAAACTATTACACAGTTTGTAATTCAATTAGAAAGAGGCCTTTTGTATTCTATTGCTATGTATTTTGTCAGGCAACTTCAAAAACAGAAAGCCATCTTTCTTTTCGTCTTTTTTCTGTTCTTTCTTGGAAAACCAGATTTTTCTTCTGTTTCAACATTGTTCTAAAATGTATTCAATTACTCGTCCTACCACCAAAAAATCTATTGAATGTTTATGAATTTGTTAAGCATTTGAATAACATTGGTTTGATTTTATTAACAGATTTCCTCCCGCTTATCTCTGTTCTCAAAAAGACTTCTGCAAATTTACATTTCTGCTTTCTGTATTTTGTGGTTAAAATGTAAAGAACCAGCTTTTGGTTCAGGAAGCAACTAAAATTACTTTCTCAAGTGGACCTTTCCCAACCATAAAAACAACCCATTCCCAGCTCTTCCCACTAGAACTGACTTCTCACATATCTAGCTCCAGTTCTAATCATCAGTAATGTCTTCTAGCTTTTCTTCAACCGTAAATTTTAAGGTTACACAGGACATCAAAATAAGTTGAGATTGCAACCCTTCCTTGGAACAGAATTTAAGACTTAATGCTTATTCAACCGCATTTAAAATTAATTACTTTCAACTATTCATTCAATAATTTCAATTTTTTTTTTGCATGCAAAATTAAACACCACTTCTCACACTTCACCATTGGAGTAACCATGTCAGCCAGAGCTGAGGGCCACGCCCAAGGGCATAAGTGACAGTGTAAGAGCTGAGCACATCTTGTTACTTCCTTAGTCAATGTTTACTGTGATCTCTGGTATTTAATTAAAGTCTGTTGTGGCTGATGGTGACATTCAGTAACAAACTAAGAGCTTGTTCCTAAGATAACACATGTAATGGAAATTTTGATTACTCTTTGAGGTCTCGGTTCCTTTTCTGCATTTAAGGCCTGACGAAATAGTGAATTCTAATAAGCCTCTAAAGAACTTTGTAAGATGGAAGAGCAGTATCAACAGCAAATAAGACAAGAAGCAGTAGCAAGCATTCCATGCAAATGCAAGATATTCCCAGCTTTTTCCCACAAACACTGCTAATTCAGGGAAAAAATGGGACCTCCCTCATAATACAATACATTTGTTCACTATGTAACACTGCACTACACAATCTGAATTAATGCCAATGTTAACCTTCCAAATTTCACACGGTTTTCAAATTTTAATGCAATGAATTTTAAACAAAACACATGAGAAAAAATATCTTTAAGAGGGCTGTTCTGCTCTATGCCACTTGTCCACCACTTGCAGATGCACTTGTGTTCTAGAAGTATCAGAAAAAAGAAATAATTGATCATGAGTAGTAGCAGAGAATTATTACACAAAAAAGTAAAAAACCTAAGTAAATTAAGAAACAAAAGTTACTTTTCAACATTCTGCTGTATCCTAAATGGATTCAAAGTGCAAAGTTGTATACATATGACTCTCAGACCACATTATCATAACCATGACAGTCCCAAAAGCATGAAGGACCATGTCCAATTGTTTGCAGCATCAGAACTCAAATAATTTACTGCCATCAATAATCTTGACTGGATAAAGGCACCAATAACTCTGTCCTGATCCTAAATGCACAGTTTTTTGTTTTCATTTTGATACTGAAAAACAGGCACCTTCTTCCATTACAGCTATTTTGTCCCAAGTGCTTCCAAGTAAACAGTCTCATTTCAGTTTATTTGTGATAGTGGAAAAAAAATGTTTCATTGATATTAAAACCTAATAAATTAGTAACTTTACAATGCATTTTCTTAATCATTTATTAACTGTGCAATGCCACTATATTTCTGAGACATTTATTCGGGAATAGCATGACATATTGAGAAAAAGTAAAGGAACAATATTTGGCCTGATGTTGCAGAAAGATTTTTCTCAATAGTAGTGTCAATTTGAGCAGCTTCCAAACAAAAAACAGAGGGGAAAGGAGATTAGACTGGTATGTTGCATGTGGGAAATATCACCTCCCCAAACTAAGTGCCTTTCTTACAGCTGTGTTCTTTGGAACACTGGTTAGGTTGTGTTATCTGTTGTGCATCTTATATAGACACTTGACATGTTATTCTTCCCTTTAGCTTAAAAGGGGACCTATATAGACACTGCTAACACTGTTAGAGGTAAAAAAAAAATCTGTCTAGAACTAACACTTCCTATGAACAACCTAGTGGACATCTGCATTTTGCTTCATTCTGAAATGGGAGACAGGAAGAAAAGAGAGAGATGTAAGAGAGAACTCAGCTGGATGGTAAATGAATCAATCTGCTGCAGCTAATGATTGTGCCTGCACAGTGATCTAGGACCCTGAGCCCAACCGGACTGGTGGCTGTGTGTGAGCCTGAGGGCACTGCTCTTCCTTTGGCCAAGGAAGGGTGCAGCAGTCCCAGGAGGGGCCCTGTGTTGATTAAATGGGAGGCTAGCAGCTTGGGCATACTCCTGACCATGCATAGTCTATGTCTTCCCTGCCAGGCAACGATCCACAAGAAGTTTTTAAAGCTGTTCCAAAATTCCTGATGATTCAACAGCTGTTTGCTTAGATTTGAACACAATTACGACACTTGCATTTCACAAAACTTTAAATTAGGTGCAGTCTCACACTGGCACCACTGAGCCTGGCTTTCATTCATACGAGCTAAGAGAATAATCAGAGCAATTATCTATACACTCAATCTCTAACAGTTTACAAGTATCTTGGCATGAAGAGCTCTGGTTATAATGAGGTTATCTTGTATTATTTCTGTAAACCAAAAAATAAAATTGTTTCAATTTCCTCAATTTGCCAGTGCAATATAAATCCTGAGTTCAAATCAAAGAGTTAGGAAACCTTCAGGTAACCATACCAACAGCATAAAACTTCAGAGCAGGAAAAAATTTATAATCAAAATCAGGAGAAATAGCAAAAAGGTCAAAGTATAAAACATACATTTGATAACGTATCTATAACTTAATGCAACCTAAAGGTCTTTTTTCCCCTCTTCCTTTCTGCGAGCAGTTATTAATGAAGAAATAAATGAAAATATTCAGCTGGGTTGCTTAATGTTACTGCAGGCAGAATATTACTTTTGTTTAATGTAAACAAGAGCCCTAGAAACCTATTCTTCTGTCTGAACTACAGTCAAATATACTATACCATTTAGTTCAGGAATGGAACCATCTTAGTTTATAAAATAAGCATTATATTTACATTCCAGAACCCTGATGGAGTTGGTAGATGTAGCTGCTAAGCCACTCTCAATACTTTAATATTTTAATATTAAATTTAATATTGTTTTAATATTTTAACATTTTCATTTCAGTTGATTTGCTGGAGGGATGGAATGTCATCCAGAGGGACCTTGGGACAGGTTGTGGTGTGGGCCCATGTGAACATCATAAAGTTTTACAAGGTCAAGATCCTGTGTCCATGTGTCAAAGCAATGCCCAGTATCCATACAGACTTGGATGCTGAGAGCAGAGAAGGACTTGGCATACTGGAGGATGAACAATTTGACATAAAATGGCAATGCTCACTTGCAGACCAGAAAGTCAGTCATATCCTGGGCTGCACAAAATGTCTGGCCAGCAGACTAAGGGAGGTGATCCTCCCATGTGATCCATTCCCATGGGACTCCATTCTTGGGAGAATCCACCTGGAGTACTGTCTCTGGCTCAGGGGTTGCTGGGACAAAAATGACAGGGATGTGTTCAGTGCACCCAGAAAAGACCATGAAAATAGCCAGGGGCCTGGACCACCTCTTCCGTGCAGTAAGGCTGAGAGAGAGTCTGGATGCTCCATCCTGGGGAACAGGTGGCTGCAGAGAGACTTTCTTATGGCCTTCCAATATATAAAGGAGGCTTATAAGAAAAATACAGAAAGACTGTTTTCCAAGGCCTGTAGTGACAGGACAACGGGCAAATGAAAGAACATCAATTTAGACTGAATACAACAAGGACATTTTTTACAATGAGGGTAGTGAGACACTGAAACAGGTTGCCCAGAGAAGTTCTGGATACCCACCACACCTGATGGTATTTGGTTTATGCGGCAAACTAAGAACGGAGGCTGCCTCTATGTAGGACGGCTGCTGGCAAAGGCTGAGCCCATCAGAGATGTCAGTAGCGCCTCTGGGATTTAAGAAACGGTAAAAACCACTGCATAAGAGCAGCTGGGAGAGGGGAACAATAAAATGTGAGACACCAAGGTCTGAAGAAGTAGGGGAAGGCAATGTTCCAGGTGCTGCAGCAGAGATTCCCCGCAGTCACAGGCGAATACCATGGTAGAGCAGATATTCAGCCTTCAGCCCATAGAAGACCTCACACTGGAGTGTGTGGAGATGCCCTGAAGAAACCTGCAGGAAAGACAGTGCTGGAAGAGGGTCCTGGCAGGAACTAGTTATTGTGGAGAGGAGACCACATTGGAGCAGGTTTTCTGGCAGGAACTATGACCCTGTGTGGGACCCATGCTGGAGCAGTCTGCTCCTGAATGATTCTAGCTCATGGAAAGGATGCATGCTGGTGCAGTCCTTGAAGAACACCGGTCCTTTGAAAGACTCACACTGGAGAAGTTCACAGAGGACTGCCTTCCATGGCTGGGACTCCACACTGTTGCAGGCATGAAGAGGATGAGGAGGGAACAGCAGAGACACTGTGATAGCTTGTCTTAGGTTACAATGTAAGATGTACCCAAAAGCATGTATTCTATCACTACCTTCAGAAGCTGTTAAAACCAGGTAGGGCAGTGCTCCTTATCTCCTTTATGACTCACCCCTGATAACTCCAGGGGACATCTTCTGCTAATGGGCCATCAAGTCTCACTGCAAGACTGATAAAATTACATCATCCATTGTGAGATGCTCTGCTCAGGAGGAAGATACAAGCATTCCTACCTGAGTATGATCTGAGGCTCGGAACACAACAGGCAGCCTTATCCCCTGAATTCCTGGAGGACAAGAGCTCCATAACCAGCACTGGATCTTCAGAGGAAGATCAAGCCCTTCTACAGGATCACTGATTTAACAGAACCACATCTATCACTTCAAGAGGACATCAGCCACCATTTAATCGGACTGCTATCAACACCCTGACCAACAGGGTGTCAGGTAATATTTTGACTCTGTCAGTGTTTCTGTATTATTGCATTTGTTCTAATTTTCCCATTAAATTGTATTTCTGACTTGGGATCTCCCACTGGTTTGCCCTCAAACTAGTACCTAACCTGAATGCAAACCGCATCCTCCCCCATCTCCCCGCGCTTATCGAAGTGGCAATGCAAAGCACTCAGGACTGAAGTTGAGACTGCAAAGAGGGAGGGGTGGGGAAAAGGTGCTTTTAGATTTGTCCTTGTTTCTCATCATCCTGTGCTGTTCGACTGCCAATAAATTAGTATCACCAAGAGGAGTCTTTTTTCCCCATTACACTTATTGGTGAGTGGTGTCCCTTTCATTAAAGCACAAACCTCACAATGAGCCTTGGAACAATTTGATCTAGTGGAAGGTATCCCTGCCTATGACAGGGAGATTGGAACTGAATGACCTTCGAAGGTCCCTTCCGACCAAAACCATTCTAGGATTCCATGATATTGGAGAAATGTAATTTCCTTTTCTCTTGTACAAATGTAACATAAAGACAAATGAAAAAAAAGCCAACAAAAAAACCCAAAACCCAACCAACCAAAANTTGTATTTCTGACTTGGGATCTCCCACTGGTTTGCCCTCAAACTAGTACCTAACCTGAATGCAAACCGCATCCTCCCCCATCTCCCCGCGCTTATCGAAGTGGCAATGCAAAGCACTCAGGACTGAAGTTGAGACTGCAAAGAGGGAGGGGTGGGGAAAAGGTGCTTTTAGATTTGTCCTTGTTTCTCATCATCCTGTGCTGTTCGACTGCCAATAAATTAGTATCACCAAGAGGAGTCTTTTTTCCCCATTACACTTATTGGTGAGTGGTGTCCCTTTCATTAAAGCACAAACCTCACAATGAGCCTTGGAACAATTTGATCTAGTGGAAGGTATCCCTGCCTATGACAGGGAGATTGGAACTGAATGACCTTCGAAGGTCCCTTCCGACCAAAACCATTCTAGGATTCCATGATATTGGAGAAATGTAATTTCCTTTTCTCTTGTACAAATGTAACATAAAGACAAATGAAAAAAAAGCCAACAAAAAAACCCAAAACCCAACCAACCAAAAAACCAACCAAAAAAAAAAAAACCAGAAGAAAGAAAAATAAAGTAAGAACCCAAACACACTCCCCCATCCCCTTTCCCTTACTTACTTATATATTTACCTTTTAAACCAAATTCCTGTCTTTCTGTCTATCTTTTTTGATTATTACATTCTGGTCAGTTTTGCTGAAATGGATGACAAGGGTCTGGACTACAAACAGTGACTTTCTAAATGAGGTACATTTATAAGCGCATCATTTTAACAGCCTTCTTGCTACCATTATTATTAGTCACTTTTTTTGCAGTGGATTAGAACCAGAGGGCTAACATGAATAATATAATTAGCTAATACAGATGTTATGCAGCTGCTCTTACCAGAGCAGGCTAATGATAAAATGTGAAGGTCAGGTATTTCTAAACTGTATATGATGAGATATGAGTAGAGTAACCACGAATTCTCCTGTTGATCTCGGTGCTGGCAACAAATCTTGTCCTCTTACTTGTTAAAGCAGGAAGTAAAAGTGCTACCTCAATCATTTGTGATGATTTTTTATTTAATGTTCAGCATCCACTGAAAGAGCAGCCTACGCAAGCAGGCAGCCTGAGCTGTTCAGCAGAAAAGTGAGTAACCTAACCCACCAGTATGCAGCAACAGCCACAATGGGAGGGACATGGAAAGGTTACATCTATTATGTTTTACAGTTTTACTAAACTGAGTATAGAAACAGATACCAGGATATAATCTGGCATATAACAGTAATATAAAGAAAGTTGCCCATAATAAGGTATTCACTCAAGACTGGCTCATTGTCTTGTAATATTTTGGCATATTCTGCTTTAATAAAAATTCAACAGTACAATAGGTAGAAAAAAAACTCTCTTCAAAAGGAATTTGTCAGTGAATAAAGCATCTGGAATGTTTTAAAATGAATCAGGAGTCCCAAAGCTAACGGGAAAACCAGGCCATTTGTGAAAAAAAAGTACTATAAAACTATGAAACATGTGGAAGGAGATGGTGGCATACTTTAATCTGAAAATTGAATTAACAAATCCTCTTACAGGAGATTTAATTTATGTATTCAAGTCTATTTTTTATCAAACATTGAACATATGAACAACTTCATTGCACAAAAAGCTGAAACACTGGCAGTAGGAGTAGTATTATGAGTAATAGAGAAATATGAAGTACCAGTGCCTCCTATAAAAACACAAAAAATGTAGAAAGTAACACAGTGTTTGCAAAATTTTTGTTTGCAATTAGGGCTGTTTTATTTGTGACACTGAGGATCACTGCTGCCTATGAATCCCTCAAAGTCTATCTCTTTCGGTACACTACCGGATCACACCTACTGACAAAAATGAGCTATACTGGGAAATGGCTACTGGTGAAAAAGGCAAGGGGGAGAGAAGCAGGCTTTCTACAACTGAAATACATTTGTTTAAAAAAAGTAAATTTAAAATTCTGCTGTCTGAGGCTAGCACTGCAGCATATATAACTCATTCCAGACAATACAGGGGAGAAGCAACCCAGAAATTAAACTAGTTTGTTAATTTTGTCTACAAGTATTTTTAACTACCTGAAGGAAAGGAATCAAGTTTTCATTACAAGCTTTTTAGACAGATTTCCTTTACAAAGCATCTGATTTTTATTCTACATTCAACTTATCTAAACATTCCCTTAACTGAAGTAAAAAGAAGTGTGGCTTCTAACAAGAGTGTTGCTTTTTATATCAGGACTGCAATATCTAAGGTTGTCTCAACTTGAACAAATAAAATGACTTGTACTTACCGATATATCATCACTAAAATCTATTTCATCCAAATCAAGGTATTCAGGAGCTTCCATTATTCTCTTATGGACATTTTGGGTGAGTCAGCACATTAGTAAAGACCTAATTAAGAAAAGAGAAATGTGTTGTCTTTAAAGAGCCAAAATCACACAGAAGGGTTTTCATCTAGTTGCTACAATACTGAAACATTTAACTTGAATAGTAAAGTGTATCATAACTTAATCTTAGAAGATAAATACAATTTACCACCTCTACTCTGCATATTGTAAAGCAGACATTCCAATTTTCTGGGAGAACAGCTAAGTGCTACTTGAAGTATACGTAAAAAATACTTGGTTCAGCATCACTCAGTCCCTCCAGAAGTTCAAAATAGGTATAAAGACCTAAGCTGTTGAACACCCTCATGACCTTGCAACCATAGCTGTGTTAATGATGTACCTTCTCATAAGGATGAGACATTTACTCACAGCAACTCCTGTCACTGTAGTTTTCTTCTGCCCAAGATGGGAGAAAAGAACTGAGATTTCTGCCGTGCACAGGCAACAACGTCCTATCACACTTTATCTCTGCTCACAAGCAGACTAACACACAATGCAGGCAGTGCTTTACAGATTAATGGTTTAACACCCCTCAGGCTCTGAGCACACGTCCCCCAGACGACAACGAATTCAATACCAGAATTATACCACGCGCACTAATTATCAGGGGTATTAACCATTTTCTTACAGCAAGAGGAAAAGAAGAGCAAATTCTCTTGCAAAACAAGAAATTTGGTTGGAAAAGTCAATATTAGATCTGAATAAATGAAGCTCCAACAATCAGAAGACAAAGACAATAAACCCTTCATAGTCAATCCTGACTGCAATGAAGGTGTGTTATCATTACAGACAAGTGCCACAGAAGTAAAAGTAGAAAAGGAAGGTATTTTAAAGGAAGCTGAAAAACAAAAGCACAATGAATTTTTTAAATAATGTGAGTCAGTACATAAGGATTAAGTATTATTATAGAAGAAAATTAAATACTCCAGCACTTATACATAACAAAGGAAACACCTTAAGGAAAAAAAAAGACACAAACTCAATTTATTCATATGACAACTACCAAGAATGTTTATGAATAATGAAATCAGCTGTGTAGGCCTAAATAAAATCACTGCATAAAACTTTCACATGCATTTGAAAATGTCCTAGGATACAGGGTCTGAAAAAAAATGCTTTTCTCTGTCAGACAAAACCAAACCTCAGTAATTAATCTCCCTAATAATACACTATCCAAGCACAAAGCTGACCTTAATACACCTGTTCTTGAGAAGCTATTAGAAAGAGAACCAGTAGGCAAAACTCCAGTAATATGCTGAAATAGATGAAAAAGCGAATTTTTGTTTCTCACCAAGTTACTGGAGCACTATCAGCATCATTTCCTTATTAAGTGAATGTTACAGTTTTGGCTGGGGTGGAGTTAATTTTCTCCACAGCAGATAGTATGCTGGGATTGGGATTTGTGCTAGAAACAGAGCTGATGGTTCAGGGATGCTTTCATTACTGCTGAGCACAGCATACATAGAGCTAAAGATTTTCTGCTCCTTACCCATCCCCACCTGTGAGCAGGCTAGGGGTGCAAAAGGAGTTGGGACAGCCAGGACAGATTATCCCAACTAAACTCAGTGAGATATTCCACAGCAGGTGACATCATGATCTACATAGAAAGCTGGAGGAAAGGAAAAGGAGGGTGTTTGAAATGATGGAGTTTGAGTCTTCCCAGGTCAGTATTACGCATGATAGGGCCCTGCTCTCCTAGAGATGGCCAAATACTTGCCTGCTCATGTAAAATGGTGAATTAATTCCTTGTTTTGCTCTGCTTGCATGCACAGCTTTTGTCCTTCCCACCTAAACTGTTCGGATCTCAACCCAAGGGTTTTCTCACTTCTTCTCTCCAAACAATTGTGTGGTGACACTGTGGAGGACAGCAGCATGTAAGAACAACCTCAGCTACCTAAAAGTTTCTCTCACTGTGACTATTAGACTTGAGTGAAGCAGTGAGAAAAGGCTACAGAAAGGTAAAACCAGAAGCTTCTCTATTGTGAAACTGATCAGAAGCTTTTTATTTTGCACATTCCCAAATGCTAAGTTTATTCTTGGAGGTCCCTCCATTAAAATCAGACAAAAGCCTGACAATGAAAGGAAATAGCTATTGTGAAAAGGCATGACACATTCAAGTCTACAAATTTCTGCACTGTAGATTTTTCTTAAGCGAAACATAAAGTGTCAGTATATTTTTAAAAGATATACGTATTTGGCATTACAGCTTAATTGTGGCAAAGTGCAGTGGTAATGTACTTCAGTGATTTGCAAGGCAAGATTTTGGCAGTGGGAGAGTTACAGGGTTGGCTTCTGAGAGAAGATGCTAGAAGTTTCTGCTGTGTCTGATGAAGTCAGTTCCAGACAGAGCACACCAAGAGAGATCCATTGCTGATCAGATCTGAGCCCCTTAGTGACACCTCTGGGATAACAGATTTAGGAAAGGGAAAAAGTTACTGTGCAACAGCAGCCTGGAGAGAGGAGTGAGAATATGAGAGCAATAGGCCTGCAGACACCAAGGTCAGTGCAGGAGTGGGACAAAGTGGTCCAGGTGCCAGAGCTGGAATTCCCCTGTAGCCTGTAGTGAAGGCCATGGCAGGGCAGCTTTGTGCCTGCAGCCCATGGACCAGCCTGTGGAAGACCCCAAGTCAGAGCAGTTGGTAGCCCAAAGGAGGCTGTGATCCCATGGAAAACCCTTGCTGGAGCAGGGTCTTTGCAGGACCTGCGAGCATGTGGGGAATGGAGACCATGCAGAAGCAGTTTCAGGTAGGTATGGTGACCTCCCTCCAGAGAAGTAGAGACTAGCTGTCAGTCTATCCATGTGACTACTGACACCAGCTCAAACCAAATTATTATCAGTTTCTGAAGTAAGACAAAGGCTGACTGTCTATGCCAAATGTATTTGACAAATTCTGACTGTATATGCCAGCTACCAGAGGGTGGCTGGGCACCGGAACCAGTTTCCCGGGGAAGTGGTCACAGCACCAAGCCTGACAGAGTTCTAGGTTTATTTGGACAATATGCTCAGACATACAGTGCGACTCTTGGGGCTTTCTGCAAAGAAAGCTGGATTCTATGATCCTTTTTTGGTCCCCTTCCAATTCAGAATATTCTTGTATGATTCTGTATGTACTGTCCTAGACAAATTAAAGGACTGTGTTACTACATAAGATAAATGTATGAAGAAGGAATGAGCATTAAAATGTAAGTTTAAAGGTTAAAAACATATATGGACCATATAACATAGAAATAGTATGAAAACAAACCAAAGCTTCAATGAGTTTCTGTTTTTCACTGGAATTAAATGGATTAAAAGCTGCCCACCCACTATATTTAAAAGTCAACAGAATATATAAATAAAGCTACTTTAAACATGTCACATAAAGAAGAATCAAGAAGTGATCCAGAGTTTTTATTTTCAACTAAAACTGAAATTATTCAGTTAATTACAAATATTTTTAAAATAGTATTTTGAAATCAATTAAAAAATTGAAATTAAAGTAGTCACTTAAAAATTATTCCGTTCATAAAAAACATCAGTAAAAAAAATCCATAGCTTTAGTAATATAACTATTATTACTGATTACCACATATCTCAAGATTTAGAACAGAAAGATCTCAACCTTTCAAACTTATTTTTTCACTCCAAATTGGAAGAAGCCATTGAAGCAAAAGAAATTCTCTGTATCCATGCACAGCTAACAAAAGGACTTTATTCCACCTAGTGATGTACAAAACCCATGAAGTCATTCCACAGT
Source organism: Peucedramus taeniatus (assembly GCA_013400575.1). NCBI lineage: Eukaryota > Metazoa > Chordata > Aves > Passeriformes > Fringillidae > Peucedramus > Peucedramus taeniatus. Next base: position 16,147 of record WBNO01023714.1, on the reverse strand, counting down.
CTTGCATCCTTACTTACCCAAAATTTTATCTTCTGTCTTTTCAAAACTCAAAGACTATGAAACACACAAAGGCTGAAGAGGAAGTCAATAACCAAAACAAAGACATTTTCTCTATGGAAAGCTTTCTGAAAATAGTGTTCAGTTATATGAAAAGAAGCGGCAAGAGATTAATGTATTCGCTTTGCTACAAGATTTTAATTTTTTTCTTAACAAAGTAAAATTGAACAGCACTTCAGTTAAATTAATATGACTAAATAAGATTTCTCATGATTATACTTGTAGTTTTATGCAAAAGGTGTACGTTTTGGATACTATTTAACACAGTAGAACTCCACCATGCATAATCCAAACCATATGTTAAGGATGGTACTCAGAGCTGTGACTATTTTGAGAGCTTTGTAATGGCTGAATCCAGCACACCACCAGAAGCAGAAACAATCTGAATAGGATTCACAGGAGGATCATAAGCACAACTGGTCAAATTTAAGGTAGAAATAATTGCAACCAAAATTACAGCTGCTAGCAGTGGCTGACACGAGATGAATAATGTGTTTCCAGTACCAACATCAAAGCAATACAGATGACTGTCTCTAGCTTGTCAGCAGAAATGTCTGACATTTAACCTATAATGTTCCTAACTGTATTCTGGAAGCTAGTAATTTAATATTCCACAAAAATTTAACCCCAAAAAAGGGCATTTTCTGTCCGGCAATTTGACTTGACAAGTCAAGAGAGAGACAAGAGAGACATATGCACACAGAAGTATGTTTTATACAGGTTAAAGAAATTTGGTCAGCTCTCAGAATTCACAACTAAAAGAAGAAAACCACATAAACATCACCCATAAGTACTCGGGGAAAAAAGTGTCTTTTTACAATTTTGTGAACCAGTTCACTAGGAGAAATCAAGCTAAAAGCTACTACAAAAAAATGGGGTAATACTAATATTATCAGTACAATAACATATTGCATATGTTGCATTGCAACATATATATAGATAGTAGTATTTGGAACCAAACTCATCCTTCTCCTTTTCAAACACACTATTTTTTCAAAACAGATTTCCTCTGCTGTTTTCCCTCTCAGCTAAAACTAGACACCTGAGCTCAAATCCTGTTGCTAACATTCAGTACAATCACATGAATTGGGAAAAAAAAAGGATAAAAAGAGCAATTTCCAGAATAATACTAATATTACTAATAAAACTAGTAAAGAAGTATTAGACGCACCTAACAAATCCATCAACTCCTGAAAACACTAAAAACCCACTCTGGATTGACAGTACATATTACTAAGATATAATACTTACAACTGCTCAAAGATTTAGTTTCTAATGTAGATCAAGCCTTGGATTTTTCTCTCCACACAGTCTCAAACAAACAGTCACACCATCAGCAGTCCCTAGGGGCTGGTGTGCCTATTAAGGATGAGGTAGACTCAATGTAGGAATGGCAGGAATGCTTTAAGAGTGAGATCAGCCCCATCACATAACCCACACTAGTGCTCATAAGCAAGAACAAGGCCCTACAGGTGAGCATTTGCTGTCAGGCAATTAACTGAGTGAATGAGGAGACTGACATAGGAGGCAGGATATGTGCAAACATCAGGTTCAGACTCTTGTTCTGACTGCTCAATGCAAAACTGTGGAACAAAACAGTGTAACTGATTTGTAGTGATGCCTTTGCCACAAGGCTGTAGTGAATTCAGTAGCTCCAAAAGCAAACTGATCCAGTGCCTCGGACAAAAGAAGTCTCAGTGTAGCATGTGAAAGGCTAAATCCAAGAGGGAGCACAGGGAAAATGTGCTTTACTGAGCCAAAATAAAACATGTATTTGAAAATGCATTATTTTAATTATTTATGTATACATAAAAACCAACAAATAACAATAAAAGATCTGCTGTCAATTAAATCTTTATTTCAGTTGTAACGCAAAGAAATCCTGCCAAATGCCACATGGGATTTTATTTTCCACGTCAGAACTACTTTAACAAAATATTCGGGGATTTACTTAAACTTTCAATCAAATATAAAGTGAATCAGATGTAAAATACTTCTAAGTTTCCTTTAGCACAGTTAATATTAAAGATTTAGGTTTTAAATGCCAGAATGCCATGACAGTTGCTTTTTAACTAGGGGATAATGTTACACTTTTCAATTATAGGTCTAAGATAACAAAATAAACATACGGTCGTTTCCTAAGCATCAGGAGCTATAGTAGCTCAAGATGAACAAGATCTGTGGGCAGAAATGAAAGACACTACATCTTTAATTTAAGCACACAGTATGTGTTTCAACTAATGCTTGAAATATGGTAAGCATCTGACTTTTATTCCCTACCATTAAGAAATACCGAGATCGTAATGCCAAATTTCTTCACTTTCAAACAAACAGAACAGTGTAATATTGCATTATGTTAAATCTATTCAACATGCAATGAAAAGCCCAGCACATAATTACAATCTACGATTAAGGAAAGGACGTCAGCTCTAGGAGATGCCTAGAACTGAATTCAGTTTCTCCTCATATTCTACTGTAACACCTAAATTCTACCAAAAATTAATTTGGCCTTCCACCTCTATTTAATACATAATGTGTAGAAAACAGTTTAGTAAGTCCACGAGCACTGCCACAAGTGGGGGATGTGAGAACTGGACTGCTGAATGAAGGCAAGAAAGCTTAGCTGCTGAGTCCTAGCAGAGCTGCTCTGGGCTACACTACCACCTCTCTAGCTGTCCCATCACTTCTTATGCTCCCTGGTACCTGGCTGTGTGTTGTGTATTACTAAAGATTACATGTTCTTTAAGACAGGGATTGTGTGGTCACTCTGCATTTGTATGGGTTTTGGTATAGTTGGTGTCCTTGTCTATTAACAGAGCTTTGCGGTGCAAGAGTAATCCAATTAAACATAAACGTAATGCAAATACACTAGAGTAGGCCCTGGAAGAGGACACATTTGAAGCTTTGTAGAAGATCCCCAAGACAACATATTAATTCCCTAAATACAGATGGTGCCTTTGCAGGTGATAAATGCTGAAGTCAAGGAGAAAGCATCAAAGACACAGAAAGCATCAAACACATAGGAAGCATAAAGTTTCATCAGAATAGAAGAGAATAGTTGAGTTGGAAGGGACCTACCATGATCATCTAGGTATGAGTAATTGTTTAAATTTAACACTATACATATATGCACGTCTTAGAAGACGCCAGCTTCTAACTCAAACTTCTATTAACTTCATCATCTCTAAAGGGGAAATTACTTAGATATAATCAATACATTTTAAAGCAACGTGATTTTAGGAATATAAAGAGCAAAAATGAAGCTCAAATGGAGGCTGATTTCTTTTGCAATACTACTTTAACTTCATGCATCCAAATAAAATGGCAACATGGTACATGGTTAGATGATGTCGGTATTTTTAAGTCATATAAGGGTTTATGATAAAATAATGTACTCCGAACTGTACTGTGCAACCAATTTTTGTTACCCACTAGATTTCCCGAAGTATTTTTTCTGATTATGTTATGTAATAGTTTTTCTACAACTTATCATTGAAATCATCTATCAAGTCAGATTTTAAACATAAAAATATAAAGGGAAGGCTCAATAGGAATGGTAGGAGATATTAAAGAGTTAAGATTAACTTTAAATAACAATTCATTGCAAAAAAACCCAGAAGTTATAGTGAACCTGAAAAATAATGTGATTTATTTCAGTGAAGGAATGCATTCTGCAACCAGGATTACCTAATCCCTTATCATATTTATTCAGGAATACTCCTGAGTTTAAAAGTTCACAACAGCAATTCATAATATTATGATACCTCTAAGGCAAGTAAAAATAAAAGCACTGCTTTTAATCACCACTCAAGTACTATCAGTGCACAACCTACAGAGATAGGACAGGAAGACAGAACTCAGCAAAGCACAATTTTCCAAGACCAAAGGATGCTGTTTGCAAAATTTTACTTCAGAAAAATTCTGAAATATTCCAGACATATGGAAAAAATCCACCTACAGCCCTGAATAGTCCCAAATACTGAGCCCAGTTCTGTTCCTAACAAAGCCAGTGTACAAAGAGGACTGGTTTAAGAAAAGAACAAATGTACTTACTCCTAGCCAAACACAGTTGAATTTCTCCTGGTTTTACACCCAGACCTTGAGGACACGTGTTCATCAATATTGGTTCCATATAAAGGGCAGGACTGTCCCACCCTGCTCTGCAATGGGGCCACCTCACCTTGAGGCCCACGTGCAGTTTTAGGCACCACAATATAAGAAAGGTCTAAAGCTATTAGAAAGTATCCAAAGGAGAGGTATGAAGACAGTGAAGGGCCTTGAGAGGAAGCCATAGGAGGCGCAGTTGAGGTCGCTTGGTCTCTTCAGCCTGGAGAAGACTGAGGGAAGACCTCATCCCAGTTCTGCAGTTTCCTTGTGAGGGGAAGCAGAGGGGCAGACAATGAACCCTCCTCTGTGGTGACAGTGACAGGATTCAGGAGAATGGCATGAAATTCTGCCAGGGGATGTTTAGGTTCAATATCAGAAAAAGGTTTTTCAACCAGAGGCTGGCTGGGCATTGAACAGGTTCCCCATGGAAATGGTCACAACACTAAGCCTGACAGAGTTTAAAAAGTGTTTGGACAATGCTTTCAAATACAGGTTGTAATTTTGGGGCTGTCCTGGCAGGGCCTGGAGCTGGATTTTGATGATTCTTGTGGTTATCTACTCACTCCGGATTTTCTACACTTCTATTATTCTATTATTCAATCCCATGGAGCCTTAAGAGAGATGCACAATTTGCACAATTTCTGCAACCCAGAAAGCCAAACATGTCCAAACCAAAAGCAGTGTGACCACCAGGTCAAGGGAGGGGATTCTGCCCCTCTACTCTGCTCTCATGAGATTTCAGCTCAGACAGTGAGACCAGTTCTGGGATCCTCAGCACAGGAAAGGACCTGTTGGAGTGGGTCTACAGGAGGGTCACAAAAATAACTAGAGGGAACAACTTTCTTACAAGGAGAGGTTGAGAGAGTTGGGGATGTTCAATCTGAAGAAGAGAAGGGTCCAAGGAGACCTTACTGCAGTTTTTCAATACTTCACAGGGAGCTTACAAGAAAGATGGGACAGACTTTTAGTAGAGACTGTAGTGATAGAACAAAACATAATAGTTTGTCAGTTTAAGCTAGACACAGGGAATATTTTTTTTGCAATGTGGGTGGTGAATCACTGGAACAAGCTGACAACTTGTCATCTGCCAACATTCAAGGTCAGGCTGGACTGGGCTCTGAGCAACCTGATCTAGCTGAAGATGTCCCTGCTCATTGCAAGGGATGTAAACTAGACGACCTTCCAAAATCCATATGATTCTATGATTTTGAAGAAGTCATGTGGAAGTAGGTAATAATATATGGTTTACTCTTCTACTTCTATGAAATGTATGGAAAATTCATCACAACCTTGGGTATTTTAACATCAAATATATGTAACTCCTACAAAGACTGACACTATGTAGCCTGTAAGATGTGTGTCAGCATATACAGAATGAAGATAAAGCATGCTTATAAAGATACAGTTCCTCATGTTTTTAGGGTTTTTTTTAGCACACTGAATAATACTTCAGATAATTTCCTGCAAGTGTTACCCTAAGGATGGCATCTGAGCTGCAGTAACATATAAGCAAGCTTTGCCATTGCTATCTGGGTGTTTAAGATGCTACTCACCTTAGTGCAAGGAGTGTCTATTTGGTCGCCGGAAGCATCTCCTTGCTTTTTTAAATTCTGGTCCATTAGTCCATTTAGTTGTCTTACGAACAACCCCTACATTTGTATTAAAAGAAAGTGATTCTACTCCTTCATTTTCAAAATAACACAGCAACCTAACAAGAAGACACTAATATTCAGGCTACTGGGTGATCTGACTAAATGAAGAGTTGTTTTTACTGTAACCCAACTGGAAAGGCATCTGCTCACTGTAAATCACCTCAGATTTCTCATTAAAAAACCATTCTTCCCACCCAATAGTTTTATATTCCTTCAATATTCAAGCATAAAGAAACAGGAACTCCAAGCATTCATGCCAGAAATATGCACTTGAGCATTTTGGAGTGAGGCCTAGAAAAATAAAGTTGTTTGTTTCAATTAGCCTTGAAAGAGAAACCTTAGGAGTTCGAAATTAATAGCTGTTATTTCAAAACTGCCTCAGCATATGATTCAAGCACTGTAAAAAAGCTAATACTCTGTTTAACTTTGATGACAGGATCAAAACAAATAAGAGGTCAACTGATCTGTTCAAGAATATTTAATTGGCTGTAGTTGATTAATTTATGGTTTTATTCCCTTTGAAGTACTACATGGTTATTTGTTCTTAATATGAAATATTCCACAGTCATGTAAAATTAATACGCCTATCTCATTGCAATCTTGCTTATAAGGCAACTGTTTCAGTTATTTCAGACCAGCTAACTCCTTTTATATGTTTTAGGACTTACATGCAGATCAAAACCAGACAAAACCATCTCCCTTTGTAAATAATGTATGTACATAAATGTGTAAAATCAGTGAAAGACTGGGCAAAAACCTCACTAGAAGACAGAGCAAGAGTAAACACTACTCCGTTATCACAACTTGTTTCTACAATACCACTGTTGGTAGGTATCTCCAGTGGGATGGTGGGCACACTGGACACTCTGTCTTTGGAGTGAAACACACAGCTGCTGCCCCGGATGTAGTCCCAGACAAACTGTAAGAAAAGCAGGTGGTGGGATTTACTTCAACTTCTAACGTCTTAACTTTTGCACTAGAAGTGGAATTGGGTCTGGCTTTGCCACTTCCCAGTTGTCAGCTGATGCCAGTAAGAAAAGCTTTGCTTTATCCGAGGTACCGCTTCTGCTGAGCGCACTGCAGCAGCATCCTCTCCTCTTCACTGTGACATGCTGTTAAATTTGCACACAGGATCACAGAGTAACTTTAACCATTAATGTCTATAAGCTCATTCATTTTTTAGCAATTTTCCATATTAAAAAAGAGGTTCTACTTATGAGGGGAGATTAAGTGAAACAATGCACTATTCATTCTTAGCCATTTTTTTGTTACTGGCCATTAAACTAGTCAAGCTTGGAAAATAGCCTGTAGTTCTACTTATTTCTACTGCTGCTTTCATGACACTTACCTAAGGTGTGGAGTACTACTTCCTGCCAGCCACTGACTCTACTTGGGCATGAGGGCTGCTCCCTTCACTTGTTTAAAAATGGTCTTTAAATGGTAATGAACTTCTGCTTCTTCCTTTATACCACTCTGTGAATATGTATTTATTGTCATGTTATCTTCAGATACTATTTGTTCTCAAAATGGATTTCTTCAGTCTTCCCATTAAACATCTTTGTGACAGTATGACTCTAAAACAGTTTAGAGTAAGTAACTCTAAGCAGTGTTTCTGCTTAGTACAGAGAATAATGATTCTCAAATCTCTATTTACCTACTCGTAAATTTAAAAACCTGTCACCCAGAGGCATAAGAAATAGTTGCAAATAAAGCAATTTACTTAAAAGTGTGAAATTCTTATCATTCATGTATGAAATGGCCACTTCTCACACAAAAGACCAGCATCATCTCCACAAAATATAATTTATTTTCTCAAATGAAAATAATTCCAATAATTTCAAAAATGATATTTGAGATAAACACTGCATTTACAAGAAAAAACTGTAACAGCAAAAACTCAATTAAAAATTATTTTCCATCAACAAAAATAAATTTTTATAAGAGAAAATTAATTTTCTCAAAAAAATTAAAAAATGAGCAAATATATTTTTAATAGCTTTATATATCCTCAAAAATAACCAGCAGATAAATCAACATTATCACCCAAAATAGCAGCACAGAGTGGGTGAAGTTAAAGTACAGAACATTGTAGGCTGAAAGTGTTTGCCTGAGTTCATTTAGCTCAACCCCTCTGCTCACAAAAGGTCAGGTAGGGCAGTGCAAATCCAGGACTGCACCCAGCTGGTTTCTGAATATCTCTAAGAATGGACACTCCAAAATGTTCCTGGGGAACCTGGTCCAGTGTGTGACCAGCCTCACTGCAAAAAAACATTTCCTTGTGTTTAGATGGAATTTCATGGGTTTCACTTGGTGCCAATGGCCTCTTGTTTTGTCAGCACACACTGGAGAAGTCTTCATGGAGAAGAGCCTCACTCTTCTTCACTCTATCTCAGCCTGGAAAAGAGAGGGCTTAGGGATTATCTTATTGTGGCCTTCTAGTTCCTGAATGGAGCCTATAAGAACAATGGAGAGGGACTATTAAGTTAGTGACAGGAGAATAGCAATGATTTCAAACTGAAATAGGGTAGGCTTAGATTAGTTATTAGGAAGAAATTCTTCATTGTGAGGCTGATGAGGCACTAAACCAGGTTGTGAAAAAAAGTGGTGGATGCCCCATCCCTGGAATGCTGAAAACCCAGCTGGATGAGAGGAATCTGAGGTAGTGGAAGCTGTCCTTTCCCATCACTGGGGGCATAGAACCATCAAGGTGGGAAGAGACCTTTAAGATCATTAAGTACAACTGTCTACCCAGCACTGCCACTGTATTTCCTAAACCACTAAACCACATGAGCCAGTGCCTGATCCAGATCCTTCTTAAACACCTCCAGGGATGGTGACTGCACCACTGCCCTGGGCAACTTACCCCAATGCCTGACCAAGCTAACAGGGAAACAAATTTCTAATATCTAAGCTAAATCCCCCTTGTCTCAGTTTAAGGCCATTTCCTCTGGTCCTCTCACTGCAAGCATGGGACGGGACAAGCCCCACCTCATCACAAACTCCAGAGAGTTGTAGACACCCATGAAGTTTCCCTCTTTCCTCCTCTTCTTGAGACTAAACAAACCCATCTCCCTCAGGAGTTCCTCATAAGACATGTTTTCTAGACCTTCCAAGATCCTTGCTGCCTGTCATTGGATGTGCCCCAGCACCTTCATGCCCTTTTTAAAGTGACAGGCCCAGAACTGAACTCCAGGTGCGGCCTCACCACTGCTGAGTACACACTGGGGACAAGCACACACTGGCTCATAATGAACCAGCTGTCAACCAGCACCCAAGATCCCTTTCTGCTGAGCAGATTTCAAGACTCTTTTGCCCAAGTCTGTGGTTCTGCAGGGAATTACTGCAATCCCAGTGCAGGATCTAGCATCCGGATTGCAGGTGAACATGCTGCAGTATCCTCAGCCCACTGACCAACTCTGTTCAGATCTCTCTGCAGAGCCTTCCTAGCCTCCAGCAGATCAACACACCCACACAACTTGGTGCCATCTGCAAATTCACCGAGACTACCCTCAATCCCCACGTCCAGATCATCAATAAAGATGTTAGACACGACTGGCCCTAAAACTGACCCCTGGGGAACACTGATAGGGACAAACCGACAACTCTATTTGCTCCATTCACCACAGCTCTCTGGGCCCAGCCATCCAGCCTGTTTTTTACCTATTGAAGAATATACCCATCCAAGCCACTAGCAGCCAGCTTTCTAGGAGGATACTGAAGGTGATGGAGAATGCTTTACTGAAGTCTAGATAGATAATGTCCACAGCTTTCTCCTCAACTACTAAGCAGGTTGCTTTATCATAGAAGGTGAATCAGGTTGGCCAAGCAGGAGCTTCATTTCATAACTCCATGCTGGCTAGGCCTAATTCCCTTATTGTCCCTTGTATGTGCCACGCAATAGCACTCAGGATGATCTCTGCCATGACCTCACGAACCAAGGTTAGGATGCATAGCAGGATGCTCTGCCCTGGAATGTGGTTCCTGGGGACAATATGCTATTTGCAAGGCTTTCAGTAGTGGATTGAGAAGGGGAGTCATATGCTGCTTTTGATATTGAATTTTGCTAAAACCAGTCTGGTTCACCCGAATTAACATCCTGGTTACTGAGACAACTGGAGACACGTGTCTGGCAATCACTCACTTTATACTACAAAAGTCCAGTCCACACTCATGTGGTTAGGTTCTTCTAACATATTCCTTCTTGCACTATGTACAAAGTTTCCTCCTTTAAAGTGGAAATGTCCCTTCAAGGATACTCCTCGAGGCTGAGAGAAACAGATCTGCCCACAAGCATTGGTATGGTGAGTTACGCCAACCTCTACTTAATAATTTTTTTGCTAGCTTTAATATAATTCCTTTGATATAATGCAGTATCCTATCTTATACTATATACTACTAGTAGTTTTAGTTTTCATACCATGTAGTAAGAGATTCTGATTAAGATATTTTGTCTGATCATTTGTCATCGTAAATAATACATTTTATACATATACATCTGATGTGCCACCTTTAATTCTATGAGACAAAGTTATTTAAACTGCTGACAAAAGACTGGGGCTAAGACTGGATTCAGTTGCACCCAGGCTCCTCTTACGAGGAGTTTACAAACCAAGGAGGTCCCTTCTGCACCTCATGACTCAATGGGACAGCCTCTCTAATAAACTTAATCTGAAGCTCCCACTCCCATCCGTGACAGGCTGACAGGCCTATAGTTCTCTGAATTATCTTGTAAATGGGCAGTATATTTGCTAATTTCCAGTCAGCTGGAATTTCTCCACTAAAATAGGACTGCTGTTAAATGATTGAGAGTGATTTGGCAAGGTCTTCTGCCAGTTCCCTCATTATTCTGGGGTGTATCCCACCACGGCCCATGATCCTTAAGGTCCCTCCCAACCCAGGTCTTTCTACGATTCTATGATCAACAAGTGCTTTCCAACTCTTCTTTCCAGGGCTGTACCCACGGGATTCCTTCAAGCAGGCCTCTGAAGTTATGTGGGAACAGTACTGGTGGCTTTTACACTAACAATGACTTCTTCCTCTAAGCATTTATTTTCTATTATTTTGCTAGTTTGTAAATGTGTGTGAAACTCAGTAATAGGAAATTTATACTTCAAACACAGGATATCATAACGCTAGTAATGTAAGAAACTCAACACTGAGAACTAAATCAAAGGCAGAGATGAGGACTAATTTTGCATTTTTCTAGGTTGGCAGGGTTTCAATGCTTTTTCATTCTCGTGTCCTTTTTACATATTGAAGTATTTAGCAGAGATAAGAACAAAAAAGAGATAATGCTGTTTAAAGGCTTTTTAGCAGATGTAGAAACAGAAATACCTATCAAAATAATTGTCTGCATAATCATGACATAAACAAGCTGCAATTAGACTGTACTTATAATTTCATTATGCTGCTCATTATGACAAAGATATCCTGTTTGTTCTGCCCATTCAGACAGAAAAAAAACCCAACCCAACCTTTCATGAAAGCAATTCTTTAATAGTGTTTCAGAAGGAAGCTGTAGCTGGTAAACACATGTTCTTATTGGAAATTGCCATAATCCTGACTATATCCCAGCAGGCTCTGAAAATATTTCTCACAAAGTCTCTTACATAAAATCTACAACATATGTACAGCAGACTGTGCTTCACATCCTTTTAAGGAACTTGTGAGATTAATGAAGAGGACATTACTCTTGTTTTTCCTTCCAAACGTCTACCTCTTGCAACAGGTATTCTGTAATATTTATTTTCTCTCCTATTTTCATGGTTTCTGCACTACCATGAATCTGCAAAGGGGCTGTGAAAGTTTACAGCTAGACCCCCTATTGACAGCGTCTTACTGTCGGCTTCTTATGCAGCCTATCCAACACACAGACAATTGATAAATGCATTTCATTATGTTTGTACCACTAAGCTCCAACCATTCTTCCAGGGCAATTATCAGAGAAATCAATACAGTTGCTATTTTTTATGTGGTTGCTAAGAGGTTTTGAAAATCAATACAGTAGTTATTTTTTATATGGTTGCTAAGAGGTTTTGAAATTGTACTCACTTTTTTCTTTTTTTTTTTTTATTACGATTGACTGATATGTCAAAAAGAACACAAACAGACCAATACAGCCCCCTTACTAACTGTCATTCAGCTACACATCTATAAGCCATTACGGACATATAAAAGTCACAAATTTCTGGATGAGGAACACTAACACTGACGAAAATTTTAATAAACTTCACCATTTGAAAAATGTAGCTCATCCTTAACAATCTAAAATGAACACAATGGTTTTCTCAACCATTTTTTCTTCACTACTTCTTAACTGAGTTTTTGCCCTCTTCCATCAAACAATTCAGCTAGAGAAAATGAGACCACATTATAGACATGGAAAAATTCTCAATGAAGAGAAAATTTCAAGAAGTATCTTGAGCTTTTTATTTTAAATATAGTTTCTTTGATATTCCAAATCAAAACCTAGCAATCAGTCTTTCAGAAAAGCTCTGTGACCCAGTATCACCTACTGTAATTATCTATTTTTATCAAAACCAGAATCAGTAGCAATGAGAAGTCTGCCAGGAATACTCTGTATGTTGTCTCATGCCTCATCTTCTTTTTCAACTGTTGTTTTTTCCGGAATTGTTTACCAGACAGATGAACAGTCGTGCCTCATTGTCTTCGACTCACTGGAACAAAACTGACCTTTACAACTTGTGCAACTTTAAATTATGTGTTCAAAAGACAGAATGGGTAAGAAAGGGGGTGGTACACTTCTGATCTGTGTAATTTACTAAATCTGCAAAAAGTGGATTTAGAACTCCTCTATTTTGATTTACGAGCATTATGCTCATACTTAGGCTGTATTTGTAGAAATAGCTGCAGAAAATGCAGGAGGGAAAGAAAAAAGTCAAACCTTTAATGAACATACAGAAACTTATAACCAATGTCCTCCACGTTGAAATATCCCAGATGGAAAGATTAATTTTTAAATGACTGTGCTTTCCTTTACCACATGCAAAAATATTGCAATAGTATTNCTACAGTTGGAAACCAGACCACAAATGTTCTACCACTAAAGTTTAAATCTATTTCTTGGTTTTGACTCCCAACTATAAATTACTAAAATAAACAGGGAAAACTTTTCATTTGCACTTCTGTTACTTTCCATCCAGGATTCTACTCTCCAGAAACTGTTCAGACTTCTCTTTCTCTGCTCTGCTCTGCTCTCCCCTCCCCTCCCCTCCTCTCCTGTCATTTTCTCTTCTCCCCAAGGTTTTAAGTGCTTTGCCTAGAGGACTCTAGGTACTTCTGTGGGTGTCACAAATCAAGGACACATGGAAAGGAAATGAAGGAGCCTAAAAGCAGCCTTGTTGTCTGGAAAAACTTTAGAATACATGGACATGGGTGACAACAGTAGGAAAAATCAGGGCTGGATAACCAGAAATGTTTGCAGCTTACTGAAACAGTTTAATTAGAGCCTCATTTTAAAGCATATGAAGATGAAGGAACAAAATTCAGCCTCAAATTAATGGAAAACTGGGGCAATGACCTCAAAGTTTCAAATGTACCCAAACCCCTCAAGACATTATAAGGATGAGCCCATCACAACTGTTAAAACAAATTTTATCTACTTTTTACATAGTCTATGAAAATTAAAACATATTTTATTTTCTATATCCTACTCAAACTTCATTAAACCAGCAGTAATTTGCAAACCTACCAAACCATGTAGTCAGCAATAAAGAGTGAATAAGGATGTTTAATAGCTAAAGATGATCAGATAGGCTCCGGCAGTAAACCAGTAGGGAGCAACAGAGACACACTTACATCTTGACTGATTTGAAATTAAGCTTTTTCCTCTGTGCTAGCCTCATTTTTGCTCCACACCAACTACATTTCTGTTCCCAGCAACAAGAAAAGCATGCTAAAAGCATGCCAAAACCAGGTGATTCTGATCTCTGGTTATATTAACTAATACCCCCTTCTGGTTTCTAGCTGCTGGCCTTCACAAGCGAAACAATACAAACATATAGCTTGGGATGACCTCTGAGAAGGACTGCAATTTAAAATACATAAGCTGTATGCCCAAACTGCTTATCGTACAGAGAAGAACTGATCTTTCACCACTGAGCTATCATCTTCATTTCCAAACCCCCTCAAGTCCTCTACCTCCACTGTGATGGCCTGAACTACACTCACAAACTCTCTTCTAGTCATGACTCTTGGGCCCACCAAGAACAGTTGTTCCATTTAGCACAATCTATTGACAGGGATTTGAAAGAATGTATGGACAAATACCACACTCTCTTGTTTTTTCACTCAAAAATTATGCCAACCAACATTTCTACTCCTAATTCTAGGAGGATGTAAAATAATTAAATTAAAAACTGGGAATGGAGGAAACCCTCACAAATTGACAATATTTGGCAAACAGCAGCTTAGCATGACAAGTAAGTATTTCGTTGTCTGCAACTGAGAAGTAAGCAGAAACACTGATTGGCTAGACTTGGATCAAAAATCTACACAAGCAACCAAGAATCAATGTTAGAATGTTTAGTTTTCCAGTAAACAATATTGTTATAGGAAAGCCTGTCCTCGTGTATAGCAGAATTATAATTTGTAGTTTTATTAATGTAACTTTCAGCATTTATAAAACAAATCATCAGTCTTGGCATGTGACCAAGGTACAAGTGTAGTCGCTTCACCAGGAATAAATGCAGTTGGCTAGGTAGTGTTGTAAGACTGTTATTCCATTTTTTTCCAATAGAAGCGTACTTCTTTTACTGCCTCTTTTTTATGCACATATACACTGAAACAAGCAACCAGTTAGGATCTCTCCCAGTTTCAGGAAGGGAAAACAGCTTTAACACTACTTAAAGCAAACCAGTGCCAGTTGCAACTGTTTAAGAGATTATTCCTTTTAAACAAGCTCCAATCTTTTCCATTCACTTGTTGCAAGGTAAAGGGGCATTACATCTGGTGAGAAAGAGGAACAAGGATTTCCTACTTTGTATATCCTACTACACAAAAGAAAGAGTTGCCAATCCCAGAAATTGAATTTTGGAATACTGACAAAGTTATGAACCTTATGTGGTCCAGGATGTTCATATGGTTTTTCAATTACAGAGATGATTCACTGATATTTATCATAGCCATACAGTCTGAAAAGGAACTTTGGATTGCTATGTCAGTTAAGCAGTTAGCTGCTACTGATGAATATGATCTTAGACTGCTTGTTATCTAGCAAATCTGTCTTTGAAAAAGTATAGTCTTGCTATTCAAAAGTCAGTTGTTACTCTCACAAATGNTAGGAGATAAGAGACAATGCGTACAATTCTAGCAGAACCATGCTGGGCAAAGAAAAGAGTATATTGTCTGCAGCTGTCAGAGTCCAATCTGTCTGAAATCCTGGATCCAACTGTTTCCAGCCCTCAGAGCCAAGTTCTCAAAGCACTGACCATTAATGAAGAATTTCACCCTCTTTGGCTGCTCAAACACAGACCCAGCACTGTCACAAGTGCAGACCAGCAAATCTGAGTTTTGTAGCAGTACCGTTCTTTGAAGATTTGCAGAAATGCATGCAGAGCCACGAGTGCTGGAGAGTCATGCAAAGAAACTACTAAGCATCTTATGAACGAGTTTCCACAAGAGATCAGGCACATCTGTAGAACTGTGAGAGATAAAGACACTAATCTCTCCCTTAACTAATAGATCCAAAGAGCCCATCACCAAAACACTAAGGAGGCTACATTCTTCTCTGCAAGATCACACCAGCTTCCCTTTTGCCTGCAAGTTAGTTAATGCTTGAACAAATTCTTTAAAGCCCTAGCAGGACCTTTTAATCGTGAAATCCTTAATCCTTTAATGCTGAGGAGAGTAGCTCTTTCCTTAAGGAAAGCCAGGTCTAAGTATAAAATCTTTCAGAATCAGCTGGCAGTCTCACTAGGTGGAAAATACACTGTTGTATACTTTTGTACATATAAAAACCAGGATTGAATACAATAAGCTATCCTACAGAATATCCTGCTCTACCTAATCTACCGCAGAACCTAAAATTCAGATTTACACCGAAGAAGAAGGCAGGAATTGCCTTTAATGTAAAAGATTCACCCACTCACCTGAAATTCAGAGTTGCTGCATCAGCCAGTCTCCAAAAATGAAACCCTAACACATACATACTTTTCAATTCTGATATTTGAAAAGCTCCCTTTGAATTTAGAAAAGAGCAAGCACTGATTGCCCCTCCACTCTCACCAGTGAATGATGTAGAAGTTCTAGAAGCTGTGCTGACTCCAAACCATCAGCACTTCCATCACCCAGGACAGGGCACCTTAAAAGTA
>WBNO01023710.1:115179-146094 GCA_013400575.1 Peucedramus taeniatus | reverse complement strand
TTTGAGAAAAGGTAGGTAGGTTCATCTACAGGCTGCCTATAAATAGCAATACTTAAGGCTCTGAAAAAGCATAGGGACTGATGATGGGAAAAAGCCTAAGAAATCTTTCCAGGGACTGCAATGAGAGAACACATCTCAATTCCTTGTTTTTGTGTGTTAATTCTTCAATAGTTAGAGTCCTAACCTTTCAGTATTATACCCAAAATTTGAATATTTCATTCTTGTATTTCTGTAAGTTGTCCATACTCAGGGATGTGTGTTCTCAAAACTTAACCTCCCTCACTGTTAATTTTTCCCATTTAAATAAACTTATTTTGTGTTTATTTCTGTGTCAAACTGAGGTCAGGCAGTAATTGCATACTAATTGCACAAAATGTACTTCAGGCAATGCAAAATTACTGGAAATAGTAGAGTAAAATATAAATTAGGTAACATTTTTCTGTTTGATTTCACAATAAATTCCATGGGAAATAAAAGTTATAAAATAAACATCCAGGTAATCTTTCTTAGTGCTACAGAGAGCACATATTAGATTTTTTGAGTAATTCTGTAAGAGAGAAAAATGATGTCTTATTATCCTTCTGCAGTGATGTAAAAAGGAATAGTTATTACAGGCAAGACATCAGTTAATGAAATACAACCTTATAAAATTTAGGATGAAGCAGGTTTCCTAAAAATTTAAGGCTCAGATCAGAAAAAAGTTCTTAGTAGAACAAAAGCACTAACTCTAAGCACGCATGTAAGATAGTGGGAGTGCTCCCTGAAGAGGATGGAACTATGATGAACAACTCATGCCAAATAAATATTATCTGTATTGTCACTAGAGTGCATCTTTGGCAGGATCTCTGAAGATTACAATATATTGGAGTTAATGCTTACAATATATCTAGTGCAACAGAAGCAGATAAGAATTTCACTTGGCTTGACTTGAGAAAAAAGAAAAATCAGCTTCTTGAAGCTTGATCATTCTACTGTAATTCCACCTTTGGAATTACAGATATCACTGCTACAATTTCATTTTCATGAATTCATGTGTTGTATACGAATCCTAGATTTGTTTAGAGCACATATCCAAGTGGTTAATTTGCCTCAACGGACTCACAAGATGATTTATTTAAACAGGGTTTTCTAGCATCACAGCGCCCAGTCCCTTCCTTTTTTTCCAGCTTTTGTGAATCATGATTTAAGTCTAACAAAAGGAGGGGAGGGTTAGTGTGGATCTGTGGAGGCAATATATTCAGAGAATTCCAGTTACTGCTAAGTAACCTAGTTTTCTCCTTCATAAATTTGCCTCCCCAGATCCCCACCCCCGAAGATTAAGCAGCAGTAGCAATCCACATCGAGAGGACGGCTGAGGAGTGCTTAATTGTAAAGGTACTGTGAAACAGTTCTCCTGATATGATCTGTCCTCAGCATCAAGAAAATAATACTGGTAAAGGTATGTAGCTAGCTTTGTGTAGCCATGCTACAAATTTGTAAAAATGGACACCAGCCTAAGCCACGTTGAAATACTGACTTAATCCTTGTCATGTATCTATTAATATTCTCTGGCAGTTGTTTTTTTAATCTGTGAATTACAGGACTGAAAACTCAAAGTATTTCAACAGAAAATGCATTTTCAGAACTTTTTAGATTAAGATGATTTTCAGTCCATACGATACAAATATCAGTGTGTCCATATGTAAAATAATATATTGGAGAAAGATAAATATACCAGTTCAGGAGCCTAGAGCTTTTTAAATACCATATATATGCTAGAAAAAATAAAGCGGGTTTTTTTTTTAAAAGAGCTGGAATTACAATCAAGCTATTAGAAATTCAAGCAGAAGACCCTTTTTAGAGCTAACAATGCAATTCATGGAATTGATTTTGTTTACTTTTTAGGGGGTTCTTTGGGCCATATTTTATAACACTCCAAATATTCTTAGGTTTTTGTGAGGTAGGGATGTGAGCACTCTAAAGTCAGGAATAAATCATGCATACAATGGTTTGAATTTAGGATGAAGACGTATGATTCCTATGAGATGCATTGCCCCTGAGATGCCATACCTGAGAAGGAAAGGTTGTGTTGTATCTGCCATATTCCACTGCTAAGTTAATTCTGCCAAATGCAGACATTGCTAACATATCATGGGACAGAATGTTTTTGTTTTCCTGTTCGCAAGGTGGGACCTCGACTACAGTAGGTCATGGGACCTCAACTGTAGTACGTCACATCAGTATGTAAGCTGATCTTACATACTGATTTTTTAACATGCTTTTCTTTCCTTCAGCAGACAGTGGCTCCGTTTTACAGATATCAGACAACCTTCTAAAACTTGAGTTGATGTTAGTGTTGAGAGTAAGATACTTACTGGAAAAGAGTGTTTTAAAACTCTTAAAAATATAGTTTATGTGTAGCATGCTCACCATATCTTGGTAATCATCAGTTCTTAAGACTTTTTTCTACAGTGTTGTCCCATCCTCCATATCCCAAAGAGATTCCTCTTAAAGTGTGTAATACTCTTCTGAAACTCTCAGTATCTGTTTTATTATAGTCTGCATATAGTATGAAAGGGTTTGTGAGTGTGTGGAGAAAGTGGGGAAAAAATCACTATATTTAAAAGGAGTTTATAGACAATGGTGACCAGGCTTAAATACCTCGCCAATATCTGTTTGTTTGTTGATAATTCACAAATGGGTTTTTTTTGGAAGACTAATTCATCTTCAGCTGTTCTTTCTGCTTGTATTTGTCTAGCAACATCACATTAAATTGATCCAAATTAATCCAATAATTTGAAATTCCTATATGCAAGTCTGCATATAATGTGCTTAATTGTATCAAAATACAGAACAAAGTATTTGCTAGTACTGCAGTATTTAGACAGCTCAAAGTCTATAAGCAATAGCTTTTGTTGGTGTGGTGAGGACTAGTGAAGACTGTGACTAGACTGTGAACTACCAACTGGACTGTTGGTAACTGGCTTTGCAGATGCTTTTGCAGTCATGGTTGCACGTGGCAGAGAAAACTGCATGGTCTTGTTGTGTGGGTGGGATTCACTGCTGTAAGTACTCAGTGCTTGTTAGTCCTCAAATGAGTATTAGTTCTAAGCAGGAGACTATTTAATAACATCATTGGTTCAGGACAAACAACTTTTCCATGTTTAGTGTCCTAGCCTTCTACTGTACTTGATTCTTTCAGCATTTTATGTGATATTTCAGCTAATGTCATATTAAAAAGCAAAGTATTTATTGTAAAAATACAGTTTTATGAGCCTGAGGCATTGAGGAACATATTCATCTTTTCCTAGAGTCATAAGTCATCAGTATCTTTCTGGAATCATCCAGTATCCTGCATCTGAACTCTGAACTTGTCCTGCAAATTGTTTTCTGGTTCATGGTTTATAAGAAAAATTAATGAATGTGTTTCTACTAACCACGTAGAACTAATCAGTCACAAAAACAAAAAAGTAGCTTATAGTACGTGATCAGAAGCTTAATCCCATTCTGTTTGAGTGGCAGTGACGTGCAAGTGCATAATGCAGTTCTGTCAAACTCTGAATGGTAGTTTTCTTTTGCATTATCTTTTAAAATGTCTGCTATATCCTCATTTCAGCCTGTCTGGTTGCCCTGATACACTTTTGAAGCAGTTATTAGACCAGGTAGGGCTAGATCTCTTCTCTGCAAATACATTCATGATTTGGGATTCAGTTTCCTCATGAAATTTATCTAAGCAGAGGTGGAATACTGCTTCAAACAAATACTCTCCTAACATTTTGTCATAATAGATTTCCTCAATTCATTGCAGTTGACTTTCATTAACTAGTTCTCCTTCTTCCTTAGTATGTGTCATTTGAAATGCAAAATCTTAGCAAAAAAAAAATGGTTTTACTTATCCTTTCAGAATGAATTAATCATTATTTTAGTAGTGATAAATTTAAAGCAATAGCTAAGGCTATAGAAAAATTGTCAGGATGACAATAGTATATGCTGAATTTGATCCACATATGAATATTTAGGTTTGCAATCTTTTGAATCTTTTTCTCTTTTTCTTCTTTGTTTCTCTGATAGCTACGCTTTGCTTTGTCACATTGGTGATTCACTTAATTTTCTGCAAAAAATACATGGTTTAAAATGCTGGACTATGATTTCATCAGGCCTCTGCAGCAGACATAACCTCTGTGTACCAGATGGTACTTCATTTAGAGACTGCCTGCTGTTGTTATGTTTTTAACAATGTTTTAATAGGAGGCATTTAGATGATTAGATGCAAATTCAGAAAGCAGACCAGAATTCACATCCTTAGTTTCATGACACTACTTTTCTTCATAGAGAATTTTTTTCAAAAACTATTTAAAATCTATTTCCACAGTTTGTACCGTCATACTATCAGAAATTTAAGTGCAATAACATGTTAATTTCAGTAAAGAGCATCTTATAAGAATTTAATTTTCAGCATCTTATTAGAAAAACTGTGAGCAGAGGTCTATGGAGATTATTCTGCTCACTTCATACATAACATTGACATAACACTAGAAAGTCTATACATTAACAGTTGTCTGCACTGACTTCAGCAAACTTTCCCTTTATCTTTGACGTAGCCAGACTTTTGATGATTTCTCATATGCTCTTCACCGTCTGTTCCTGTGAAGCAATGGTGGTTTTTAGTCACCCACCTCAAGGCTCTGAAGAGCTTTTCTTTCTTGGCCACTTATAAAGTGAAAATTCTTGTGAGGATAACTCCCTATGTAAAGGATTAAGTGAGGAGGATATTGCTTCAAGACTGGATCTCCTGGTTAGTATGTCAGCTGACTATTTGAGTTTTAAGTATATTTAACATCATAAGACACTCGGGATGTCTTCCTGCTTTGTAGCACTGCTCTTAGACACCCTGAGCCTTTTAATAAAGTATATTAACTTTATATGTAACAAACTTGTTTTTTATCTCTGAAAAGCAGTTTCACTAGCCAAATCAGAGCAGAACAGAAGACTGAAAACAAAGTGTTTGGCTGTGGGACTCTGAGTCATCATTATTTTGCCATCTTCTATAACTTTCTGGTCAAATACTTCAACTTTCTACATCCAACTTTCTGGATGTTGTATTTTGATAGGTCTCCTTAACAGATAATCTGGAGACAAGTAAGATTAAAAAATTTACCAAGTAAAAAAAAAGTTCTTATTTTTTCTGTTTTTTAGATTTTAATTGTTATTTCCAGCTCTTCCTTTTACTTTTTAAAGATACCTATTTATTCTCCCATGCCTTTGCATATGTACCTTCTTTTTTCTTCACCTGTCTTCATGATCCTACTGTTTATAGACAGCCATATAAACATTTCATTTCCCTGACAAAGTATGCTTCAGAAAAAGAATGGTTCTGCTCAGTTCAGCCTGTGCAATTCT
This sequence comes from Peucedramus taeniatus, assembly GCA_013400575.1. Classification (NCBI taxonomy): domain Eukaryota; kingdom Metazoa; phylum Chordata; class Aves; order Passeriformes; family Fringillidae; genus Peucedramus; species Peucedramus taeniatus. The sequence continues at coordinate 140,715 of WBNO01023710.1, read as the reverse complement.
AGGTTATTCACTGCTCAGATCAGTTCTGAGCATCTGCAGGAGCTGATCTGACTGACTGAGCATCATGACTTACATTATATCAAAGGTCATAACTGGACTTCATTATTTTTGGAGATATTCTGGTGTACTTCTCCATGCATTCTTTATAAAGTTCAAGCCTAGCTTTAAAAATTATGACTACCCTATTAAGTCTTGCATAATGAAAAGTTTAGTTAATTTTATTATCACTGTGTGTTGCTAGGGAATAATTCTGTACAAGCATCCTAGTATAAAAGCTCATAAATGAAAGACAAATTCTCATTATTTTAACTTGCTTCAGGAAAAGTCTTTGTATTACACATAACTCACTCTTTACCAGAGAGAAATATCAAAGTTTCCTCTGCATTATAATGTTTTAAAATCAGCATTAGTGGCTACATATTAAAAAGATTAGTATTCTTTGTAGATCAGCCTGACTTAATCCTCCAAAATGTGTAAAACTTAATGAAAATCTTTGTATATGTGTTTCTCTCTAAAGCAAGAACCTAAAATGAGGGTTACCATTTTTGTGCAAAGGTTAGATCTGACTGAGAGTAAATGCTTAAATCTTGTGATATTGATTCTCTGCTTCCAGACACAAGCTCTAGAGGTTATGAAAGGATCTGGCATTTCTTTTTCTGTATTCTGAATGGCAAAAACAACCCCAAACTTGCACACCCTTTTTGCTTCAGACACCAAATTTGCATAAAAGTGGAGAGGTGAGAGCCATGACCCTGATTATATTCATCCTATTTAAACTGAGCAGTATTGTTTGGGTTAAGGAGACCCTTATGTTGTGTTGCACTTGCATACCAAAATTCCACCTCAGAAACAGGCAGTCAGCTTGCTGGTTTTCTCTGAGGTTTTGGTCTCATTCTGACACAGTAAGGAACATGCCTTCTTTACCAAATGAACATTAACTTGGTAGAATAGATAAGAAAACACATAGCTTAGCCACATCTGGTTAAGTCAATATTTTAGAATCTTAAATGCAACACTACAAAAACAGGAGACGAAGCATTTAAGTAAAGCAAGATTCCTTCTGTAGTTTTACTTCAGTAAATTGCCATTTTAGAGAAAAAGTCAATATTAATAACTGATCTCCTCTTTGGAAAAACCATGTGCCTAAATGTTCATCCCCCTAAAGGAAAGTGGTCCTCAGATCTCAAATGAGGAGCACATCTGGAAGAATAATCTTCAGCTGACCTCTGTACGACCAATACTTCATAGTGGTGTGGATGTTCCAGCTAGGCATCAGCCATCCTTTAAATATCATGCTTAAAGTCAGGCCTTTGGATATCACCCATCATATTCTTCTATTGAAGAATTTTTATTATACTTCCCTCTTTTTCTATTTTGATCTCGCTTTGGCTATTGTAATAATGGTCATTTCTTTCCCTTTTGTTTTGCGTCCTTAGTGTAAAAATCCCTATAATTTTCTGTTTCCTCTCAACTCTGAAACCAGTAAAAAACATTGTATCCCACAATATGTTAAGAGTGGTCTTTCTAGCATTTCTTCTTTCAAGAAAAGCAAAAAGATACTAATCGATCTCAAAATAGTAAATTGCAGTGAAAGGGGATATAATGACCATTATTTATCTCTGTACCAGAAGAGTTGAGATGCTGACAGTTCATCTTCCTTAGGCCACCACAAGAGGCAGATGAAACTTGGTACTGGACTTCAAGAGATCTTTTAGTCTAGTATCTCTAAGCTTCAGTCTCATCTTAGGGTATTGCAGTTATAATTTTAAAACGCAGATCTTAATCATGTTGACAGCAAACAGCATTAAAAAAAAGTTTTTACTGTATCTCACCCTTTCAGTACTTATTTAAAAAAAGCAGAAAAAAAATAAAGATGATCTGTATTCAACAAAAGCCTATCAAATCCATATAATGTGTTGCAATTATGTGTTATTTTCTATGTATTATTAAAAGCCAGTGGAGTAATGGATGTTGGACTTCATTGGCTGTGCATCTGTTCATAAAATCATGTTAGTTTGTGGCACCAAGTGGTACTCCCCAAGTTGCTGACAGGAACTGAAGAATCCTGTAGTGTCTGCTCATACAGCTTGGATTGTTACTGGAGAATTCTGTCAAATATTTTAAAAATAGCACAGTCTGAAGGTAAGGCCTAGCAGTATTAAGAAAGTGACAAAGTGAAAGGGAGCAGAAGGTTTAGTGTGCCGAGGATGTATTTGGTTTAAGCAGTTTTCATATTGTGATAAGCTGCGTGTGTCCTTTGCAGGGGAGGAGCTGTGCACCAGCCTCATCTCGGGCTGTTCCTTGGATTGTTCCTTTGGCTTCCAGACTGACGCCCACAACTGTGAGATCTGTCAGTGCCGGCTGCGGCCCAAGAAGTGCAAACCCATTGTATGTGACAAGTACTGTCCCTTTGGATACTTGTACGTATTCTCATCCTGAAAGCACACTTAATGCAATCCCCATGTGTACGGAAAATACGCAAAAGTCCAGGCGTACCTACTTGTGTTTGCTCTGTGGCACAGCGGGGGGAAGTGTAGGAAAACAGAAACAGCATTGCAAATGTGGGAGTGCAGTATTCTTCAAAATGGATTTTGATCAACAGATTTAGAAACAGAAGCTCAAAAACCAGCAGATTATAAAAGAAAAACAGTGCTTCAATTTTTTTTTCAGATTCTGACAAACAAGATGAGAAAGCTACTTGCAAGTAATATCTCTTACATGTAGCTTTTTGAAATTCTTTTGGCATGCTTTGCCAAAAGAATTTCATAGCCCATTTATTTTATTCAAATTATTATCTAATATTTCAAATTTCTTTTACTCTTGATATGACAGCAGACGAGTTTTAGCAAGAAATTTTTGGTAATTACAGGATTTGTGAAGAATAGTACTATAACTTATCTATGTTTTTGCAAATGCATTCAAAATCTGTATTTGTGGTGGACTTCTTTTTTCCATAAAAGTAAATATTTGGGGTTCTGAAACAGGTGATGAAAACTGAGCAGGTCTTTTGTTGCAATTTCTTAGTAATTAGTTCTGGTGGCATCTCTATAAATTTTACCAGTAAATTTTATTTTGTATGGGTTCTTTATATGTTACCGCCTGCTTTTCTTAATAGTTTAATTTCTACCTCATGACAGCAGATCTTCAGATATCATTCAAATGTAATTTTGGTTTTTTTAGGATTTTCAATGAAATTTACTACATTTGCAACTCCTACTTTTTGATAGTAATGCTCCTTAAATTTCTGGTTCGTTTTAGAGTTTTCTTTGGCCCTTGTTCATAAATGTTGCAGGCTTTTTAATAGCCATTTTTACTGTCGTGTGTCCTCTTGGTACACTGAGTAGTAAATGAGAGAGGAAAGCAAGGGATTTTAAATTAAGGAATTAATAAAATTATCATCAGGCATGTTGATTTCAGGAGTGGCTGAGACTTATTGTCAGTTTTGCAAGTGAGAGAAAGTAGAGGGAAGTTACAGAAAATGAATCTTGTAAAGTGCAGTAATTTTATTCTTTATGTAGCATGAGTTTAATACATTGACCTACAAAGCATAATTACCACTCATGTATGTGATTTTTCTACTTAGATAAGCTGAACCAAACTCTTCTTCCTTTTTTTAACTCAAGTGTGTGCTAAACAGTTTTATTAGAAAAATCTATGTGAACTATAAAGCAAAAGTATTTTTAAAATTATATTACATTTTAATGGGCATAGTATGGTAGTTGTAAGATTAAGATGTTTCAAAACCAAGTTGATTTCAAGCTGATGCCAGTGTTTTCAGGAACCCTGTCTTTGAGATGATTTTCCCCATACATTTTTGTGCACCTGAAAAATATGTGAACTTTAAACCTTTTTAAGCTATTTGGAAAATAGTTTTCAATTTAAATTTTGGATTTGCATGCAGAATATGATTTTATTATGCACAATGGCTGATATTTTTAAATTATGAACATTTAATGAAGTCTTCAGATTATTTTTTAGAAATTGGAAATGAGCACTCTAATCTTGTAATTTTCTACAAAATACATGAATAATTACACTGAATGAAATTAATAACATTTAAAGATATCTTCATATGGAACTGTTTTTATGATAAAGAGCCAAAGTTGTGGCAAGAACTACTTTAGGATCATTTCACTTTGAGTTTCACCTTGGTGTGAAAATTATTTAGATTTGTGGTTACATAGCATATTTGTTCAGTTTACTGCTAGTGTGCCAAATTCTTTTTTAAAATACCAGGTATTTTGCAGATTTCCAGGTGTGTTGTGGTCATTAAAAACATGGGGTGTAATGGGGGACAAATCTGTTTTTTAATGTAAGCATTTGGTCACAAACAGGATACAAAAGAAGGAAATATTAAAAGAAAAGTATATTAGTGAACAGTTAAGGAGTAATCATCATATTTGTGATTTTTTTTAAAGACTGTTAAAAGTTAGTAGTTGGAAATACTGAGTTTGTGCATCTTTAAAGAAACCAAAACCTCTTCATAATTGTCTGAAAAAATCTGCTAGATAAAGCTCACTGTTTGAAAGCTCTACACAGTAATGGAAAGAAGCTTTTGACGAGATAGGAATACAGAAAGTCTTTCATTCTCCACTCCACTGTATTGCAATTTGTTATTCTCAGCCTTTTAACTAAAAATTAAATAACATTTTCTACAGCTTGAAGCCAGGCTTTCTAGAGATTTACATCATTTATTTCTCCTCTATCCTCATAGATCATGTTCTATAACTTCCCACGTCGGTTCTTTGTTTTGTACATCTGTGCCAGAATGTTGAATAGTATTATCTGCCTTTGTGAAAAAAGACAAGGAAACGTTCAGCATAGGATCCACTGAATGGAGGGAGGATATGCCAGGGATGGAGCCCATAAAACTTGTACAGCTCATAAAACCACTGAATCTAAGGGCAACAATTAACAATAATTTTCTTTGCTCATCAGTCACTTCCTTGGGGGGGGGTGCTCTTGCTTTAAAGATGTAGATATTTAAAGTGACTTGCTAACCTTTTACAAATTATTATGCTCATCTAGGAAGAACAAGCATGGCTGTGAAATCTGTCGGTGTAAGAAGTGCCCCAACCTGCCTTGTGGTAAAATCTGTCCATTGGGCTTCCAGCAGAACAGTCATGGCTGTGTTATCTGCAAGTGCAGAGGTATGTGCCAGTACATTACCACCTCTAACTACAACTTGTTTTCAAAGCAGGTGGAAACCAGAGTGAAAGAAAAGCAATACTGCACAGAATATTTACAAATTGAAATATGGTAACTGGGGGGAACCTGTTCAACATTGCTCAAAGAAATGGATTGTTTTGCTGATGTTTGTTATTATCTATTTATCTGGGCTTCAACAGAAAGCTTCAGCTGTGCTTTCATCTTCCACTACAAAGTCACAAAAAGTTTGTTATCATTAATAAAAATTGGATCAGGCTCTTAAGAAGCAACTATTTATAGTAAGCTAGTCGAAGGCATTTTTTTCAGTAGTGATGTTCATCTTGCCTTCTTCACCATTGCCTTTTCTTTACAAACAAGTTTTGTATTTGATAAATATCCAGTATATTACCTAAAATTGGAGTGCTGTTTCTTGGATACTTTTCAGGCAATCTTAATGAACAATGAGTAGAGAGAACAGCTGCCTAGGAGAAAGAACTGGGTATTTTTAAGCTTAAAATTTCACACATGCCGCATCCCAAACCTGTAACCACCAAGGTTATCTCAATATCAAAATGGATATTGAGATCAGATATTCATTTGTTGTCTGCCATATACTTGTGCTGCTTTCAACATGTCTCTTCCTTATGATATTTTCAGGTTATGTTTTGTATTGGTCTGGGTATCAGACCAATAGATACCAGAGCAGATCATGAGCAGATCATTGCTCATCTCCATGTGTTGCATTTAATAATTTTTTGGTTTTGCTCAGTATCTCTCTGATCTGAACTGCTTTTTCATGCTTATTTGCTTTGACTCTTACTTGTGCATTTTGATTTCTAGCTGTAGTCAAGTAAGTTTGATTACCTTCCAATTGCTTTGTGTAATGACCCTATTCTTAACTTTTCGCTGTTTCTTCTGCCTTTTAAAAGAATTATAAAATGTGAAAGAACAAGCTATGGGAACATAACACTGAAAGAAAATGTATGAGTTCTTGAAGTCACTCTCCACTAGCTGAAGGCAAACATGAAATCATATGAATCAAAAATATCCAACATTATCTTTTTTCTATATAATATAATACACTGCAGACAGTTTAAGCAGTTTAAGAAACTTTCAGACTTCTAGCAAAATAAAAGTTGCAATGTTATGAACATGTTTAGCAGATGTGTGAAGCAGAGATTTCATTGACATAAGCTACAATGTATGATTTTTACTAGAAATTAGAATTTTAAAAATTAAATAAGAAAGGGTAACTGCTGAATGGTGTCCCATTGGGATAATTCTTATCACTCAGCTTGTTATTTGTCTCCATGTTCACAATCAGAACACTTTTCCTGATTGTCATAGTGCTGTGACTAAATACACAGAAAGTGTTCCCTTAGATATACCGTAATTGCCTCCCAGACTATAAACTTTGGTCACTAATTATGTGTATGCACACTTTTTAGTGTTCTCCCTAACAAGTACGGATTTTAAAGAGTGCACAATTATGTAGTGAAGTTAACTTGATCTGTCTCTAAGTAGTATTTACTGTTGTCATGATCATAAAGATACCAAGCCATGAGCATATCACTTCAACATCACTTCATTAGCAATTTTATCAAAGAATGATTGGAACAATCACCAGTATATTCTGGGGAAAATGTGAGTCCTTGTAAAAATTTTGATCCAGAATCGTTAAGTAAGAGGAAGGGTTGGGTAAATCCCCTGCCTAATTCACAATTAGCTCCACTTTCTAAATTGCTTCTGCCAGAAATAGCTTATGCTAGGATTAATAGAACCATAGAAGTACAGGGTGGAGTAGTACTCTGACAAACTGAGAGTCCATTTCTTTACCCTTGCATAAAATAGAGTGTATCTGGATAATCCTTAACAGATGTTTGTCTAAGATTTAATTTATTAAGAATCTCCACTTTCAAAAGACACAAAAAAACAGAACAAAACAGAAAGAGAAAAAACCCAAACCTTTCTAAAATAGTGTTTTCCTGTGGTTATGACATTTTTAAATGAATTTTCTAAAATTACTGTCTCTCTTAGTACACATTGAACTGGTTACTTCTTATCCTGAGCTTAGCAGACATATGGAGCAGCTAAGCACCATTCCCTTTAGAATTCTTGCAATATTTAAGGAGTTGCGACTGGAGACTTATAAACATTTTTGGGTGGGAAATGGGTTTCTAAGTCAAACAAACCCAGTTACTGCAGTTTCTCATCACTGTTCAAAAATTTGATACTGTACTTTAGCCATAGTAAAATCTTCAGACTAGTAAAAGAAGTAGTGCTGTATTTAAATTTACAGTGGTCCTGTATTTGTGTCTTATATTGAACTTGCCTTTTCTGCAGTGGTATCACATTACACACTTCCTTTCCTTGTGAACTACTGTATCTCAGATAATTTCAACCATACCTCTAGTTAGCTAGTTACTCCCATTTTGTATTTGCACATTAGATTTTTTCAAATATTAGCTTTTGCACTAATTGTTTTCACTTTTCAATTTTTAATTACAATCTCAATTTGTGAATTTAATTTTGAGTACCTGCTTATGTAGGTTTCTTCAAATTATGGAGTGTACTTTAGAATATTTCAGGAAAAAAGGTCTGATTACTTCAGATACCCTTTTCCCTTGCTAAGTAAACAAAGTCTTACTATCTAGGACTTCTGAGTGTCAATAATCATTTTAATATAGAGCAGTATTCCAGCGATATTAATTCAAATCATAATTTAAAGACTTTGATACTAAAGTATGAAAGTATAGTAACTGAATTTAAGTTTTTTCATAATATTTCTGTTCGTGCAATAGGATGAAGTCTGTTCTAAGAAGTATTTTATCCTTATGCAGCATTTTTGTTTGGTTCACAAAATGGTATACTAATGTAACTTCTGTGTATTGGCTTTCTATTCTGATAATGTTCCTAAAACTAAATTTGTACCATCTGCTTGTGAAATCATCTTTGATATATCTGCCACTGCTGAAGAAGTGCTGGCCTACATACTAGTGTGCAAACAAACAAACAAACAAAACAAAATAAACAAACAAACAAACAAAACCAAAAAAAACCACCCCAACCAACCAAAAAACCAACAAGCAAAAAAGCTGAACACTTCCTGAAATTACATGTAAACATTACTACTTCTCATACATTATCCTTTTTTATAAGAAAATTAAATTAAGTACTTAGTACAAATAACCTTATATATATATCAGCAGAACATGGTTGACATACCACTGCAAACAAGTCAGTTCACTGACAAACTGATCCTGCATCCTTCATCATAATAGTGATGTGAATGAGGGAGTGTCTGGCTCTAAATTCACTCTGCTGATTAACAAAGAATATATTAAGGCTGAATCCTGCTGCACTTAAATACCCCTTAAGATACAAATGAAACTTCATCCTACCTAGACCAACTGCTTGTGTGTTCTGACAGAATGCAAGTAATGCCACAGTCTAAGCTACTGTATTCTCATCTCAGCTAAAAGAAAGCTAAAAGAAATGAGAGATGAAATTCTCATAATTCTCTTCCAAATATCTCATTTATCATAGTAATATAAACAAATAATTTCTCACAGGAAATACTTTATGGAATATTTTCAGTATGTACCATTACCCTGTTAGCACCTGATTGCAATTTTTATCATTCACAAGACCATCCACAGCTCATTTAAATGTTTTTATATTCTACTTGCTATCAGATACATTATAGATAATCTAATGTGTAGCGGTATTTAAATATTTCATTTAAAATATGCTTCATACTATCTGCTTTTTCCCTCCATTGCATTTCTCTTTTTTCTTACATTATTTAGACACTACTATGTTTCTGGTTGATTAAAAAGGTATAGGTTCAGCAGAAGGAAGTGATTATATTTTCCAGGGAAATATTACAGGAAATTCTACTACATCCTATTGCCCCCTTCAATGTAACTTTTAGTTGTTTCCTGTGTTTTACTTTAAGTGTAAACAATAGAACTATTATTTACCTGGTCTTATATGTGCTTTAAAAATAAATGCAATCCAGTCACGAAGTTGGTGTTTCTTCCTAAGCAACAGATGCTGATTAGGACACCTCATTTTTGTTTGGTTTTTTGCAGGGGTAACAGCTTCTCTTATGCCTCCTGTTAAAATAGGCTCTTGCCTGTCCATGGATGGGCGCCGGCATGAGAATGAGGAGAGCTGGTATGATGGCTGCAGGGAATGTTACTGTCATAACGGACGGGAAATGTGTGCCTTGATCACCTGCACTGTTCCCAGCTGTGGCAACCCCACCATACATCCAGGACAGTGTTGTCCATCATGTCCAGGTAAGACATGATTTCTTCTACATGCTTACAATCAAGTTTCAATTCACTTGTGTTCTGTTTTTTAATACATTAAAATAATCTCATGCGTACTTCAGTGGTAGGCAGAGATGAAGGTTTCTGTGCCCTAATGTAACATAATGGATTGCTGTCATTAAGTTCTCAGCTGTGGAAAATGGGAACCTACATATTTAAAGCATATGCAAGATGTGAGTCCTAACATGTTAATCTTTGACACAGTGGAATCTTTAAACTAGTAAACTAAAAGTAAGTAAAAGTTTCTAGTCTGTTACCTATAATTGCAAGTATTGTAATAAGCCATTACGTTTTCATTTTTGATTTTAATGTGGAGTTTTATCAAAATGTATTTCCCGATGTATGTTTTACCACCCCTCAAAGATGTACACAAACAGATGTCTTAAGTAATTGAACATTATGATTTTGTGTTCTGAAGGAAGGCTCCAATGGTACCAGCAGTAGATTATTTCAATACTTTCAGTGAGAAGGCCAAGTACACTTTATGTTGCATTCCAATACCATTTTAGTAAGTGTTAATGTGAAAAACATCTATGAAAAAGTATGGTTAGAATGTAATATTAATGCCCTCTGTTTTCAGAATTATTTGTACAGTATTTTATGTGCTAAGTAGAATAATTTGTAATACAATGATATTGTCTATGACTTTATTGGAACTCATGTTAGGAGTAAGAACAATGAGGCTCATGAAGCTTCTCTAAATGGAGAACAATAAGACAGTATTGGCAGGATATAAGCAATTATGAACTTCTTCTAATTCTTTGTAAAGAACAGGAAATCCTAGGGGCAAAATAAGCAGATCCTCTTTCTGAAAGTGACAGAGAGCAGTGCATCCTCCAGGTGACCTAAGATAACTGATCTCTTTTTAGATTGCTTAGACAAATGGTGATCTCCAATCCAGTTCACGCCTTATGGTAACTGGAAAAAATCAGTAAGTCCCCAGAAAGATGGAAGATTCCAAAGGTTCTGTCTGTCTCTCTTTCAGCCTTTTCACATTGATTTGTGTAGTATTGTAGGGGATGATATACTTCATATGGATGGGGGGCAGGTTAACATATCAGTCTTGCCTTATATAAACAAACAAGATTCAAAATTTTAAAGGTATGGTGTTTGTTCCAATTCCAGCAATTCTCATGTTAGGTGCCCAAGAGTCATCCTTGACTTCATTTTACTGCCAGTATATTCATGCATCTTGATTTACTGAACATGTACAGAACACCTCAGAGCATTCAAATAAGAGTAATGGTAATTTTGGTCTTCCAGCTGAACAGGAGCTAGTTACTTTGTGTATGGAGAGTGAGTTTGGGTAAATTCATTCACAAGCCTAATGCTCAGTTTGTGGAAGAAAAGTCAAGATGAAGTTAGCAGAACCTATTATCTCACACTATACAGTACTTGTGAATGAGATCAGCACTTGATTCTGAGCACCAGCAATGTTGGTCAGTTTTATAAAAGAGCAGTTTCTTAGACAGCAGTGTCCATTCCTTCAAAAGAGAGGGCCTGCATAAGTCTCTCTGTCTGACATCAATCCTTCTTTCAAGCCACTGGTCACCTAGCTTCTTTGTAAGCAAAGTCATACCTGGTGTAAACTCTTACAATGCTAGGGCAGACACAGCATTTTAAAGATGGCATGTATAAGTGTAGGAGTTACTATGGCCATATTAGTCTCAGTGTAGGGTTTTTTTCCCCACTGAGGTCTTGTATTTGTAAGAAATGTAATTCTGATTTTGTTTTGCAACATATTGATTCCCCACTGATGATGTTAAATATATATAATGGCTTTAAATAGATTGGAATGCAGTTTGGAATTGTGAGACTGAGCATGTCACTCACATGTATCTGCCATAAAGATATTGAAGTAATTGGCAGTCCTGATGTGGCTTTGGAATTGCACTCTTAACCTATCCACGGGGAAGTGGCAGCTCTCAGAGATCATTTTGCAAACTGAAAAAAAAAAAAAAGTGCAGTTACATTCAATTCCACATTTAGTTAGTTTTCACCAGAGTAAGATATACACTGAGTGCTAAAACATCCCTTATAATGATAAGAGGTTTATATGGATTATCACAATGCTTGTGAAAATCTTAAAGTTTCCTGTAAGGTTTAAAAGCCATTACTTGCTACTGTTTCACAGAACCATGCTATGTAGAAAGTGTGTATTTGTTTGACCAATTGTTTCTTGAGGTAATGTAGTTGCACATTTGTGGCCCTTCAGTTGCAGTGATACATCTTTATCAATGCTGCTAAGGGAGCAGTAGGCAACACATACAGCAGTGCTATCTGGTTGTGCTTTTTTGATCAGGAGCAGTAATGAGCTGTAGCAAAACAGGCCTGTGACTTTGCAGAAAACTGAATGCAAAGGAGATGACTCAGAAAAGTTCCAGAAAATCTTAGTATTGCCTTTGCCACAATGAGTTAAGATGCCATTGCATAACATGTAAAATATTGTTCCAGCTGAAGTAAAAATCTAACAGTGGCAAGGCAGCAGACTAGCAATCTTATTTCAGGTAAATGCTGCTGAATCGTATATGTGGTTCATAAATGTAAGCAACTGGAAAAGCATAGGATAAGCAAATTGGTGAAAGATAAAACAATTCCCTGACAGAAAAGCACAGGTACTTTGTGAATTGCATAAGATCAGCCAGAGTCAGCTTCCTTGAGTTCCACTGATCAATCTCCAGAAATGAAAACAAACAATTGAGTGGCGTTTCCTCTATGTGGCAGTGTCATAGAGCAAAGGGCACAAACGCTGTTCTCCAGACAGGAACAGCAGTGCTGGAAACATGAAGAGAAGCCACAAGCACTTTGTGAGCCTTGGCCTGCCTAAATGACTAGAGGAGCTGCTGTACACTTAATTTTTCTCTCCTTAACCAACATATATGGGTTAGGATGGTGTTCACATTAGGCATCATTAAAATGAAGTAGGAGAGAGGCACCTTCAGAAAGTGGTTTAGAGATGTAGCACAATTAGCAAGAAGTCACTTTTTTCTTCTCCTCCATTAATAGCATAGGATATCTGAGGAGGTTCAATTCTTAACAGAGGCACCTAACTTAGCTGTCTAATGTTAAATGGATTGAATTCAGGCTGAAGGACATCACTTATAAGCCTGAATCTTCACTTTATAACCTGTAGCTTTCAAACTCATGGCTTCCACAGCTGAAAAAACATGGTGTGTTGGCATCTTGGTGTCTATGCATAATGCATGGAAAAAGTTGGTGGACTCACTCCAGGTCCAAAACAACCAGCATGGTAAGCAGACAACTATTGCTGCCCTTATTGCACCAACCTTTTCTTGATGCTAAGTGCTTAAACACTCAAGGTACTAGATAGGTTTCTTTTTTTTTCTTTTAAAACACCAAGAAGTAAAGAGTTCCTCCATTTTTTTTTAAATACCCCAGAGGCTACAGGACACTCATGCTGAAAAAGTGAGATAGTTTCAGTTCCTTCCTTAACATGAAAGAGGTCGAATTTGTTCTCTAAACTACCAGGGTGAATCTTTTAGCCAGGGCTGCAGTGATGTAATTACTGTTTGAAAAGAAAGTAAGGTTCATTTGTTAAAATACAATTACTGGAAGGATGAGGCTACACACTGTGGCATTTCCTTATATCCAGGGTTTTTTTCAAATATGGCAGATACTTTTCTTTTAAATTGAATAGTGATGAAGCACTTCCACCGATGTTAAGTGCTTATACATTTTTAGGGGGCTGGGCGGAGGGAGGTGGAGGGAGGGGATTCTGTGTTTTTCTTTCCTGGTGGATTGGAGTTTTGAGGAGGGTTTGTTTGGCTTTTTTTTTAATGTAGCATCTAATGATACAGGTGATCTAGACAGATATCTGTTGGGAAATTTAACCTTTACCTGGACTTCCTAAATCCCAGAGAAGTTTACTTATCCATCCTTTCAGGAGCTGTATCTGAACTTAATATTTAGCAGTTAAGAAACTGTCTGTTCATTAGAATTTTTCAGAAAATGACAATTGTCTCTTGGAATTCCTAAATCACAAGTTTGGTTTTTTTCTGAAATGCCAAGAATGCTTGAAGTTATCTCTGATTTATATGAACTAGTCTTTATTCAGACTGATTCTCAAATTTTTCCTTGTTTGTATATTTCCCATTTTTCATGAGATGTAGGAGCCATAAAGTCAAAAGAGCTTCATTAAGAATAATTTATATAAGTATTTTCAATAATAACAGAAATTCTTCATCTTGTGTACAGTTGTTAATTATAAGATTCACAGTTGATTTTGCCTCTCTTCCAATTCTGTTTTTCCCAGATGAAATAATAGTGCAAAAGCCAGAGCTCACCAGTCCATCAATCTGTCATGCTCCTGGTGGGGAATATTTTGTAGAAGGAGAGACATGGAACATTGATTCTTGCACACAATGCACATGCCACAGTGGACGTGCCCTGTGTGAGACTGAAGTCTGCCCACCCCTTCTTTGTCAAAGCCCCACCCGCACACAGGACTCCTGCTGTCCACAGTGCCCAGGTATGTGCTGACATCCAGCTTTCATCAGAGCCCTTCCGTGATCTGAGGATGTCTGATGTTTCAGTATAAGAGTGCTTCAGTGTGTGCTCAGGTGGTTGTTGTGGTTCTTTGTTCTTCAGCAGTTTTGAGTGACAGCATGCAGTTCTGTAATTCAAGTGCAGAACTTGACTGTGTGCAAGAGAGATCTTATGTGTAAAAGGGAGCTGTGGCCCTGAACTTGGAAAATCTTGAAGGCAATCTAATAATGTAGGGGTTGTGTAAGAACCAGAATCCTTGGAAGGCTTATGAAATACGCACTCCTTTGTGGAGACATGTAGGATTAGAGAAACTTTGAAAGCAATCAAAGTGTTAGGTAGATACAGGCTTGTTTCTTTTTCTTTCTACACAGCTTGGTTTCTATGAACCTTTTTATTACTATCTTGCTTATTTGGGATTTGGTGTCAAAAATTGGTCTCTGTTTATTTTTACCTTCACATGGTGTCATTCTGATAGTGATTTGAAGGCAGCTGAGTAGTATCAAAGCATTCCAGCCTGGCAGGTATGCCAGACTCCTCCTAGACTGCCTCACAGTGTCAAGAAGATAACAGGATTTGCATTCCCTCAAGGAAAGATATTCAATTATAAATGAACATAAATTCCTATTTTACATAGCAAATGGGGGAGTTAATTGCAGTGGAAATTTAGTACAATCCTGTGAATTGCATGTAAACTCACTAAAAAAATATGCCCTTATTCAAACCAAAATTTAAAAATTTACTTAGGAAAAAATAGAAGTTAGGTTTTGCCATTAGGTTTTGCTACAAGGTATTTGTTTGGGTTTGGGTGTGGGGCTTTTTTCCTGACAAAATATTTTCAGTAAACAAGGTAGCCAGTTCTCCTGATTTACATTTTTTTGATTATTAATAATGAACATTTGCTTACTTCAAAATATTGTTTCGGAGGAGCTAATCTTTCCTCCCTGGCTATATAATAAGCTTAATGCAGGTAGATTGAGAACCTTATCTCAGTGCCCTTATGAATCCTTTCTTTTCTTCTGTTTTTCTTAGTCCTGTTTCTTGACCCATAATGTCTGTTAAGGTACAGCTTCTTTGCAGGAATATGTCTCCCCCATGGACAGGTATGAGAATTAAAGCAAACCATTGACATCAGGCTGAAGCATGATCAAGTTCCATTTGTTTCTCAACAGCTTATAATTAGCTCATCTAAGGCCACTAGTGAAGGTGACAGTAGCATAATAGCTTTTCACTTTGCATCATTCAAAGACTTGGGCTGACATGGTAGAAGATGGAATTCAGGTTTTAGATTTAAAATTTAATCTCTCTTGTTTGAGATGAATTCCTATACACCATGCAATTTAGAGCATTCAGAGTCACTTTCAGAGGAGCTGCTTCTGATGGTGATTGTTTTTCTCTTTGCTTTCCTTTTTCCAAGTTTTTTTTTCCTTTATTTTTTTTTTCTTGCTTTATTTTCTTTTTTTTTTTTTCTTTTTTGAGTAAACTCAATAAAGGTCTAAATAAGCATTATGCTAGAGCATATAAAGAAGTCTTCATCTCATATAAGGACTGAAGAGGCATGAGACTCTGTCCTAGTTCTTCTGAAGTAGTGAGCCAATGTGTAACAATTCCATTGTGTTCTTCAAGCGTGAACTCTCTGTTAAGGAGCTCTGAGAGAAGTTACCCACTGTAAGTAAAGTAACCTAATCTCTTTATACTTACAGATGAGACTCTTCAGCCGTCTCCATCAAGCAATGAGAGTATGCCCAGTTACTGCAAAAACGATGATGGAGATATTTTTCTGACAGCTGAGTCCTGGAAGCCCAATGTCTGCACTAGCTGCATTTGCATGGATGGTGTGATTAGATGCTACTCTGAGTCTTGCCAACCAGTATCCTGTGACAGACCTGTTTTGAGAAAGGGACAGTGTTGTCCTTACTGTATTGGTGAGTGAATAAAAACAGTTGTGAACTTGCTGTTCCCTTCTTGGAAATAAGACAGAAGTTTTATTTGCAAGCTGAAATGCTTTCCCTGGGATGCAGTCTATGCCACCAGTCAAACTGGAGAGTGAAGTCTGCCTAGGGAGCTTTGAGGATCATGATTTCTGGTTTTTAGGTAGAAACACATAGAGATAAACATCTAATTTGCCTACAAACTCCAGAGGCCATCCTCCTGGAATCTTGGTAAGACACCTTTACAAAAAAATTATTTTATGTAAAGGAAGATCTGCCAGGTAACACATGCATTATATCAAGATTATGTGATAATATGAGGAAAACATTAATGACTGCAGAAGATGAGCTGAAGAATTCTAAAATTTCACAGAATGGAGAACTGTTAATAAGGCATCTAAATTAAAATACAGGATTTTTTTAAATTTAATTAATGATAATATCTTTGAGATAAAAATAGGGAATATATATATATATATATTAATGCTGAAAATGCATAAAGAATTAGGGCCATGCACTGGTGTTGAAGTAAATGGTAGTTGCTGTAGACAGTGAAAATTGCCAGGCATTTTTAAAGTAGCAAAATTGGTTGGAGGTTACTGAACAGTTTTCCCTTGTGTGTTGAATAGGAGTATTTAGGTACAGATTACTTCTTTTGTGATTTTACAGTAAGTACAAAGGCTGTAGAATGGAAGCTGCTGATAGAGAAAAATCATATAATCTACTAAGTCTTTGTAGCATAGCTAGAAAGCATTCAAAGCTTACTTACCTTCATTTGCAAAAGTAGTAGGGAGAAATACAGTAGAAAAGAACAGTAAGAAGGAATATAAGAAAATTGATGGGCTTTAAATATTTAATTGAACATGTGAGTCAATTTATCCATCTATAAAAAAAACAGTCCTTCATCAGAAAGACTGTAAAATATGTTCAGACGTTGATACAACTCTTGAAATCTTTATATAATTGCAGATAGAATAGCTTTAATAACAGGTGATACAGTTTTATATGATGTACAAGGAATTAGATGGAAGGATGCCTGGAAAAGTTACAAAGTATCCAAGCTTCAGCCGCCTTTTGAACTCTACTTAGATTCCCAATGAGGATATTTAGAAGCGAAAGTACAATGTTAATCCTATTACTATTTCTTCTCATGGTTTGCATACAAAATGGGGAGAATTTAAAATTTCTTTGACAACTGTCATTCTGCAGGCTTTTCTTCCAGTGAGTTTGAACCATAAAATAATTTTAATCTAAAAAACATTTTAACATAAAAAAAAAAATAGAGTGTTCGAAAAGTTGGGCAATCAACCCTGTAGAGTCAGAACATGAGCCTTAATACAGCACTGGAGAATTCTATGGGTGAGGAGGGGACACACAAGGGGAACTTGTGCAATATGAGCCACAAAAATGAAACCTTTAAAACCCTACATTTTGCATGTCAGGTTTGCAAGTATATACATACAGCATGTAGATATAGCTTTAATTAATTTTCTTTGAATCCTGTATAGTTGTATAATATTGGAAATACTTAAATACGTGAGCTATGAAAACTTCACTTTTTTTTTAGTACCAATGCTCAGCAAAGCAAAATACAGTAGCTAGATTTTAATTAACACTCAGATATAAGGATTTTCAGTGATGCTACATTTTATTAAACCATGTTGTTCCATGTAGTCAGAATGTTTTGTGGTTTAAATAACAGAAATTCTTGGAAATTTAACTTTTTTATGGTTTCCATGAATTATATATACTCTTGCATGCAAGAGGAGTCAGGTCATGCACCTTATTTTCATCTTTCTGGTTCCTACTGGTTTACTTTTCATTTTTGAGAACTGTGAAGTACATCTTTGTACAGATTCTTTCTAATTATTTTTATGTAATACTTGATAAAATATTGAGAATCATGGAATCATTTAGGTTAGAAGAGACCTCTAAGATCAACAAGTCCAGCTGTTAACCCTGCATTGCCAAGTCCACCACTAGATCATGTCCTCAAATGCTGTGTCCATGCATTTTTTAAATACTCCTAGGGACAGTGATTCGGTCACTTCCTTGGGCATAGGAAACTGTGGAAACAGGCCTTCTTCATTTTTTGGAATTTCAAAAATTATGCAGGATTTTAGCACTGCATTATTTATTCTGCTTCTTTCTGGATCCAGTTTGTATAGACCCAACTTCAAAATTTTTCAGTCTTGGATGCTTTATTGTTTGAATCTTCATCCTGTGTGTTCAACATTCGTCTTTCTCATGCAAAGAAAGAGTAATTTGGAAAGATAACCTTCTATTTAGAGGATAAAGGGATATGTATTTGATTAGAGACTAGATTAGTCTTCTGCAGAAAACAGAACAATGACTGTCCAGTCATTTACCAGACATGACTGATTTTCTGGTGCAGCTAGAAGAAATTTGAGAGAAGTAGGTAGAGCTAGACACTGAACTGTGTTTTTGTATGCGGGTTACTTACGGCAAGTCTGTCTTGTTTCCACTGTTCTTGAGCACCTGATGGTGTTGTGGCCTTCATCTTCATCCTTGTTTATACTTTCATAGAGATGAACACCAGAACAGGAGGCACTCACAGGATAGTACTTTAAAATTTCCTCTTAAGGTTCAAAGGTACAACACCATAACTGTGATTTTACCCTTGCTCATTCTAAAAAATACTTGCTGAATAAAATTGTGATGTGTTCTTCACAAATTTGGGAAAGCCTGAGCAAGTTAAAGGACTTTTCCTGAAAAACCAGCTGCAGAATTGAAGAAGGTGTCCTAAGTGAAGCAAGGTAACATTTTGGGAACTAATCTGAATGGGCCAAGAGTGCTCAGCTTTAGGTCTGCATAGGTAATGAGCAGCAGAGGCATGCTCAGGCTGTGTGCCTCACCCTGTCCCCAGACACACCTTCCTAACACAGAGTTCTGCTGGCTCTATATGCCAAAATACACATCATCTAGGGAAGAACCTAATGCCCTTCCTGCAGCTGGCCACCATCTTTTCCGCCCACTCTTCTTTCCCATGCCCACACCACATTCACTTACAAAATCCACGTGGAGAGGTTGGGACCCACACTAAAAGCCATGAAAGCCATGAGATACCAAGGACCTTAGGAATCATTTTAGCTTTTCAGATTATTCCATTAATGTTTTCACAATAGTACTTCTTGCTGGTCTCCTTTTATATTTGAATTTACTCTCTTAGATCTGTTGGACTGGTCTGCTGACTGTTAGCCTTGTTATTCCAGATTATATCTCTATTATGTTGTCATAAATTCAAACCTTTACTCATGGCCAAAATATAAAATAAGGCTGATATAGGGGAAATATGTCTAACTGGCATATTTAAAGATTTAATCTGTGTGAATGTTACTTCATACTTCAGTATTTATCTAAAAGTTTAAGTTTATTATTTCATTCTGTTATCTCATTCATATGTTTAATGTGCAATCTCATGTCATCAGCAGGTTTCATAACAATTTTTACCTCTTAAGAAATAAATGTATGAGGACGCTAAGATGAAAATAAAGCACTGCTTGGCTTTTGGAGTTTCTGCTGTGTTGTTTTTTCACTATCCTTAAAGTGCTCCAGCACCAAAAAGCATCCTAGGCTAAACAATTCATTATTTTCTTCTCTAAGAAACAGGTTTACTGCAGACCACCTAAAAGGCTTGCATAGGATGCAACCTTAAATAGTGGTACATTGAATGCCTAGGCAGGAAGATCACATCAATTTCCAATTTATGTAATATTAACCATTAAAAAATGTACTGAGTTTAGTTATTGCTCTTTTCCTGGGGTTTTCCATTGATGCAGTTGTAGGGAATTACCAGATCTCCTTCAAATATGTTTTATCATTACAGTCTAAGCACTTCTAGTTATTTCACCTGAGAGTTGCTCCAATCCTTCTTGGCATCCCGCCTAGTCTGCTTTTTTAAGTATTCTAAACAGAGTTCATAATTCCTGAGCTTTGTTAATTAGAAATTTAGGTAGTTACGGGTTTGGGATTATTTTATCTTAATAGGATTGACTAGGAAACAAGGAGGAAGATGAGTAGTTGGTAGCCTCAAACAGTCAAAGAGAATGAATTTTTCTTAATTTTCACAGCACTTTTGATATCATCTTTTCATGTCCCAATCATCCATCCTCTAGCCTCTTGCATTAAGAAAATGAGGAGAAGCAGCCCAGGCTAATTGTGTACTTCATAAAGAAGCAGAAATTACATCTTTTTCACAAAGATTTTCTGGAAGATGAAGAGAGGATCTTTTCATTACAGCTGGGATTTCTTTGTGGCAATTGTTTTGCTTCTGTGTCTAGGAATGAAATCCAATTTGTGTGTAATTGGCTGTTACTGCATGATCACAGCACTGTTTTCCTTCCACAGAAGATACAGTTCCAAAGAAAGTGGTCTGCCACTTCAGTGGAGAAATGTACGCAGATGAGGAACGCTGGGACATTGACAGCTGCACCCACTGCTACTGCCTGCAGGGTCAGACTCTCTGCTCCACTGTCAGCTGCCCACCTCTGCCTTGTGCTGAACCCATCAACGTGGAGGGAAGCTGCTGTCCCATGTGTCCAGGTAATGTGATGTGACAGCCCACTTTTTTGTCATGCTGGTTTCCTAGGGCTGATAATAAGGTTCTTTAATTGAGTTTTGAATGTCAATCCATGTTTGAACAGCATCACAAAGGCATCAGACTTTTAGACTTAAGGAGAATTAATATTCTTAACAGATAGGCACATTTTGCAAAAATATAGTTTGAATTTCACTTATTCTGAGAACTGTGAACTGAAAAATTACTTGCTTGCCCCTGTTTTGTCCTTTCACAAGGCTATGAAAATATGTTAATGAAGTAGGAAAATTAATATCCTTACATCTCTACAGATTTTGTCACAGTGATTAACATTTCTGTCTTTTCTGAGATTCTTGGTTACTTTTCAAATATCACATTGATTTATTTTTCACTTTAACTTGGCTTAAAAGCAATGTGACATTTTCTTAGCGATGGGGACAAGGGGCATAAGAATTGCAAGTGGTTTTTAATGTGAGTCCTGATATACTTCTGCAGAAGTTTGCTCATCTTATTCAGTCAGCTGATAAGTACTTCTGACAGGACAACTGGGGAGATTCAGCAGCACCCCTTCTTGCAATTCCCCTCCTTTGAGGATTACAAAAAAAAGTAAGGCAAAGAAACCAGTAGGGACTTTTTACATATCAGCTGGGAAGATGTAACCTTCCCTTCATTTTGGGGGGAAGTGGCGGGGGGGGGTTGTTGAGTATCACAGAGGAGCAAGCCTGTAGTAAAGCATGTATTCTTTTAAAAGCAAGTTTGTCCACACCAGTCCTTTCTCCCATTCACGTTATGATAATGGCAACAGGCATGTATCCTATATACAATATGGAATAAGTTTTCAAACAAAATCCCAGGCTAATGATGACTATTACAAAACAAAGAATTTAAAGAACAAAGCACTGCAAATGGGCAAGTGTATTTCTTCAATTATAGCATCACTGAGAAGTTAAGCAGCCTGCAACTTTTGAAAGATATTTTTCTCATTTCACAGAGATGTATGTACCTGAACCCACTAATATCCCCATTGAGAAGACAAATCAACGAGGAGATGTTGAACTAGAAGTACCAAACTGGCCAACACAGAGGGAAAATGATATAATCCACATTCACAGAGGTCAGATCTGATATAAAACAGGATAACTTAGGACTGTGTTTATCCCCCATGTTTTAATGCATCTACTTTTTCTATTCAGGTAGCAGTTGTATCTGAGAATATTCTTCAGTGCATAATTCAGTGCAGTACATGCGTTTTACTTTGAGTAAAGATGAGTCAGTCAAATTACATTTATACATTTTGGTCTCATTATCACTCCATGTTCTGCATAGAAGAAACATCTGTGTTGGTATGATGGAGTTCTATAAAATTAAGAATACAACAAAATGATGAATCAGAAGTGATTCTTCAGTGTCTTTTTTGATTCAAAAACTAGAATGCAGGCCATTTGAGTTGATAGACTTTTATTTGATCCATTTGACATTCTCAGGAATAGATAAACAAAGATGGAAAAACATGTACCACAGCCCAACATATATCATAGCCATGATGTCAGACCGTAGACAAAAAACCACCTCAGGTATAGTGACACACAGCCAATAAAGTTGTTTAAGGATATAAATGTATCTTCTGTTTAAAACTGCACTGTAATATTATTCCAGCATTGAGGAAACACTGTGCCACAGTTTTTGTTAACCTGTTCTAATTGAAGGACAGCCTAAACTATTTATTTTTCTTTAATCTGAGAATTTATTTTTTTTTTACTCTGAGGATGATCTCATAGGATTTTATTGTTGGGAGAAAGGATGCATGAAATGTAACTGCTTTACAAAGTTCTAAGCTTATGCCCTTATAACTACAGCATTTTAATTTCTCAGGCATTAATAACTGGCTTGCAACTATCCTGCCTGAGGGATTATAAACACCCACTAAAAACTGTAAGGGAATTTTGTATTTGTCATTGAAAGTTACCATTCTTTGCAATTACACACAAAACTTGCTAGAGTTTAGTAGACTGCCAGCAGTCTGTTTTCACAAGCTGAGTGCTGCAGGTATTGTAAAACGCTCTCAACAGATGAGAGCATGAACACATTGTACTTGTCCTACCAGTTTTTAAAAGTAAAAAAAAGAAAAAATTAATTTCATCCTAACATTTCCAAGTTCTCCTCAGCCTGGAAACACAGTCTGATTTTTTTACAAGTGATAATTTTGTTGCGATCAGATAAGATCATACAAACACAACTGAGTTAAGAGGTTATTGTCAGATTTGGTCATTACAGTGCTTTAGATTTCCTTCTATCTTCTCTTTTTTGATGGCCTTTTCCTGACTAATATAGTCCCTCTACAAGATACTACTGTTCTAATTTATGTAAACAAGGTGACATTGCAGAAGAGAAGGTCCAAATTCTTATGAGTGACAAGATGTACAACAGAGACTTCTATAATTACATTCATCCTTGCAGCCAAGGCCCATTTCTAATGACTAACAAATGCTCCCAATTGCCCTGCAGACATGAACCACCTCCAGGGAGAATACCGGAGTGGCAGTGGTCCACACCCCACCGAAGATGCATCCGTCAGCTCTGTTGCCTTGGTGACAATCCCAATCACCATAACGCTGTTACTGATCATTGTGCTCCTGCTTATCAACCAGAAGAAGCAGTGGATTCCAGTGTCCTGCTACAAAGCTCCAACAAAGGTGCCGTGTCTATTTCCAGGCTATCCCATTTTTTACAAAACCAGGAGCAAAACATTGTGGAAAATGATAAGCAATAAAAAGGCTGTTAAAAGTCGGGGAAAAAAAGCTGCTGCACATCTGGGGCAACCAGGTTAAGCATTTGTGTGGTGCTGAATTAACAGAGAACAGTTAAACCAGCCCAGATGGGATATGAGAATACCAGAGCTCCATTCAGAAGATGAAAAATGGTGACTCTGAAAAGGGTCTTGGTCTGTTACGTCTGACATAAACCAACTTTAACAAAAATCCAAACCCTTTCATTGCCAGTTTGATTTTGTTTTGTGCTTATGGATTTGAACCAAATAGGCTTTAAAAATTATGTGTGGAATACAAAAATTGTATGATTTACTCAATATTTCCTTTCTTTAACAGCCTTCTTGCCTAAACAATCAACTGGTATATGTGGACTGCGAGAAAGGTACAAGGGTCCAGGTGGACAGTTCTCAGAGGATGCTAAGAATTGCAGACCCAGATTCAAGATACAGTGGATTTTACAGCATGCAGAAACAGAACAACCTACAGGCAGATAATTTCTATCAAACAGTTTGAAGAATTGCACCCTTACCAAGGATTTAAGAAAGAGTGAGAGCGAGAGAAAGACAGTCTGCTATTAAAACTAGAATTGTGCAGTTGCTTAGTGGATTGTATTGGATTTGTGACTACGTGTACAACTAAGACCTTTCTGGGATGAGCTCTGACTCTTGCAATGTGCCAGAAAAAGCATTCCCACTTTTCCTTGAGATAACTGACCAAGTTTTTTTAGAACCAAAGTTTTGAAACTTGTTAAGATGTATTTGCTTGTAACATAGCTATAGAAGTTTTTTGGGAGGGGTAATCAGGGGCTAGGGGTAGGCAATGAAGTAAAAGGAAGCTTCAGAGAAGAAAAGCTGGTCATGCTTGGCTGGAGACAAAAATATGCTGAGCAGCCGGATAGTGGTTTATCTTGTTGCTCTGAAATTGCATCTGTTGCAGCAAAAGCCTAACCCCAGGTGAAAAAAATATGAAAAGGTCTGATTTTTTTCCAGCTGTTGCTACAGTAATATACTCCTAGAACAGAATTTGTCACATCACAGGTGTGGTGTAGCTGCAAATATTTTTCTATATGATGAGAAGCTGCCATAGTTAATGAAATAGCAAGGAAAAGATTATAGCAGAAAATAAAGGATGGGTTTATTAAGGATGTATAAAATTATACCTTGTGCTGCTTTTTGTTTTTATTTTTGTTTTCTTCAAAGCTGATTGGCTAGATTAGCCAGACTTCAGCAAAGTTAGCAAATGACTGAGGCCTAAGTAATTCCTGATATGAGCACTGGATCTTTTGACAGCAGTATTGAAGGGAGGGAGGGAGCAAGGATGGAAGGAAAAGTCAAGAACACCATGCAGTTCCAGGGGCTTTTGTTTGTTTTATCTGTTGTGGTTTTGTTATTTTATATCAATCTCTGGTTGTTCATGCAGGAGAAGGAAAAATATTTTTGTTGGACAAAGCTCTTGCATACAAGAGAGTAAAAAAGAGACTGTTTTAAGGTTGTGTTTTTTTTTTTTTTTCTGTTGATGTTCTTATTTACTGGTATGCAGATTTAGAAACTACTTCCATGCTAGGAAGCTGCTTAATTTTAATTGTATGTTACTCAAGCACCTTTTTTGAAGCTCAGAAAAAAAAGGAGATCATGCTTCTTTAAACTTTAGCATTATAGGAATATTTATGTAAATATAATTATGCTAAAAAAACAAAAATTATTTGTATGTTTGTGTATATATATGTATATACAAATGCATGTAGGTATACATATGTATATATACATGCATGTGTATATACACTATACATATATATACTGTATATATAAAATAGTATGTATACAGTATATATCTTTTCTATTTTTTTTTCTTTTTGAATGTATTTTTATCTGAGAGAGATTTTACCCAGAGCAGAAACAGATAACAGGTATTCCGTATCAATGCTTAATTGCTTGTGAGTTTAGGAAAGACAAGAAAAGAGCATCTCATTCTACCTACAGTTTGATTTGATTTGATTTGAACATGTTTGTGTGTGTGTGTGTGCGCGCGTGTGTGTGTGCACTCTTGTGTTAACGTGTGTTCAGTTTGTGCACGATTATAGCAGTAAGCGTTGCTCTTGCTACTTGCTACATTTCAGGGTGTTTCTTATTTTCCTTTTCCTGCTTAGCCTTAAAAAGGCTTTTTAATGAATGCATTGGCTAGAGACACTGATGACAATATACATGCAGCACTAATCAACTCCATAAAATAACACGATCAGCTCCTGGATTTTGGTTTTTTTTTTGTTTTTTTTTGGGGGGGGTTTTTTTTTT